>OZ012681.1:111232971-111637896 GCA_963942445.1 Argyra leucocephala
ATTTATAATTTTTGTCAATTCTCTCTTTCTACAACCTTTTTGGTGGCAAAATTATTGCTATTGCAAATGGCACAGCTCTATCTAACAAAAATCTCTTTAATACATTTATTGAGTTAAATACAGATTTGGAAATTATTCAAGGTCCATATAAGCTTATAATAAGTCGTAAAACAAAATTTACGTTTACAGGCTCTGTGAACGATAAAATACTGTCACAATATCACTCGCCTATAGTTGTTTCAAATTTATTCACAAATCAACCATATTACTTTCCAGGACTATTTGATAATTGAAAGAGTATAGATAGTTTTAAGTATATAGGAATTTTACTGGATACAAAACTAAGTTGCAACGAACATACTTCCTATTTAAAAATTCATTTTAATAAAGTTGTTATGTATCACCTAAGTGTGTGTTGTTTTTGAAACATATCAAAATATGGCTATATTCTTTTACGATCACTCTGATATTGAAAGCCTTTTAAATCCTGTAATATAAATTCCAATGTCTGTTTTATTTTTATTTTTAAATAACCTTTATTTTATAGATATTTTTTTCATATTATATTCATTCTTTATGCCGGATATGATACACCCTATAGGCGGCCTGACATAACGTAAGTGTTTTTTATGACATTGAATTGCGGTGTTACTTTGCTCTTGTGTTTCAAAATGAAATAACGACGCAAAAGGATAACTGGCTAAAATTAAATAAAATAAGGCTAAAATAATTGAAAAATTAAATAAATTTTTTTCAATTTTATAATTTTATTTTTTAACAGTAGGTACACTATTTTTATCTATAGATAAACTAAACCTATAGAATTATATCATTCCGCTTTTATTCTGCAGTATTAATAATAAATTTTCAGATATAGTTTGGGCTTTTAAAGTTCATTGCAACACTTGAAATGTTCACATGGTTTTATTTTAGTCGAGGACTGCCACCCCGTAATCTCCGATGCTCATATATTCAAACCCTACTTTTGTAGATGGGCAGCTAAACGCAGACAGCATGGTTTTAAGAAAAATGAAATAAATTTTAAGACAATTTTTTCAAACCCCACTACTCATTTATTGAAAACCTGTTTTTATTTATAAATTAACGAAATTTTTTTGGTCCGAAATTTTAAAAATGAAATAAAAAATTAACTAAGTTCAAAATATTTTTTTTTATTCTTAAAATGTTTCGTATTTAATTAATTATGATTGGCTTTGGTTTTGTTAATTTTAGAAAAAACGTATATTCGCTTTGCAAATGCAAATAAAAATTGAACGAATAGTTTTGCTTTCTGAGTGCTTAGCTCAACGTAATGATCTCTACCAGAATATGTAAGTGAAATAACGCCACAAAGAAATGATATAAAGCCGCAATGGAATGAAATAAGGCGCTAATTTCTGCGGCCTTATTTCCATACAAAATTTCTCGGCGTTATTTCATTTTTAATTTCAGCGTTATTTCATCCCACCTACTCTATAGTGTAGTCTCAGGCACAAAATCACGAAAATAGTAAAATTCTAAAGCTCGAGGCAAATTCGACAGAGCCTATCTCTGTATGACATATGATATGTGAACTGTCAAAAATAAGTTAAATAATATGAAAACAATATAAGCAGATAAATTCGACACCGATCTTCACAGATTTACAGATAAAAAGCATAAAGCTAATCCAATATCAACTTTTTCGGGGTAAAATGACATTTTGTGATTGTCAATATAAAAGTTTTAAAAACAAAAATTTATTTTAAAAAATCCAAAATATTTATTTTTGTGGATGTTTCAATGCCGTTCAGTTTGTCTGATTAATTTAATTTTCGCCGTTATGCACCCCGTACAATTTTCATGGCTTCAAGCTTGCTTCAAGCCTTAAACGTAAGTAGCTAATCTTAAAACAGAATACAAAATTGGTATGAATGTGAATAGATCTGAATTTACTTGTTTAAGAAAAAATCAGGGAAGCGATGTAATGATAAGAAGACAAGCGCAAAAGGCTGTAAATATGTTGTTGCACAGCGTAGTAGATATATTTATTTTTAATATATAGGATGGGTCTTTTCTATTAATTTTTTTTTCCAGGGAAGAAATATAAATTGTTTAACAATAGTTACTTATCTAGATTTAGAGGAGGTCTAGATGAATATAACTATATTGCAAAAATATTTATGCATGTTTTTACACGTTCTAAAAAATTTCATCTTAGGTGATTACCATCAATCAGAAAAATAATAACTTCAACTGAAACAGAATTTTTTTTTTTAAATTTTTAAAAATTAAAATTTGTTCAACTTTTCTAGGTATAGCAAATTTAAACATAGCTATACTGAAAAATTTGCTTTCAATTAAACTTTACGTTCATTTGTTTTTTATTATTTTTAAATTTTCTGATAAGCTTAATCAGCTGAATGTTTTAATCTTTCATATGAAAATTCAGAGAAAAAATTATGACTTAGAGGAATTCCCGAACATGTACAACAAGCATTATTAGGTTCAATAGTTTATGACATATAGACTTGATGTGATAATAATTAATTATTTAAATATTTTTATTATCTTTTTTTTTTTAATTCACGTCAATTAAATTACAATATTTTCACTACTAATCACCATTTAGACACAAATTAGTTTTTTTATAACGTTTCTTATCTGAATTATTGAAATTAAGAGGAATTATAGTAGATTATAAAAAAAATAATTGTTCTATACATTCTTTATATAATAATATTATTTTACATTGTATTAATTGTATATATTTAAATAGTGTTAATAAATGAATAGAAATAAATGAAATATAGCTATAAATAAATAAATTGATTAGAGGTTTCAGAAAATAGCTATTACAGTTTTTGTACTTATAAAATTATCACAATCAAGGCACAGTTTGTATAATTTTTTTTTTTTCAAAAGTTTAAAATAAACCTGGATTAATCCAAATGAAATAAATTTTATAATCAGTTTTATGCAAAACAAAATAAAAAATTTAATAGATTTTTAATCAAAACGAAATAATTAATTTTTTTGTGAGCAAATTTGCATTTTGAAATTATATCAACTCTTGAGGGCTTGAACTCAAGTCTTCAGGTTAAGATTAAGGTCAATAAAAATCTTCTAATATTGTGTTTTGATTGGAAAATATTTTAACATTTCACAAAATGTTCACTTTATTATTCGACAAATTATTATTAAGATTATAATAATGTCAATTTTGAAAGGTCGCCATCAACATATAAATTATTATAAATACAAAATAAACATTACAGTATTTTGTTTTATTAATTTATATTTTTATTTATTTCATTTCAATCTACAAGAATAACCTTACAGATTATGCTTACATTTTAAGTTGTACGTTCGTTATCATTATCATTGTCGTTCATCTAATAATGTCAACATATAAATAACGACTAATAATGTCGATGTATAATTATTATATATGTGGTCATTGTTTTGGCATAGATAAAATGCCAAATTGAATATAGTTACGATGGATACGATAACGAAGATATGATAGGTAGTTTAAGTGAAATAAGTACAAAATAATAAAAACAACTACTGCTAGAAAGACCTAATCCCAACCTCCACAATAATCAAGTCCAAATCGTAACATTAAAATATTTTTATACTTTGTTCGACTTGACCTACTTATACTATAAAAATAATATCACCATATAGAGGAACACCTTGTGTATAAATTATTGTAATAATTATAATAATATAATATGCATATATTATATGTATTCATAAAATATTTATTTCTAAAAATTATGAATAAATAATAATATTTCCATACAAAATAAAAATATATATAGATTAAAAATATATGAATGAATTTTATTAATATTTAAAATTCAATGATTTCCATAAGTATGTAATAATTATACTAACTTTGTTATTTATAAGATTGTATTCAACTCGTAAAATTATAAATACATATATATTATTATTTATATAATGTTAACAAGTGAGTATACAGCAACTGTAAAGGATATAAATATTATTATGGAAAAACTACATTATCTTTGCATAAATAATTATAAATTTTCTAATAAGCATATAATATAAATTATGTTGTGATCCTTTATGAGCAAAAAATATTTTCTATTCTTGTTAAAATACTATAAAATTTAAATTGCAGCACAATAATGAGATTTATACAGGGTGAAACAAATTAAAAATGAATATATTACCTATGCATATTTTTGATAATTTTTAATTTGTTTGTTTGTTGATTTTTAAAATTTAATCAATATATTTGGGAATGGGTTAACTGGAATATATAATTTTTATATTATTAATGTTTATTGTAAAATTTAAAATTTTTTTAATTCAGTACAAAATTCATCATTTTAGAATCGTAAAAATCAATCACAATAATCCAATAAATTGCTAATGCTATCAAAGACGCTAAAATGAAAATGTCAATACCATTTACGGATGATCGTCAAATTGTTGACGTTTTAGAAAATACCTTTTTATGCAAATATAGTTCAGGTGTAATGAGAAAAAAATGTTCTTCTTAATAAAATGCCAAAATTGAGTTTACTTAAAGCTATGAATATATTAATTCAAATTTGAATTGGGACAAAAAAATTTATAATATGAGTATATTATTAAAGGAACGCTCATTTTATGTTCATGAGTAAAATATAGACCAAAAACATTTTTTAAAATTATAGTTTGACTTATTCTACTTTGATGTTAATTGGTTTTGTTTTGGAAATTTATTTATCAAAAATAATTTATCAAAAAGTTGTTATATTAATACAAAACAAAATGCAAACATTTATACATCAAAATAGTTTTAGTTAGGTATGTATATTCAATTTGGTATACCCTATAGCCCTGACAAATTGTGCTTGGAAATCACTATAATGTGTATAATTTGAATTGTATTCAATAAAAAAATAATAATAATATTAACATTATTTTTTTTTGTTTTGTTATACATAAATAAATAATATATAATATCTAATAGTTTTTATTCTATCTACATAATTATGTATATTTAAAATATAAAAATCAAAGTATTTATAAATTTTTAAGATATGTTTAACTTTAATTTTAACATACATACTATATGTATGTATATGTCTGTAGGTGAAATTGTAAATAAAAATTAAAAATTAGCCTTATACTATGTTTGCATGTAAGAGTTAACTATGATTGAGTCCCTAACTATAGTATAAACATAATTTAAGTGCGATTTGTTTTTTTTTCATATGTGTATAGTTATACTATAGTATATTACTATATAGTATAACTATAGTTAAAAATAAATCACACTTAAATTATGTTAGATTCATGCTCACAACCCTGTTTTTATCTTATATCGTAGTTTTGATCGTATTTTTTTCATTTTTGTGTTCTGACAATGTTATTTTTGAAGTCAAAATGTAAGCAAAATTAAAATATCGCTAGATCCACATATTCAACAAGATATATTTGAGAAAATTAATAGTAAAAATAATAAAAGAAAATATATTAATATTTATTATTTGTTAGTAAATTTGTTTAATTAAAAAAAAAAACAATAATCACCAAAAACTAAAACATATGAAAGAAATATATATATACATACTTATATAATATTTGTCTAACTAAAACAAGACATAAACCAAAAATTATTAAACAAAAAACTTTTTTCCAGATATTTCTTGTAAATTGTACAAATGAATATAATGTTGATTTAATTTATTTTTAAAATTTTTAATTTTTAATGTTTGTTTTCCATTTTTAATAGCATTTTGTCTTTTTGCGTTACTTACAAAATCACCTAAAATTATTTTTCCAATTTTTTTAAAAAGTATTGTTTGCGCCAATATTATTTTTAATATAATTTATTTTTTATTTTGTTTTTATATAACTTTAGAGCAACATCTTCTTCATACCTTTTTTTTAGAATTAATACACCTAATTAACGGTATATGTTGAATGAGTATCAGATTTACCGTTTTTGAATAATATCTGCATCGACTTAAAATTTTGCTTTTAAAAACTGAAAATTTTGTAAGAAACGTTGATTATCTCCTTAGATTTTTTTTATTGTGTTGATGCGCTACATCATCCCCTACAACTTTTTCATACACAACTTTCATATCAGACTTGCCGTTTTTCATCTAAATTAATATAAAATTTTATTAACCCTAACTAATTTCAGTAATTTTAACTAATTTTGACTAAAAAATAAAATTGTTACAATATTCAACTCTCAGTTATTATTTTTCTTACTAAAACATGGGTTAACCAAATATTAAATATGACTTTACCTTATTGAAGATTTTCTGTCAATTATTGTTCTAATGTTCAACAATGCGGACTGCATTAAACAAATTTAATTTTTCAATTTTGAATTATAAGTTCAAGAAAAAAATATAATTGTGCCTGTCTAGCAATTTCGTAAATTTACGATTCGTATTATTTTGGTTCTTTTATATCTGTTAGTTTGCTACACTTCATACTTAAAACCAAACGAACGGATGATCAAATACGAAATCGTAAATTTACGAAAGAAAAATAAGAAGCCTCTCTCTGCGCTATTTAATTTTCATTGCGTATCTTCGTATCTTAGTATTGTTGACAGTTAATACCAAATATCAATAATAAACAAAAATAAATAGAAATTATCAACAAAGTAATAAAAGTACGTTTTCAAGCTCATGTTTATGGCTAAACATGGTGTTTACGAAAACCTGGTTAATTACGTAGTAGTTCTCCCATACAAATTTGCTGAAAATCATAAACAACTAGCTAGATGTTTATATCATAATCCTCTTAAAAAACATGTAACCCATCCATGAAATTTCGATGGTTTTGTCGATTTTAAAATGTTTTTTGCATAACCCTTGATTTTTTTGTCATAAATTCATTTTGTCATTTGTCAAAAAAAAAAACAAAAAGAAAAAGAAATCAAAGAGGAAAAGTTCAAGAAAAATTAAGAATAGATCTTTTTCAAAAAACATAAATTGTTCTAGTGTAAAAATTTAATTTACTTAATTAAATTTAATTACTAGGGGCCCATGTTGATTAATTATAATTCAAGTTGAAGCCAAATTTAAAGTTTTTAAGAAAATCAGTAATTTACGTACTGACATAGACTTGTCACGATATAGCAGAAACCACTTTTGTGGTTAGTAAATTTTATTTAGGACATACAAATCCACGTCCCTCATATACTGTTTCGTTTCTGATAAATTCCATATAGTAAGTGGCATTAAGTGGATAAAATTACTAAAAATAAAAAAAATTGTCATTAAAGAGGTACGTAGATATACCTACATAATACATAGTTTTAATAAAAACTATATTATTACTACAAATAACCTAAATTTAAAAAACAGTTATTTAAAAAAATAAAAAATGAAGAATTCAAGTGATTTGTTTTTTTTTGTTATTTTTATATTTTTAATTTTAGATGTATTTGTTTTTTGGTTTTTATTTTATAATTGTAATTCAGGTTAATTTCAGATGATTTTTTTTTCTGTTATTATTTTACATATGTACATTGTACATAGACTCCATGCAAGTAATAATAATAACTGATTTGTTTGTTTTTGTTTTTTATTTTAATGCGAACCCACATATGCAAAATTTATTTGATGAATAAAATTTTTTTAACTATGTGCGCATTATTGTTTTATATACAAATTATTTAATTTAATTAAATATTGTATTAATTTCTAAAAATTATCTTTAAATTTTTTAATGACAACTTATTTATATATTAGGAGTTCATTAAAGTGAAGCGAAATAAAATGAAAAGGTGTCTACTGCGCAGGTCCTTAAATGCTTGTCAATTATATTTTATAGATTTTAATTTTAGAATTAAATTAATTTAATTTTTCAGACATTTACATTTTTCCAAGGCGTCTTATCTTGTGTAAAGTCTACAACAAGTCTATTGATTTCTTTTTTTAAATACTAGCTTAAGTTCCAAAGATAATACAAAAAAAAAATTTATATAAATAATAAATATGTGAAATGAGCAGCTGGTTGTTTTCGAAAAAAGCTTGTGATTACTTGACATTTAACTGGCTTATGAGCTTGTTGTTTAGCCATAAACATGAGCTTGAAAACGTACTATTATTAACAAAATTAAACATTCAAAATTGGTTAATTAAAAATAAATTTAAATGTGTGAGTGAAATTTTTATAAAAAAGATATAATAAAACATAAATTAAAATAAACATTTATATTTGCTTTTGTGATGTTTTCTAGAAGCATGGATTCTTTCGTGAAGTGTCATATGTTTGTTACGCATCTTACGCGTCTTAATTTGTGTTGTTCCATATCACAAAAAATTACCAATTAAAAATAATTTAATTCTAATAACAACAAAACCATAATAATCAAATATTGGATATCAAATTTAAACAGATGTCAGATATCAGCTGTTATTATGAATTTACGAAATGAAAAATACAAGATTTACAAATTTACTCTTCAAGCAAAATTGACATTCGTTAATTTACGAAATACGTTTAAAATATTATTCAAAAACTACCTACATACTTTCATTGAAATTTTTAAAATATTTAAATTTTTTATCAGTACATAAAGCAATAAAAAATATTGTACACAATATCTTATTTAAAAAAAATTCCCAATAGCTGATTCAAAATTTCTGAGGTAGTGAGGTGGCAATAGTTGGGAATTTTACACTACTATAAAGTTGACTAAATGGAATTTCTTTTTATTTTTTTTAAATATAACCTTTTGACATATAATATTTATTTATTATATAATATGTATATATTATATATATATTTATTATTTTGTCTTTTGAAATTTTTAATTTTTTTTTAACTTAAAATCTTTTAATTTTCAATTTTTTTTTGTTTTAAATAAAGATTAAAAGAAATTTTTGATTAAAACTTAAAATTTTTGAAATTTCTATTTATTTATTTTTTTCTGATAAATTTTGATGTTATTGAGTGGAATGATTTTTTAAATAATTTTCGATGTTTACTCATTTGAAGAATTCTTTTGAAAAATATTAATACATTTTTTTATAATCTTTCATAATTATTTTAAATTTTTGTTTTTTAATAATATAATTTATATCCTTAAAACATTATAGTTAAATAATTTCTTAGTACTAACTGACTCTTAAATGTAATTTTCAAAGTGAGTTAAAAGCAATTAAGTTCATTTTGACATAATTCAAAACCACAGAATTTCTTAATCGTTTAGCGTTAAACAAACTGAAAAACTCAAATTAAAACGTATTACCTTCATCTCATCCTGGTGTATAGAACTCCATGAATTGTGTATTTTTTTTGTGATTAGGCCTCTAAATTCGTTTACGAAAGACTGATAAGAAGACTTTATTAATATATAATAACATAAATACAGTTTTTTCTTTTTTCTTACTCCTCTTGGGAGCATCGGGCTTCCACTTGACATTTCCATTGTACTCGATTGCTCATCTTTTCTCTTTATGTCTATAATTAAATTTTTTTAATCTGCTTTATACTGTCTAAGTAGGAAATTGGCCTACTGTATAAAACCACTTTGATAACTCCTTATGCGCCTACATGGTAAGACGAAGTTTCTGCTAGATGTCGCTGCGATTTTATCCATCCCAGACTTTTTGAGATGCCTGACGTTACGTATCCATCCCGTTAAAATGTCTGACGTTACTCCAGTAACCAAAAATTGTCATGACAAGTTTTTGTCAACATATTGTCAGAAAAATGTGAGCACATTTTGTCGTCAAAGTTATGATATTAATTTGTCGTCAAGATTATGATGTCAAAGTTATGATGAAAATTTGTTAAAAAATTGTAGTTGTAAAAATCTATCAACAATTTTTCCACAAAATGTTGACAAGTATTTGTCATGACAATTTTTGGTCAACAATATGTGACAATTGGGTGACAGGCTTTATAAGTTTTTTATTTATTTTAATATTTTTTAGTATTCTTTTCATCAGTCTATATTCAACAGTTTTGAGAATCGATGTTGTTTTGACATTTTGTATTTTGAAATATACAAAAAAGTTTATTTAAAAATATGCATGAATTTTGTAATTAAAAACAATTGAAATAGAACTGATTTTTAATTGTTTTTATAGAATAAATTATAGATGGAATAAAATATATAATATTTTTATTATTAAAAATCCTTCTGAATTACTGAAAAAACTGTCAAAAACTGTCACACAAATTGATAACACAAATCATTCACAAATTGTTGACAAAATAACACACAAAATGATAACAAATTACCTACAAAATGTTAACAACATTGTCATCTACACTGTGACAAATGAAGTCAACCCTACCGACTTTTTTTCAACAAAAATTGTCACAAAATCTTGTCGACAATTCATCAAAATTTGTCAACATGTTTTTGTGGCATTTGGCTGCTCGGGATGTTAATTATGTTTACTGGGTACGTCATGTAACTTTTTTTTTGTCAAATGTTGTTAACAATTATTATTGTGTAATTATTATTAGTGGCTTGTCTATATTTCTTACTTGTATTATTGTGTTGTATAAGATATATGAATATTGATATAGATAATTTTAACAATGTGTGTTTTTTATATTTTTATTTAATTTATATTGATTATTTAATTTGAAATATTAATAAAATTAAGGTTGAATTATTACATGAGAATAAATAATATCCAACCAAACGAACTAGCATATTTATATCAAGTCACAATACCTTGCATCCACTACTTCGAATAAAAAACTATATTAAAAAACAACTTAAAAGTGTATAGGTATAGTAACATTAGATGTAAAGTCAGCCCTTGACTGTGTTTGGCATGATAGCCTTATTTACAAGCTAAACATTTTAAGGTTTCTTTTTTCTTTAACGAAACTAATCAAAAGCTACTTATCTAACCGCAGTTTTCGAGTTCTCAAGTAGTTGGTAATAAATTTAAATTTCTGTTTGAACATTGTTGTATGTCACATTCTTTGAATTAAACAAAAAAAAAATTTAACTTCAAATTTGCTATAACTCGCTTCGAATTCGCTATAAATAGTATTATATAAGTATCTGTTTATACTTAGTCATGGGCATAAAGGGCTAAAAGCCTACATGCCGGCCCTGACATATTAGGGCCACCTGCATTTTTAAAAAAAATACTTAGTCATAGTTTAATAACTATACTTATCCATATAGTCAATAAGTCGTTTTGACTGGCTATGTTTTAAAAATCAATCTTAACTCTATTCATACTCCTATTTTACACAAATCCATTTCTAAAAACTTTGAAAATCAAAAATAAGCTGTTTAGTTTGATCTTAAGTATATTAAATAAATTTTTTATTTTTCTTTTCTATCTCCACACTACCACAATTATCCACATATAATAAACAAAATTAATTTTTTATGAATAAAAATGGAGACAACATTTCTATCCATACTTTAATAATAAATTAAGATTGAAATATGAAATTAACTATACTATAAGAGATCATTTTGATAAAATAACCGAAGTAAAATAAGATAAAAATTAATAATTTGAGATTAATGTGTGTATATAATATACATACATACATACATTACATATTTTTATAATACAAATTAATAATAAAATATTGATTGGTATATACAAATGTATATTACAAATACTTATTAATTTTTTGCTACTTTTTTTTTCTTCTTCATCTCTTCTGGTTATTCATAAAAGAATTAAAATGTCCTTGTAATTTTATATACTATTATTATTAAAATAAATATTCTATAAACCAATTTTTTCTCTTAAATCATTTATTTTCATACCATAAAATATGGAGAACCTTATTATGTGGGTCATTGATTTTTATCATGTTTCCTTAAATAATTTTTTTTTTTTTTGTTCTTCTTCATAACTACTACAAAATGTTTCATTAAAAGCAAAGAATATTTTCTAAAATAAGTTAATAAAAAAATTTAATATGAAATTTAAAACAAAAAAAAAAACAAAAATTTTAAATATAGCTACATATGAGTATGTAGTTGTACTTAAAATGTAATATTCATTCAGTTTAGCCTTTTTTCATAACAAAAAATCCGATGATAGAATCATAAAAGATTAATAAATTCGATTTAATGCATAAAATGTCCTGAAAAATAAATTTTTCAATATTTTAATGATTTCATAGTAGACTCTTTTAAAACTTTGATGTCAAATTTAAATGCGTTTTAATATCAACTGTCAAACCTAGACTTTTATCGCTAACATAATAAACATTGTTCAGTATGACTTTATCAATACTCATCAGTGTTACTAAAAATAGGAACAATATTAAAAATATTTTTCAATTATTATGGTTATGATCGATACTAATTTAAAAAATGACTTACTTAATGATTAATTTCAAAAATACAAATTATGTAGATCACAAGATCTGATTCTAAGTTGTTATAAAACGGATAAATTTGTTTTGGAATATAAGTTGTTTACTGTGGTTTGGTCATCGATTACTTCGAGTCTACTTATGAGAAAAAAAGTTTGTTTGTTAGTTCTGTACATGTCCATAGTTTATACAAACATAGTTTTGAATTATTTTATGATCAAACCTATGTAATTCACAATACTAACAAATGACAGTTTCGGGTAACTATCATAAAACCCCTAGCAGCAGTCAGGAATATTTAAAAAGATAATTATGCCCCAGGCCTGTAAATCGGTACATACTTAGCTATATGCTATATCAAAAATAGACAGACATGTCTTATAGCAAAAAATGGTTTAAGTATATGTCATACAAATTCAAGAATCCGCCAATAATACATAAAAAAAACTAAATGTGTTACAAAACCTAAAAACCTGTACTTAGACAATCCCTCAAAAATAAATGAATACGTCTGTTACCGGTTATCGAAGTTTTGTCTAGTTCAAGTACTTACTTCAAAAGTTATAACACCCGCATATAATATTCTGAAAAACAAAAAAATGTTATAGATCGGAAGATTTGTGCTCTAATAGTATTTTACCGTTTGTTTTTAACTCTCGGGAGTTATTCGGGCAACTGTAAAATATCACTCAGTTCGTTAAAATTAATTAAAAAAGAAATGTGTTATAGATATGAAAATTTGTATACAATATATATATGGTACTCTTTCAAAACCAAACCAATGTGCCTACTAAACCTTTTTACGAAATTTTTGACTGGTTCTAAAACGTGAACTGTAGCCAACTTGTATTTAGATGAAAAAAAAATAATTTATATTATTTTATTTATTTATTTATTTATTGCCATACATATTCATAATTTTTTTTTTAACAATATTAAATGTTTTAGAGCTTATACTATAGTATTTACACCTATGACTATTCTTAATTATTACTTAGGCTAGCTGACTAATTTATTTTTTAATTAATTTATTATTTAAAGGAAAAATGGCGACAAAAAACCTTTTTGAATATTTATGTTTTTTTCATAAAACTTACCATTACTTACATACTAAGAAATAAACCTAAATTAAAACCTATTCTAAAATTGCTCTTATGAGCGGATTATTTGAATTGTAGCAACTTTCCAGGAAAGCAGATGTCAGCTTTTCAATTTGTTGCAATATGGTGTTAATATTAGCTAATTTATGCAATTTCTCGGTTGAAAAATATCTAGGTTTAGCAAGAGTTAGTCTTAATATGTGTTTTGGCAGTGTCTTTCCATACGATAAATCCATATAGAAATACACTACACAAAATTGTTTTATATATTAGGAGTTTGTTTTCCGAATTTAAAAATGGCTTACGATTTATTACAGGATACAAAAGTTTAACAAAGAAATTACATTTTTCAATAGCTTTGTTGATGTTAGTCTTAAACAATAATTTTTTATCGAGTTGAATTCCAACATAAGTAATATATTCTCTCTCCCAGACAACCTCGGTATTATTAACGCAAATGTTTCTGTTTGGCAAAAAACTGGATTTCCTTCTTCTGGTCAAGAAAATCGCTTTGCGTTTTTTCGCCATTAATTTTTATTTTCCATTTGTAGTAATAATCTTGAATATCTTTAAATGCATTTTCAAAATTGCTTGTAATTTCAATTGGGCAGTTAGATGTTGTTAGGATAACGGTGTCATCTGCATATAACCCAAGAGTACAGTTGTTTGGTGTAGGCAAGTCTGCTATGAAAATATTATATAACATGGGAGATAATGTTGAGCCTTGTGGGACCCTGAGGTAATTGCCACAAAATGCGATACATCCGATCCTATTTTAACCAGAAATGATCTATTTTTTAAGAAACTTTGAATAATTTTTATGATATAGGTAGGACATTGAGAAATAATTAATTTATGAACTAAGCCTTTGTGCCAGACAAAATCGAAAACTTTTTCAATGTCAAGTGTCATCATCCCTACAAATTTTTTATTTTTTAATTTATTTTTGATTATATTTGTTATCCTACGAGCTTGATGAAAAGTTGAGTGTTTACTTCTGAATCCGAATTCTAATGTATGTTTGCAGTCTTTACTATTATATATATATTATTCTGCATTTATCTGGATGTTTGTAAGTTCGACGGAATACTCCAACACATATACAAATTGCAATATGTATACAAATTACTTTGGTACTCTTTTTTTAACCCCTGTCTACCATGCTGAACCTTTGCAGGAAAAAATACCATTGCATGAAATATATTTTTTTAATTTATTGTTAGTCTTCTTCGCAAATTATAAGGAAAAATCAAAAAAAATAATATAAATAAAACAAACAATTTTTTTGATTTATAATAATAAGGACTAATAGAAATTTTATCAATTGTTTAATATGGTATAATAACCAAAAGGCAAACAGCATTTAACACAAAAAAAAAACATAATGCACTTAAAGGTTATTCTTATTAGTTAAAATTATACACAATATGTATATGTTTCTACATATTTTTTTTATTTTTTTTTATTTTTGTTGTTGTTAAGTTAATGGTCATAGCATCATAGTTTTGCTACAGTATGTATTGCCTGTACTATAGTACTATAGGTATAAAATGTGATGCGATGAAGAGTAAAAATTGTTATTTATTTTTATTTGTTTTTTGTTTTTTGTTGTTGTTATGATAATGATCATAGCATCATAGTTTTTCCATACCGTATGCATAGCCTGTACTATAGTATTATAGGTATATATACTCTAGCCAGAAATGTGATGCGATGAAGACTTAAAATTGTTATTTATTTTTATTTTTTATGTTTATTTTTTTTTTTTTAATGTATATATATATATATATATATCTATATGATATATAAATTTATGATCGTATAAAAATATTTAGTATGTATTATGGGGTTAGGTTTTGGTTCTGCTGATTTATACATAAAAACAATAACAACCTATACATTTTAAAAGAAATTAAATGAAATTTTGTACTAGTATTTTTTATTTCTTATCTTTGTAAATTATAATTTTTAGGTATATTTGTTTTCCTCAAGTGTGTAGCAATGTATGTAAATGTATTTTTAATGTAGTAGGTAGGCATATATAGGTATCGGTTAAGCCATGTTGATTGTTGTTCTTCTTTTTAATGTATGTTATAAATAATAATTATGTATGAATTTTAACATGAACAGTTCGATAATGAATTTTTTGAAATGAAATGAAATTTTAAATAACCGATCAATAGTTCACAAGTTATGAACAGTTTTGTAAATAACTATTTATTTGCAGTAAATTTTTTTATTTTAATTTTTTCACCAACCGGAGTTATTATTTTATTCGTCAAAACAAATATTATGTGTACCTACAATTTTATTTATTTTTGTTTTTAAAATTGTTTTCGTTCAAAATTGTGGCTCATTATGACCATATCAAATGACCCTTAGGGAATAGAAAATTTTGCACCTTACTAAAAAATATTCTGTTTATGTGGTAATCAAAAGCGTTATAATACAAAAATAAAGGTAATGATAAATTAGTAAGCAAATACGTATTTTTCTTAAACTTGAAATGAAAACTCTAATGAAGGAAAGAAATGCTAGAATTTATTTTGCTTCCGTTATTTATGGCGGGTTACAAAGCTTATGTTCTAAATAAAATGTTTATTTTTACATAAAATTAATTTAAAAATAACATCCTTAAAAGAAAATTATTTCCGAACTTAATAATAAAAATTTGAATAAACACAAAATAATGAAAACAAACACAACAACAACAACAATAATGACTGTGATGAATATTGCGTAGGATTACATATTTGACGACAATAATTACTGTCCAAAATGCATAACTAAATTTTTTTTTTGTTTTTATTTTTTTTTTACTTAAAATTCTTTGACAACAAAGAAAATATCAAATGACAAATGATTTTGGAAAATTTTAGCATCCTTGACATTTGAAATAAACAATTTTAAGATTATGATAGGGTAAGTTGATTTTTTAGAAGTTATAAAATGTACACAGACAATTATTTTGTTTGAGATATAAAATTTAAGATCATGTTGATGAATTTTATGTCAGAAAAAAATATGATGTAAAATAAAATTGGAAAAAAGATAACTAAAAATAGAAAAAACATAATAAAACAGTATTTCCTACACAAGGTAGTCATCACAGTCACTCACCAGAAAAGTACTGATTAAATGATCAAAATTATATATTAAATAAACAGGTTGTTATGATAATGGAAAATTATATTATAAATATTTAAACAAACAAAAAAATAGATACGATTTATCAAAATACGTTTAAATGACTAAAAATAAATAATTAAATAATTTAATAATTTGGTAATGCTATATGGAGCCATTACCTTAAGAAAATTTCAATATCTATTTTTTTTATTAACCTAAACAGTCACTAGTATTCCCGCGAATTATATTTTATTAATATTTTTACTGAAACACACACATTTGATTTTTTATAAAAACTTTAATTTTTCTGTGCATCTCTTTTTCTGGTTGCTTTACAACTGATCCTCTTATTTTTTTTTTTCTATAATTCTAATTAACAATTAACATAGTATACAAACTTAAATCTAATAATTTTTACTGTTAATATTATTAATGGTGTTTTATTTTTAACATTATAGTAAAAGAGGGTGATGTTAAGTTTTGTATATAACTCGCGCTTCTCAAACTTCGAAGAAATTTGATAAAACATCGTACTCAACATTTCATCATGAATTATTTCCCATCATTTCAATTTATCGTGAACATCATGTTTTTTTATTGATTTATCTTAAACAGCAACCTAATACTTAATAATTTATTTTAAAAAATAAAAGTTAAATTTAAATCAGCGGTGTTGTTGGGGCAATTTCAGAAATTAATTAATAATTTTCTATTTAAAAATATACATGGAGTGAACTTTAAATTGAAAATTAAATATATTTTAAAAATATTTAAATTCGCCACGTCTCTTTTTTGATATATATCATTTAAAAGAATAATAATGAAAACCGTGTTTGAAGATTACAGATTAAATAATATAATAATGATGCCGTAGATTATATATATAGCATATAAACGGTTTATTATACTTTTTTTTCAAATAAAATTTTTTTAATCAAATCCAACATTTCTCCAAACAAATTGTTTGACAAAATGTTGTATTTGAATAAAAAATTGTTTAATTTGTTTGAACATTTGTTGAATTTGATTGGAAAAAAAGTGTATACCTTAGATTTGATATTTTTTTTTTTATTTTTTTTTTTCCTGTTACTCCTCGTGGAAGCATAGGGCATCAACTTGCCTCCTCCATTGTTCTCTATTGTACGCAATGGTCTTTATCTCCTCCCAAGTTCGTCCATATCTTGTTACCTCAGAAGTCGCAGTCCGACGCCAGCTGTTGTTGGGTCTTCCTCGCTTTCTGCTCCCTTGCGGATTCCATTCTAGGGCCATTCTTGTTATATTATTTGATGGTTTTCTTAGAGTGTGTCCTATCCATCTCCATTTTCTGCGCTTATTTTGATGCATTATCGGTTCTTCACCTGTTATCTGCCATAAGTCCTTATTGCTGATGGTGTTTGGCCAGAATATTCTGCATATTCTTCTTTGGTATTTGTTCGCAAATACTTGAAGTTTTTGACTGATGTTATTTGTCGTCATCCAAGTTTCACTACCATACATAAGTGTTGACATTACACATGCTTTGAATATTCTAATCTTTGTTTTTCTAGTTATTTGGCCATTCATCCAAATTGGACTTAGTTCACCGAACGCAGCTCTGGCCTTACGTAGTCTGTTGTTGACATCTGCTTCTGTACCTCCGTTTGTTGTTAGAATGTTACCTAGGTAAGAGAAGCTTTCCACATATTCGACTGTTTGACCTTCTATGGTTATGGTGTTTGTGTTGGTGTTATTTATCCTCATGGCCTTGGTTTTATCTATGTTAATTTCTAGCCCGACTCTGCGCGCTGCTTGCTGAAGTAGGTCTGCTTTATGTTGAATGTCGCAGAATCTATGCGCTAGCAGACATGTATCATCCGCATAGTCAAGGTCCTCAAGTGTCCTTGAGAGATCCCACCTTATACCTCTTCCGGAAGAACCCGTTTCTTTCATTATTTCATCTATTACAAGCGTGAATAGAAGTGGTGACAGTGGACTTCCTTGCCTTACTCCAGAATTTGTGGTGAATGTGTCGCTTATTTGTCCGCAGTGGAGAACTGCTAATTCTGCATCTTCATACAAAGCTTCTGACAATCTTATTAATTTTTCGGGAATTCTTTTTCTTCTTAATGCATTCCATATCGCAATACGTTGAACCGTGTCGAAAGCCTTCTTGAAATCGATGAACAAGAGATATAGCGGAGAGCGCTATTCTACAGATTGTTCTATGATCAGCCGTAGTGTGTTGGTGTGATCTGTGCAACTCCTTTCTGGACGAAATCCTGCCTGCTCGTCCCTTCTATTTTGTTCAATTTTAGGCTGTATTCTCCGATTCAGTATGGTTGCGAAAACTTTATATAATATGATGTTCAGCAGTGCTATACCTCTCCAATTATTACAGCTTTTTAGGTCTCCTTTTTTGGGAAGTTTTACAATCAGGCCCTTTTTCCAGGATTTAGGTAGTATTTCTTCCTCCCAGGCTTTCGTGATGTGAGGTTCTAATAATTCAGCGACTAATTCCGGGTCTGCTTGTAGCAATTCTGATGGAAGTTCATCTATACCTGCAGCCCTGTTCCGTTTTAGCGTTATTATGCCCTCTTTAATCTCTTGTAAGCTTGGTGGTTCAGTGTGGATATTCAGTTCTGGACTACTCGGACTACTTCGGAAACTATTTATTGGGATGTTGTTGATGTTGCTTGTTTCCTGAAAGTATTCTTTCCATCTCTGGCGTTGGTCATCCGTATTAGAGAGTGGGATACCGTTCCGGTCTCTGATTGATTGGATTTTTGTGTGTCTGCGGTTAGTGATTTTACCTATTTGTAGGTATAATTCTCTGGGATTGTTTTGGTTTGCAGCTCTTTCCGCGTTTGTTGCGAGTTTCTCGAAGTGTCTGCGTTTATCTCTTCTGGCAGCTTTCTTTACTTGTTTCGCTATGTTTTTGTATTATGCTGTTATAGCTCTTGTAATTCTGTTACAAGTACGCTGCTTAAGGTCACTTCTTTTCTTTATCAGTTCCCAAGTTGCATCACTAATCCAGTTTTTTCTCTCGTGTTGGATAGTGCCAAGTGATTGCTCTGCAATCAGATTTGATATACGCCTTATGAATTTCATTTTAAATTATCGTAAACCCAATAAATTGTTTTAGTACTATTGATTTATCTTAAACAACAACCTAAAACGTAATAATTTACATTAAACAATACTATTTAAATTTAAATTGCGGGTTCTATTGCGGCACTTTGATAAATTAAAATTTTTGTATGTAACTAGCATATGGGTTGAAATTTTTAATTGAAATTTCTAATCAAAAATTCTGAATTGTTATTTTTTCATACGTTTATTTCTTCATATTTCTTGTTTCACCAAAAAGTTGATTTAATTATTCAATTTAATATTTCAAAGCTGTCTTCTTAATTTCTTCATTATAGAAATATATATATTGTCAATATTTTGAAGTAACAATGTAGATCTGCATTATCTCCGGCTCTCATCGCTATCGTTCTAGTTATCTAATTATATTTGTTTATATTCTGTGTATAAAATTAATGTTTTGGTCTTGCTTGATGTACCTCAAATTTTTGTTCCAAATGTTCATATCGGTTTTATAATATTGCTTTTGAAAGTAGTGATTGATTGTTTATTGTCATTTTTAGCCCCTACAAGCCATTACAGTAGTGTGAATTTTTAAACATATTTGATTATGTTTATGCATTTTTAGCTCTCCCATGACAACTTATCAATATCAATGTGCATACCCAGGTATTTAGTTTGCTTTTGGATTTGTATTTCATTAATATTTATTATTATTCCATCGTATCGAATTTTAGCTGTACATATACTTAGTTTTTATAGTTTTATTTTCATTAATATTAATATTCCAGTTCTTGAACCAATCCATTTATTTTATTCATAGTTTTTTGTTGTTAGGCTGTTTTCAAGCAGAACAGGCAAGAACGGTATAATCTGTGAATGTTGTTGGTAATGGATTATATTAAAACTGTATTCAATAGATACAAAATTGGGCTCAAAATACTTCCGTGCTCTTGGTTCTATTTTGGCCATATTTAAATATTCAGACTTATATTAAACAAAACAAAAAATGTGTTCCGTTCTAACTTGTGTTAAAGTACACAAAGCAAGGTAGTCCAATTGCTATAATAATCTGTGATACTTATATTCTGTTCACCTTAAAATAAAATTTGTATTATTTTGGACCCTTTCTCCCAAAAAATATTTTTTTCTAAGATCAGGTCTAGGTAATTTGTTATATAAGTATTAAACATTTTTGATTATTGCGGTATTCCGACTAATCTAAGGAGTAGTAGAAAATTTATTAAATTCATTAAAATTTCAACCTAAAAATCATTAAATAATCCTTAATTAAATAAAAATTACTACTTACAGTACCCCTTAAACACCTTATGTTACCAATAAGCAGTTGTCCTTATTTATATATTTTCCTTATATAAAAAAATAAAAAAACAAATTTCATATAAGTTAATTAGAAAAATTGTCGACCTTATATTATGATGATCCTTATTTTAAAATACAAATGTTTACAAATTAAAGGATAAAAAAAAAACAATTTTTTTGTTTTAATTTTTTTTTTGTTTTATCTTAAAAATTTAATCTACGAAAATATAAAAAAAAAAAATTATAAAGAAATTATTCTTCTTAAGAAAAATCTAACAACACAACATAAACAACCACAAATACTATAGAGTAATATAAAAGGATATCTATGATCCTGATCCTGTTCTATTCTTCCTTTTTTCCTGTTTTAACTATTTTTTTGTTTTCTTTTTTTTTTTATTATGCAAAATTTCCTTAATAAGCATAATCCTTGTATAACCTTTATTAAAATGATACATGAAGGCGTATAATAATGTAAATTAAAAAAAAAAGATAAAATTGAGTCCTGGTCTTTTTTATACATTTTGTTGTTGTTGTTTTTAGTATAAATAACTATTTGTAAATATTAAAATTAACAGGAATTAGTTTATAGGGTTAAAAAAAAAATATAATTTTCTAATTAATTTGTAGTGTTTTTGTTTTTGTTTTGCTTATGTTTCATTGAAATTCAAATAATTTGAGAGATTAACGGTACAGAGTTTTTCACACACAAAAAGGGAATATGATTTTGAAGTTGACCCTAATAAAAGTTAAAAGAAACAATTGCAAGGACATTCCTTAGATAATGCTGAGAAAAGTAAAAATTTAAAGGTTCATTTATTGTATATTTTGTTAGCAAGGATATTTTTTTGATCCTTAATATTTAGTAAAACTATTTGGGTTCATAGAAAAATGTTAAATATTTAATGCAATTCTATCTAATATTTGATCTAATAGAAGAAATCAATTTTACCTCTAATCTAAAATTTGACTATCTACTATACTCGTATATGTATGACAGAGAGAGAGAGAGAGAGAGAGAGCATTGAACGTCAAAATATGTGATTTTTTAATTTAGCTAAAAGTGTAATTTACCCTCTCAATGTGGCAGCAACCAGTAGAGTCTAATGGCAGAATTAAGAATAAATTTGCGTATTAGACTCTAATATCAAAATTGTTGGTACTTGGATGGTTTAATTATGGTGAATACTAATCATAGTTGTACAGATTTAAATAAAAATTTAAATAGAATATTCAGTTATGTCAAAATATAGTTATATTATTTATACCGGGTGTTCCGCAGCATGCGTATAAGATTTTGAAGAAGGGAAAGAGATGTTATTATAAAATTTAACTTGGTACTTTGTAGGTGCCTAAACTGAGATAAAAAAAAATATGCTAATATTAAAAACAAATTTCTTTATAAAAATGATGATTTATAGTAAAAGTATCTCTTCTCATTTGAAAATCTCGATTTCAGCTAATTTCGACGAATTTTGAACTTAAAAAACCTTAATTTATATTTATTTTAAATATCTTGATGATTCTCTTCTTAAAAAGCTGATACGCATGCTCTGGAACACCCGGTATATCTATAAACCGTTAATACAAAAAACAATCCATTGATTGAAGCATCTGTATATAATTCTTCGCCGGTGTCAGCATGTATCGTTATAATTTTTTGTTTGAAAGAGAAATATTGTTTCTGTTTCATGCATACATTTTGTTTTTAACATAAATGAAGAAGTGAATTTATTTGCAATCAAATTGGAAGAAATTTTTTTCTTTCTTTCTTACACCTCATCAAGAATGCCTTTAATATAGGAGAAAAAAAAATGAAACTTTACTCAAATTGATTTAAATGAAACGGAATATACTGTACACATTTTTTGTTATTTTTTTGTTGTTGTTTTTCTTCTTAATACATCATAGTAGAAAAGAATATTCTTTAATAAGAAGATATGCACTGGGGAAGTCAAGATTCCACTTACAAAAAAACTCCATTAGTTAAAGAAGCAAAAAACTATTGTTTTTCTTATATAATAAGTTGTGAGAAAGAAAGAGTGCGACATAAATGATTTAAAAAGCCATTTAATTTTTGAAATTTAATTTGAAATAGCCCATGGGAGAAGAGATTTCTAATGTACATGGTCGAGAGTAAAGAAATTTTGAATGATTGATGTTTTACAGGTACAACCTACATAACATAATATTGGTTTCAAAAACATATCTTATTTCTTAAACATCATAATTTTATTTTCTTTTATTGTCTTATAAGGAAAGTAAAATTTTTTTTTTTTATTTTAAGCAGATTATAATTGATGTATTTTCAATATATAAATTTTTAGAGGTATTGAGAAGAAGGTAGTTAAAAAGAATACCAAGAACCAATAATTTTTTTTTATGAATGACTCGATGCATTTTTATTTCCTTTAAAATTAAATTTTGACATTTAATAATCAATGATAATTTATTAATTATTAATAATATTAGAATTTATAAATTGGAAGGAAATTTGAATATTAATAATGTTTTTTATTGCTATGCATTTTTAAGTGTAACACATCCTTAATTATTGATAACTAAGAATAAATACAACAATATTTCTTTGAGACAAAAAAAGTCGTTCGATAATTTTTTCCCACTTTGTCTTTTGTAATTTTTATCTTTCTCTCACAAATGAAATTCTTATTACTATCTATTTCTTACAATTTTGGAAATCGACTAGAAAAATGGTAACAAAAAATTGACAAATTATAAAATTTAACTCCAGTGCATTTTCTTATTAATGGATATCCTTTGATAGTAGATGCGTGTGCGGCTTTATATTATATAATAATTTATGTACTTAATCTTTCCCCTTTTTATTTCAATCTACTGAGAATTGTGTTTGTTTTATGGATACATTTCTTTAACCCAAACGAAAGAGAAAAGAAAAGATAACAACAAAAAATCAAATAAATGTCGAATGAGCACGTAATTCTTTCTGTTTCCTCCCCTGCTAAAACAAAATGGATTAAAAATATTTAGAATAATAATTTCAAAACTATTGAAAACATTCTTATTTACTTGAAAAATATATTTTAAAATAATTTTTTGACTACATTGATTAGCGCAAGTTATTACGTATTTTTTTATGAAAAATAATCAAAAAAACTTTAATCAATTTATATAATCAACTACATAAATGTTGACGCAATAGCATTTAGGGCAGCGTTTACATATCAGATTTTATTTGATAAAAGTTACTTATTTATTTATTTAAGGTTTGTTTGGCTCAAATAAAAAACAATGATTTTAAATATATAGAAATTAAAAATTATAAACAAATAAAATAAAAAATAAAAAATACAATAAAATCAAAAAAAAAAAAAATGCAAAAATACAATTAAGAAAAAGTTGAAAAAATCTTATAAATGTAGGTAGTTTAGTATCTACTAATTGTTATTGTCAATACTATTATTTATAACAATCAATATAACAACAAAAATAATCAAACACAACAAACATTAAAGAAAAAGTTTAACAAATGACAAGAGTCGATTTCGATTTAAAGGAAAAAAATTAGTTTCCAGCATTTTTTGTTTCAAAAATGTTTGATGATAATAGGATAATATTCTATTTTTTCATTAAACAAAGTCGGATGTCAAAATTTGTGGAACAACGTTTACAGGACAGTCAAACTTCCAATAGTACAAACTAAATCTTGATGTCTAAACGTTACCTAATCGTTAGTACCTAATTTTAGCGGTTTTTTAATATTAAGTTTAATTTATTTCTAATATTTTAGTGTTTTTTATTTAAAAAAAAAAAAATAAACAGTATAGATAAATAATAAATGTACCTATGTAATATATGAATATATCCTATATCTATTTATTGATATTTGATATTGTAGTCTTTTGTATTTTAAAATAAAAAAACAGTAGTTTTTAATTTTTCGGTTTTCCTAATTTATAAAAAAAAAGAAACAGTAAGACGCAAGTTTCCCGTCCGAGCTACCTTTGCAATGACCATCAACAAAGCGCTAGGTCAAACTCTCAATAAGGTTGGCATTTTACTTGATGCACCAGGTTTTTCACATGGACAACTGTATGTCGGGATTTCGCGCACTACTGGGAATATAAATCATTTGAAAATTGTCACCGAAGAGAATAGAACTGTTAGAAATATAGTTTTTAATGAAATATTAGTTGATTAAATATTACAATCTATATCAATCCAATTATATAGTCTGTCTGCTAATCTACTAATTTAACTAAAGTATCAAATATTACTAAAATATTGTGGATAGGGGAATTTTTGATTTTGATAATTTATAATGCAGTACAACCTAGAATGCTCTAATTTTGATTTTTCACTATATATAACGGTAGCAAAAAGTTACGTAGTAACGGGTATTTAACTAGTTCTTTATAACAATCAGAAGTTCAATCCACAAAGGTTCTTTCTTCAATTATCTTTGGATAACAGATTAAACCTAACTTTTTCATTTAATCAACTAGGTTAGTTTTAAATTTTTACTTCACTATATTTCATATTTTTTGTTTTTATAATTTTTAACTTAAGTCTTGAATATTAAATGTAAATTAGCTTTTGGTTTTGATGATGAAATAAAGTCTTTTTTATTATTATTATTATTATTAAGATAATCTATAAGTAAAATTAAATGGTGTTTTAATCTACAATCATGGTAATGGGATATCAGTTTACAGATATCTTACCATTATATCTTAGAGTACCTATCTTTCTTTATATGTATTTATAAAAAATAGAAAGTTTGTTTGTTTGTTCGCTGTACACCAATGTAGTTCGCTATATATCATAGTTTCAAAGATAGAGTTCTGAAATTTTAAACAAGAAAGCCGCCGAACGCGGTCAAAGCTTTAAAAAGCCATTTTTTTTTTTGTTAAATGACAATTTTGGATAGCCCCAATATACCTCCAAGCTTCATTACGAATATTTCAAAAATCAATTGTGTTACAGACATGAAAATTGACACCACTAGATGCTCTGTGAAAAATAAACATATACGACTGTTACCGATTTCGAAAAATTTAGACTGGTACGGGTCTCTGCCATACATTTTGTAGCACTCATAAGGAATGCTTGAAAAAAAATTGTGTTACAGAAATGAAAAATTAAACATAGGTACTCTCTCAAAAAATATCTATCAAAAAATAAACAAGCACGTATTTTACAATTTTCCAAAATACGGAATGGTTCAGATAGCCACCATACAACTCTTAGCACCCATCAAGAATGTTTCAAAACCTAAGTGGTTGTAATACACATGAAAATTTACACTTAAATACTTTTTCAAATATAAACAAATACGACTTCTGTCGTTTTCAAAAATTTAAACTGGTTCGTGTCCCTGCCACAACACCTAGCACCCATCAGAAATGATTTAAAAAATAAAAGTGTTACAGACATGAAAATTTATATATAGGCACTCTATTAAAAATAAACAGACAAATTTGTTACAGTTTGTCCAAACTCGGGCTTCCTCAGGAAGCCACCATACAATTCTTAGCACCCAACAGGAAGGTTTCAAAAACTAAAACTGTTATAGACATGAAAATTTACACTTAAATACTTTTTAAATATAAAGAAATACGACTGATACAAATTTTGAAAAATTTAGACTGGTTCGGGTGTCTGCCATAACTCCTAGCGCCCATTAGAAATGATTTAAAAAATAAAAGTGTTACAGACATGAAAATTTATATATAGGTACTCTGTCAAAAATAAACAGACAAGTTTGTTGCAGTTTGTCCAAACTCGGGCGGGTTTGAGTAGCCACCATAGAACTCTTAGCACCTATCAAGAATGTTTCAAAAGTGTTAGAGACATGAAAATTTACACTTAAATACTTTTTCAAAGATAAAACAACATGACTTCGGTCGTTTTCAAAAATTTAAACTGGTTCGGGTCCCTGCCACAACTTCTAGCACCCATCAGGAATGATTCAAAAACTAAAACTTTTATAGATATGAAAATTTATACTTAAATACTTTTTCAAAGATAAAGAAATACGATTGTTACCGATTTCGAAAAGTCAACCTGGTTCGTGTCGCTGCTACACAACTCCTAGCACCCATCAGAAATGATTTAAAAAATAAAAGTGTTACAGACATGAAAATTTATAAAAAAAAATAAACAGACAAGTTTGCCACAGTTTGTCCAAACTCGGGCGGGTTTGGGTAGCCACCATAGAACTCTTAGTACCTATCAAGAATGTTTCAAAAGGGTTAAAAACATGAAAATTTACACTTAAATACTTTTTCAAATTAAAAAAACATGACTTCGGTCGTTTTCAAAAATTTAAACTGGTTCTGGTCCCTGCCACAACTCCTAGCACCCATCAGGAATTATTCAAAAACTAAAAGTATTACAGACATGCAAATTTATATATAGGTACAATATCAAAAATAAACAAACTGCTTGCTACAGTTTTTCAAAATTCGGGCTGGTTTCGAAATGCTACAAAAGTGTTACAGATCTCAAAATTTACTCTTAGGCACTCTTTCAATGATAAAAAAAATACGAGTAATACCGATTTCGAAAATTTGGACCGCTTCGAATCGCTACTATAATTCCTAGCACTCATCAGGAATGTTTCAAAAAGTATTATAGACCTAAAAATTTGTCAATCTAGGTACCTTATCAAAAATAAAGAATTTCTGAAGATGTAAATAGTAAAATTGAAATAACAACGATGATACAGCCCAAAGAATATAAAACTGTTAGCTAGGCAACGAAATTTCTAAATTTGTTGGACTTGACAATTTTGTTGACATACCAAAAAGAAGAGCTGCTGTTATGGTTGTCAAACTTAAATTATCAAATTTTGGAATTATTATTTTTTTTTAATATTCTGGAGGCACCTAAAAATAGGCTTTAAAACCGCTGTATCCCTAGATGGCCAGTACCCCTTCCTGATGATATCTAGTGAATAAAGAAAAATAATCTGCTAGCAATAATAGGTAGGTAGTAGGTAGGTAGTAGTGGCTGCCGACATTACATCGACACACTTAGACCGGTGAGGTCCATTGTGATACCACGGGAACTTTCCTCGCGTAATACCCTACTCGTTGAACCAATTTGAGCTTTTAACGAAGCCGCGGAAGTTTTTGATATCAGTGTTTTCAAGATCACCCAGCGAGTCCAGAAAGAAGGCTCCTAAATGGGTTTTCCTTTTATGGTAGAGACCAGGGCAGAAACAGAGTAGATGTTGGACAGTTTCATCCTCCTCCACCTCTCTACAAGTTCTGCAGAAGTCGTTTGAGGGGAGTCTCAGTCTTCTGGCATGTTTACCAATCAGACAATGATCCGTAATGACCCCTACCATAGTGCTAATGTCACATCTTTTCATGGTTAGTAGGTTAAGGGATCGCTTCAGATTCAACATAGGCCAGATTTGCTTGGTGATGTTGCAGTCTGGTCTAACTGACCATCTGAAGTTTGAAGCTTTTATTGCATCATTTCGAAGCAATAAATTACAGGTGGCAAGAGGTGGCACCCAGGTGCTCCTTTCCGGAAGGAGTTCTAATATAGTACCCTCTCTAGCAAGTAGATCTGCCATGCAGTTACCCGGAATATCACTGTGTCCTGGCACCCATCGTACTAATATGTTGAACCTCTCCGCTAGTACGTCCAAAGAACTGCGACAGGCCAAAACGATTTTTGAGTTAATGGCTACCGACTCCAGTGCTTTAATTGCGGCCTGACTGTCTGTGAGTATACAGATATTTCTAACAGATAATACGCTGGAAGCAATAATAAGAAAATATTAAATTTAAAACCAAAAATGCCTAATAAATCAACGGAAATTTCAAATTTTCAGATCTTGGAACCATGGAAATTTTCAAATAGAAAAGAAAAGCTTAAAATTCACCATTTTAAAATTATTATGCTATTTAAAAATAATCAGTATAATTTTCAAATTATATCATTTCAATTTTTTATTAATGTTTTCGTTTTTGTTTTTCTTTTAATTTTTTTGGTAATAAATTATTTTACATATACAATTATAATTACCCAAAAGTAATAAAATATACTTTTGTATATATTCAAAGTAAAAAATAAAAATAAAAAAAAATAAAAAATAAAACATATTTTTCATTTTAACACTTTCTTTTCATTTCAAAGTTAAAAAAAATATTAAAACAAAATTTTTTTTTAATGGATATAAAATGGGGTAGGAGAAAATTTCGCATATTTTTTTTAAAAATTAAAATGACAAAACATTATAGAATCATATAAAAGTTGAATCAAATTGGGTTGAATTTTGAAAAAAAAAAAAAAAAAAAACAATATTATGAATTTTTTTGTCTTTTTTTTTTTTATTATAATAATAATGCAATAAAAAATATGGATTCATTTTAATGGTTCTTTAAACCAGACCAAAGCCATTTATTCTGCTCATAATATCCTTTAAAAGCATTAATAGTACAAAAAAAAAATAATAATAATAATAACATTAAATTTATAATATAATTTAATGCTGGCACCACATTTTATACATTTTGTTGGGCTACCTATAATAATATTTGAATCTAGAATAAAAATGAGATATTAGGTATGACTTTTTTCCTCTCATTTTCTCTTTTTATATAATATTTTGTTCTCTTGTTAACAATAGAAGTTTAGGTTAGTAACAGTGAAAATAACTTATAGTTGCAATTTCCTATCATTTTTTTTTTTAGTTTTGGAATTGAAAATCTTGATTTCAGATTTAGATCTGTTTTATGACATTTTTGAGAAATTGAGAAATTGAGAAGGATTTATTAAATAAGAAGAAAAACTTCTAAAATAAAAATATTGTTTTGGAGTAATTATTTTGTACTAAATGTGAATTTTTTGGCGCCGTGAAAGAACCCCATACGTAATAAAACTGTAATAATGATATAATTTCGCTTTTGCATGAGAAATAAAGTGTTCGATATGACTTTTTTGGTATGGTTTTATTTCGAATAGTTATAATTACAAAACAAAGTCGTAGAGCTTTATATCCTTTTTAAAAATGTCATTTTATTTGTTCAAATATAAACAATTTGATTTTATTATTTAACCCATTTTCGGCAGCTGTTCGATTTTTCGTACAACAAAATTGCCTATATTTATTAAAGTTTTTTTCTGTTATTTTTGAATAAAATTGAAGACATCAATAAACTTTGGACTCTTGGCTTTTAAATAAGTGTTTTAGATTTCAAATTGACTCACTCGTTCTCAAGATGTGACTTAAATGTGACAAAAACTCTTAATTTTAATGATTTGTTGGAAATGAAAACAAAACAAATTTAAATTTTTAATTCAAAAAACCAATGATGAGGTTTTCTTGTCAAAGAGTCATATTTTCCATATTCTTATATTCTTGGTCGATTTTACCCCACCAGAATGTGTCATATACGTATAAATATTGCTGTTCGAAATATCGAACACTGGCCGCTATTTGACATTTTTTTTACGACTAATATTTTGATATTTTTTCATACATTTTATTTATTAATGATTATTGTTAAATTTTTTCAATCCAGAACAATTTCAATAAAATAAATAAGGTTTAAAATAAGGTTTCTAACATTTGCAATATAAAAATGATATAAAATAATTTGTGAGGAAAAATGTCATAATTTTGTATAATAAAAATGTAAAATAAAGTCTATAAGATTACCAACATAATAATTTATTATAGTAATATAAATTCCAGGTAAGAAAAAATGGTAACTACAAAATATCTTTTGTAATTAATAACTTGTAATTATTTACCTTAAATAATTAGGTAAATAAATAACTTAAATAAAAAAAAAAAATTTAAAACATTAGAAATTTTGCCGGAAATAGATCAATTTGATGTTTGGTCTGAGAATTATTCAATAGAGAAACAGTTTGTGTCTTATTTTAGTCGTCACCCCTGTAAGATGTATATTAGAAATAAACCAATCCATTTCGGTTGTAAAATATGGTGCCTATGTTCTTCTGATGGATACTTATTCTCATGCATACCATATGCTGGTTCAAACGAAAACTATAATAAGCAAATTGGTTTAGATGCCGATCTTGTCATTCGATTACTTAAAAATATTCAACATCCAAATCGACACAAATTTTATTTTGATAACCTTTCACATCATACTATTTGATATGCTTGCTTGGTGAAAAACATTTCATTGCCACTGGAGCAGTACGAACCAAACGCACCATTTGAAACATAAAGGATTACAGCGTGGTGAGCATGATTACATATTTGAAGCAACAAACAAATTTTTATTCTGTGAATAGTCTGTGGATCTGTCAATAATTATTCTGTCGATAGCCTGATAATAAAGAGGTTACATTTTTTTCTACCTTTGACCAAATCGTACCAATGAATACAATTAAATGCTGGAAAAAAGAAAAGAAGGATTATGTCAACTATCAGCAAACATTACTACCACATAAACACAAGTATGGCATGGGAGGTGTCGATTTGTATGATAATGGAGTTGCAAATTATCGCATCAATATCAGAGTAAAAAATAGTATTGGCCATTGTGGATTGCTGTTTTAAGTTCTATAAATAGTAAATGCGTGGAAGCTACACTGTTTTGTAGCGAAATATAAAAACGACAAACCTATGCTACAAAAAAGTTTTCGTGTTTTCGTTGCTGAAAAATTATTATTGGGATTTTAATATGAATCATCTCAAAAAGAGAATCAGCCTCATAATTTACCAATAGTATCAGGCAGACATGTTGTTTTTTCCAAAACAGAAGGAAAATATCGTCGATGTCAATTGAAAAAATGCAGCTAGCCAACGAAATTCATGTACAGGAAGTGCAACGTTCATTTACGCACTAAATGCTTTGAAAAATATCATGCAAAATAGTTTTTGTATTAAGATTTCATAATTTATAATATTTTATATTAACAAATTTTTCATAAATTATCGCTAATAAAGTTTTTGTTTAACTCTATTTTATAGTTTCATTCATTCGCTGTTTCGCTGAAATTGAACCAAATTACTAAAAATATAAAATTAATTTTTGATTTTCATGAACAAAAACAAAATGTCAAATAGTGGCCAGTGTTCGATTTTTCGAACAGCCCTTTCCCAGGCTCTGGAAATTGCTAGCCCCAATCTGACAACGTATTTGAATTTTTTGGGCATCAATTATCCTAAAATCAATGGATTAATTAATAATCAAGATATATTTTTTTTGTACTGGCCGAAAATGGGTTAATAAATCGTTAAAGGAGATGAAGGACTATTTATTAATGATTGGAAATATTCCAGTATTGTGTCTATATTCAAATCGGGATTTAAATTAGTTGTAGAAAACTACAGAACAATCGCTAAATTATCCAAAACTCTTTGAGTCTATTAATACTGACAAACTTTACTTCCAAATTACAAACAAATATTTCACCTTTTCAGCATGGTTTTTTATCAGGGAAATCCACAACAACAAACATGTCAATTTTTTTTTAATAAAGTCATAAATTCTGTAGAGAAAAATTATCACTAGATACAATTTTTACTGACAAGCTTTTGATAAAGTTAATCACTTTAAACTGCTACGAAAACTTGAAGCTTTACACTCCATAAATGGATTCAGTCAGTCATGTCTCACTGGTCGTACACTCTCAGTTAAGATGATTTCAAATTCAAACTCATATATATTTTCAGCAACATCAGGTTAGATTTTCCTCAAGGTACCCACATGAGACCATTATTATTTTTACTTTACATGAATGATGTTAATATTGGATTAAAATAATCAATTTTATCATTTGTTGATGACTCTAAATTATATTCAACTATTCAAAGTTATGAAGATTGCCTCTCATTATCTCTCAAATTTCTATTCCTGGTGTGAATTAAATGGATTTCAATTAAATATTAAAAAATGTAAACTTTTGACTTTCCACAAATCTTATATATTGATTATCGGTTCTGAAAAACCATAGTTTGTTTTCATAGAAGAATTATATTTCTAGATAACAATTTAACTTTTAATTCACATATAGATTATATTATATTATCTAAAGCTATCTTTTGGCTTCATAAAACGTAATTCTCAAACAATACAAATCTTTGTACACATCTCTGGTTCGACCACATATCGAATATGCTTCTCCCATTTGGATACCATCTTATGACAAGCACATTAAAAAAATTTAGTTTATTCAAAAGAATATGATAAAATTCTGCCTTCATAATTTTGATTGGCAACAAAATGCTACAAGCTACAAATCTAAATGTCAACTAATTGATATTTCTATATTGGAAGTAAGAAGAAATGTAGCGGCAGTAATGTTTTGCTATGATACCTTTGTCAGGTCAAATTAATTGCCTTCAAACCATTCTAAACCATTTTAACATTTCTATATGCACCAGCACGAGAGATCCGTTCTCCCAGATTTCTGTACCTTGATGTACACAGAACAAACTATGGTTTTTCAGAACCGATAATCAAATCTAAAAAATTATTTAATTCTTGTTTCTCTGTTATCGTTTTTAATGATGTAAGAGAAATTGTTAGAAGAGAAGTCACCATATTTTTAAATAACTTCTAATTTATTATTTAGTTTACCGATATTCATTAGGTATTAGTTATTTTTAACATTAAATAATATTTTTATTTTCATTTTCACTTTACTAATTATTTTTAATCATTATGCAGTGTTTATTTTCAAATTAAGTATGTATTTGAAATGAACTTTAGTCAGGGCCATCGCTAACCATTTTTACGCCCTATGCACCTTTAAAAAATGCCGCACTAAAAAAACTGTTTGCCGTAAATAACCCGTTTGCACATCACCCTTGAGGTAGGAAATGCAATGCATTATTTTTTAACTAGGTATCCCACGTACTCACATCAGTAGCGTGCGGTGGGTTTTGTCATAAGGTGTGCAACAAAATTAAAAGACATGTATTCGGAAAACAAATCTACATATAATTTAATTCACATATGTAATGGAGAAAAAACATTAACTTGAAAACTAAAACATAAATAAAAACATAAAAAGCTTATATACTATAATTAAATAACATAATTAAAAATATACTTAATTACTTATAAATAAAATCCCTCCGTCTATCTATCTTAATAACAAAATCATGAATTACATTTTCATAAAAATCTATCTTTGACTGCAAATATATTAGCAGTTCTTTTTCAATCGCAATCAAAGATAAATTACTTAATCTATTTTGCCCCATTATTTTTCATAATTTTCCTTCAATTAGCTTGAACCTTCAACCGGAAATTCTTTTTTATATTTATAAAAAAAATTTGAATTTAATAGTTCAAAAAATTTTAAGGCATTCAGTTTTTCAAACCGCATGTCCATTTGGTTGTAAATTGTGTCTATTATTTTATTGTACAATTGCTTATATATATTAATTTTGGATCATTTGTTACCATGTCACGTCTTTTTTTAATTGTTGGTCCTGCAGAAGACACAATATCTTGATATATATTTTCAAAATTATTAGTATTTCTCATATTATGAATGACAGCTTTCGTTTCATTAACTTTTTCTAAAGAATAAGTAATATCTAAACTTGATTTTTGCAATATATCAAACAAATGCGCTCTCAAGATTTAGGTACATATGCGCTCTCAAGATTTAGAGAGGAAAGGGTTTATAACAATGTAAGATTATTTTTAGCCTACTTGCACAATGATTCGTATAATCGTGTCTTAGAAGGTAAGACTCGAACCAACCTTAGGGTATTAATAAATAACGAAGGGCTCCCAACGAAATATGATGATCTACATAAACTGTACATCAAATTTCATAATTCTGTTGGTGTTAATGAACAAGAAGTAGCAGACGATCTTCGATCTTATCGAAGTCATTGTGAAAGTAATTATTATAAACACTTGAATTCCTCACGTGAAAGTTTTAATAAGTTTTTTCTCCCCAGCACTTCGAAATAATCTTCTTTATGTGCCGATTAATTCTAATTTAAATAATTATAATATATCTTTTTATTATCAAAACGTAAGAGGTCTTAGAACGAAGGTAAGGGATGTATTTTTAAATTCAACTATTTTAAATTTTGACGTATTTGCTTTAACGGAGACATGGCTAAATCCATCCTTTTTAGACTTAGAGCTATTTCATAACTCATATACTGTTTTTAGAAAGGATAGACATTCTGATCTTTCCAATTTTTCTAATGGTATAGTTCCGAAAGGTGGTGGTGTTTTGATAGCTATAAAAAATTCTTTTAATGCAACTCAAGTTAATATTCCGTGTTCTGAAAGTCTTGAATTAATTATTGTAAAAATTGAGTTTCATTCAAAAAATTTATTTCTTATTAACTGTTATATTCCTCCTGCTTCCAACATTAATATTTACACTTCTGTAGGTGAAACCATTGATTCAATTTGCAACAATTTTGGACCAAATGACGAATTGATTTTATGTGGTGATTTTAATCTTCCGAACTTAAGATGGATAAAGCATGACGAGGAATATTTTATGATTCCGAAACATATCAGGGCGGAATGTGAATATGTATTTATTGATAAATTAAATACTAATTATTTACAACAAGTCTCTGAAATTTGTAACTTTCAGCATAAACAGCTTGATTTAGTGTTTACCTCGGAATGGAACAATTTGATTTTTTGTGATAATACCTTTCCTATTGTGGGTATTGATCAATTCCATCCTCCCTTAAGTTTTACGTTTTGTATAAATTCGCCAATCGAATCGAATGTTACTAAGTCTTATTGTTTTAAGTTTAATAAAACAAATTTTGATGCTTTAAACGAATTCATTATTTCCTATGACTTTTCTTCCATATTTAATTATATGGATACTAACCAAATGACGAATAGGTTTTATGAAATTATGTTTGATGGTTTTAGGCAATTTGTTCCAATATCTAAAGACCGGAACCCTTTTTCGAGTCCACCATGGTTCACTTCGGATTTGAGGAAGCTTAGAAATAAAAAAAATAAAGCCTGGCGTTGTTATGTTAAATCAAAGAATCCTTATGATTATAATATATTTAAAAGCCTTTTTGATGAATTCAAAGCATTTTCGGAATTACTTTATAACGATTTTGTTCGTGGAATGTCTTCTAAATTAATATCAAATCCAAAACATTTCTGGAGATTCGTCAATTCCAAACGAAAATGTGATGAGTTTCCTACTCATATGAAATACAATGGAATTTCTAGTAATGATTCAGAAATAATATCTAATTTCTTTCGCGAATATTTTAGTTCAGCGTACACTAACTCAATTTTCGCACCAAATAATAATGATTTTTCTCATTTAAGTGATTTTCCTAAAACTACTTGGTCTAATATTGATATTAATGAAAAAAATATATGGACAATCTTGAGACTAAGAACTTTCCTGGACCAGATGGTATTCCCGAAATTATACTTAATAAATGCTCAAGTGCCTTAGCAATTCCACTGTCATTCATCTTCAATTCTTCTTTAAAATCAGGCGTTTTTCCCTCTATTTGGAAGCATTCATTTATTAGACCAGTTCATAAGAAGAATGCCAAAAATGAAATCACTAATTATAGACCAATCGCGAAACTTTCCTCCATTCCTAAACTTTTTGAGTTAATATTGTATGATTCCATTTATTATCACTGTAAATCTTTTTTAGTTCACAACCAACATGGATTTGTGGATCAAAAATCCACAGTTACTAATCTTGTTGAGTCAGTTTCAACGTTTACGAGAAATATGGAAACAGGTTTTCAAACGGATGTTATCTATACCGATTATAGCAAAGCCTTTGATGTTTTACCACATGCAATAATACTTTTAAAATTAAGGATACTTGGTTTCCCAGAATTCTTTCTGAAATGGGTTAAATCATATCTAATGGATAGATCTTATAGTATTTTATTTAGAAAAAATACTTCTAAGTCTTTTTATGTTAATTCAGGAGTCCCACAAGGCAGTCATTTAGGACCGCTTTTTTTTATAATCTCGGTTAATGATGTTTGTTCAGTAATTCTTAATAGTGAGCTGAAAATTTACGCGGATGACCAGAAAATTTTTAAAAAAATTACTTCTTTAGAAGACGCTTTACTCCTACAAGGCGATTTAGATAACTTCTTTAAATGGTGTACAGCTAATAATCTTCTTTTGAATGTGAATAAATGTGCACTTATATGTGTTACACATGTCGACGTAATCCGGTTTGTTTTAATTATTCGTTAAATGGTATGAGCCTTTCTAAAACGAGCTCAATTAAAGACTTAGGGTTTACTTTGATGAAAAGCTTAACTTTAAATCACATTTTTGTAATATTATCAATAAAGCTAATTCTATGCTAGGTTTTGTTAAACGTTGGTCAAAGGAATTTAACGATCCCTATGTTCTCAAATCTTTGTATTCTAGTCTCGTTAGACCAAATTTAGAGTATGCTAGTCAAGTTTGGTCACCTTTCTATGATGTTCATATTAACAGAATTGAAGCAGTGCAAAAAAATTTTTTAAGATTTGCTTTGCGTAATTTCCAATGGTCAAATCCATTAATTTTACCGCCATATGAGCATAGATTGAACTTAATTCATTTGAAAACTTTGAAATTAAGACGAGAAGTGGCGGATGTTATTTTTCTTACTGAAATTATTAAAGGAAACATTGCTTCTCCTCAGATTTTAAATAACATCAATATTAATTCAAATAATCGCCTACGAAATACAAACTTCTTTACATTAAGTTTTCATAGAACCAATTATGGCAATTATGAGTCAATTCATAGAATGTTACTAATTGGTAATAAACACATAAACTATATTGACTTCACACTTTCGAAACAGACTCAAAAACTTAAATTATATAAGTAATCTGTAGTAATTAAAAAAATATGTGTGCAATTTATTTCAATGTATTTAACTAGTTCTAAGCTAGATATAATTTTAATTTGTAAATTGAATGTGTTATGTTGTATTGTAAAAAAAAAAAAAAAAAAATATAATAATAATAATTGTAATGAAGTTTGAGCTAAACTAAATAAATAAATAAATAAATAAATAAATAAATAAAAACGTCAGTATAGCTAAATATTTTTTTCTAAATATAGCCAGAAAAAATTGATTTTGAAATTGTTAAAAAAAAATACAGAAATCTTGATAGTTCCATAGCCATATTGATAGTTTCATTGCCCCAATAGTTAGGATCATCAAGAATATTTTCAAATAATTGAACTAAGAGTTCTTTTTCGGAACTGATTGTATTTATCAATCGAGAAGAATAATTTCATTTAGTTGTAGCCAACTTTGAAAATTTTCTTTTAATACTTTAATTTAATATGTAGTTCCTTTTTGTTGATACGGAGGAAAATGATGAAATTGTAGAAACTGTTGCGAAAAATAACTTACATTTTTGTATATATGATACCATACTGTGACAACACTAAATTAAGCACATGCGCGCAACAATGAACGAAAAGAGCTGTTGGATAAGCATCTTTCATTTTTTGCTGTGTTCCATTCATTTCACCTGCCATAACTGCTGCTTCGCCATAAATTTGTGCAATTAATTTATTTTCACATTTCAAGGTGATCACTGTATCCTTTACAAGATTAAATAGACCATTCGCCGATCGATCGGCACTTACATCCCTAAAATATAAAAAGCGCTCTACAGTAGGAATTCAATACTTTCCAGTAATCATTACTACTCGATACTTTCATCATCAATACTCGATACTTTCTACTCGATACTTTTTAACCGATACTTCTAGATTCGTTAACTGAAAATTTTATTGAGGAAAAATGTAAAGCAATTTATTTGTATAGTGTATGCTTTTTTTTAGTTTTTTTCGTTACTTCAGTTCATTTAATTTTTTGTTTTTATATTTTGGGTTTTTTTTGTATGAATAAAATCATTTTTATATTAAATAATGAAAAAATTTAACATTAAATAAAACATAATTCATAATACTTATTTTGGTTTAAAAAATTAATACCTTTGGTATTGTATTATATTTCAGTTTTTTTTTATCTCAGTTTAGTTTGTAATTGTTTGTTAATTAACAAACAAAAAAAATATCTTAACTTAAATAATTCATAATACCTAAAATAATAAAAAAATAAAAGTAAACTTAAAAAATTCATAATACTTAATATAATTTATATAATAAATATTTTTGTACCACAGTATACTTCAGTTCTTTTCCTTTTCTTATATTAAAATTACTTAATCTAATTTAAATATTAAATATTTTTTGTACTATATTATTAAACTTCATTTGGTTTTTTCTTTTTATTATCACCGATTTTTTATTTTAATTTTTTTTGTTTTTTTATTTCTATTTCATAAACAAAAGTATTAACTTATCCAAAAAATTGTTCATTTAAAAAACATTATTAATATTACTTATTCTAATTTAAATATTAAGTATTTTTTGTACCACAGTATGTTATATTTCAGTTCTTTTCCTTTTTTTATACTTTACGAAAATATAAATAGTAAATTAACAAAAAAATTCGAAAATAAATTTAAAAATTCATAATACTTCAACTAATTTAAATATTGCAGTAATTGATAGGAACTAGTTTTAAATTAAATACAAATATAAGTAGGAACCGACAAATTATTTCAAATTAGATCTGGAAAATATTTCTTATTGGCATTTAAAAAAATAATTTTTTCCGCATTTTTAGGACTTAATCTTGATCGTTTTTTTGAAATTAGGTCGCCAGCTATTGAAAAAGTTCTCTCACTTGGCGTAGAGGTGGCTACTACCCAAAGATGTTGTTTTGCTTGCTTAGCTAAACCAGGATTTATTAACTCCCTGCTTTTCCACCACGCCAGTGGATCTTCCTTGCGATTTAAGTATGGCTCTTCAACGTATTGGTGCACTTGTAGAATTGCAGCAGAGACTGGAGTTCCTGTTCTTTGTTCAATTTTCTTATCAAACTTAGTAAACAGAAAGTCATCTTCTTTCTCTTGCTCTGGTTCCACTTCAGTTGTTGTTTCAATTGTTTCATGGGGCACTTTCGTCAGGGGCACTGTTCTTCTTACTTTTGGTGGAATATCTTCATCAATCAATATTGTGTGATGCTTTGCTACTAGATGCTTTTTTAAGTTGGATGTTGCACCTCCTTTAAAAGAAAATGCAGATTTACAAATATCACACCTAGCTTTGCCATCTTCAGTTTCGGTGAAATGTAGCCACAAATTATTTTTCTTTCGTCCATCTGTATTTGACATTTTAAACTGTAACCAATAAAAAAAACACAATCATTACATCATCAACATCTCAACTCAATATCTTCGTAACTGTAAATTATGAAATTTCATATTTTGTTACTCAGATAATTTTTCTTCCATAGATATGTTTATCGTACACAATCAAATAGTAAAAACTTCCTTTATACTTACTTCTTCACTCGAAATATGTATGTTGTATTGATTAGCGAAAAAAAAACCTGTTATTTTCTGATATTTTACTTTTTGAACCAACTCGATATCAATCTCGAGTACCACTAAAGTATTGATCAACGAACTCGGTATCGAGTATCCACTACACTATCAATCTCGACTACCACTAAAGTATTGATCAACGAACACGGTATCGAGTATCGACTACACTATCAATCTCGATTACGACTAAAGTATTGATCAACGAACACAATAAAAACATTAATACAATATTAACCATTTGTATTTGTTTTGATATTCAGCAGCAGAGTATACATATTTTTATATCTATATTTTTTAGTCTACATGTGGTGTAGTAGTCACATAATAATATGTATACCAACGAATTAGAATTAAATGGAAGTGGCTATCCCATACAAAAATACAAACATTTTGTCCATATTTTTTTAGTACTTCTCTTTCTGTTTGGTTTGTTTGGGTTTCCAATTGTCAAAAAAAAAATTTTTTCAGCGTTAGGCCAATATAGTTTTTTTAAGTAGAAAATTAGTAAAATCTTTGAGTATGAATAAAATAAAAGGTATCAAAATATAATCTTAATAAAAATAACAATGTTTTTTCAATTTAAACTTTCTTTTACTTTATTACCGTATTCTATTATTACACAGAAAAGTATTGCTGTTAAATTATTTGAAAAAAAAAAAATCATTCATGTTTCTGAAATATTGAAAATGTAGCAGTAGTGTGTAATATATGGATATATGAAATTTTCACTGCAATGAAGTAGGCAAAAATAAAATTTGTTATTGTCAAATAAATATTAAAAAAAGTCAATAAAATTTTTGATTTTTATTATAAATTGTTAAAAAATTACAAATTTTAAGGAAAAATGGAACGTAAAAAGAAGATTTGTATCATTCCAGGCTGTAAGTCTCATTTGGAAAAAGAAAATTACGTGTCTTTACATATGTAAGTATTATATTTTACATCTTTTGAATTTTTAAAAACTTCTAAACAAAACAGTGTAGTATTAGGATAATTTAAATATCCGGACAAAGAAATTTTTTTTTTGAATATCATTTTAAATATTTATTTTGAATATATTGGATTATATATATTATATTTGAATATATTGGATATAATTTTAAAAAAAGTATATATATGTTTGTAGTTTCCCAAAAGACGATGGTTTGAAACAACGATGGATTGAAGGAATTCAAACTGCAAAATGGATACCAAATTTAAAAAAGCATAGTAAAATATGCTCTAACCATTTTGCAGTAAAAACAAGGATAGGAAATAAAACAAAAAGATATTGGAATGCAAAGATGGAAATATAATAAAATGGGAATATGTAGAAGCATTGCATAACTTACAACAAAATGAATTACTGCATTTAGGTAATAAACTAAAATTGCGTCACATAAAATACCATGATAGTAAAATGAAGGTTGGTTTAGCTACTCAAATATTTAGCGATTCAGTTGCAGATGCGTTACAGTTTTGTTTGGAAAGGCTAAATCTTCCTCAATTTAGGGGATGTGAAGCCACAATTAAATTTTTTAGAAATATTAATAAATGCTTTGATATTTTAAATAGTCGCAACCTATCAGCTAAAAACTTAAAAAAAGCTTTGAACCCAAATAATTTTGAATGTAAGTTAATTCAAAATATTTAAACTCTTCAAAATAATTAATACTACTTTTCCATAATTTTTAGGTATTTTTCAATTTATTGATGAAGTAGTACCGTATATTCTTTCGATTATACCAGGTAGTCGTAGCACAGGATTTGATGGTCTCGTAATTGATTTGTTAAATATCAAAGATCTGTATAAAGAATTGGTATTCTCTCAAAAAATTAAATTTCTTCCCAGTTATAAGATCAGTCAAGATCATATAGAACTATTTTTTTCTTCAATAAGGATGCGTCTTGGAAGAAATGACAATCCCACTTCAAAACAGTTCAAAGCAACTTATAAAATGTTATTAGTTCGTTGTGAAATAAGAGACCATGGAATAGGTAATTGTATTCCACTTGAGGAAATACCAATATTGACGAATGAGCTTAATACTTCATCAATATTAAGAATTAATGAATCAAGTAAAAATAATTTTGCATCTTATTTATTTAATGAATCTGAATTTGAAGAAAATGTAGAAGAATTTCAACCACTTTCTGCTTGTGCTGAACATATTGTAGAATATATTGCTGGCTTTGTTGTATATAAGCTGAAATCAAAATTGAAATGTGCAATATGTATTTCTGCAATCATAGCAAGTGAAGTGGAAATGAATACAATGGAATATTCATTAATTTCATATAAAACAGAAGGTTACTTAACTTACCCTTCTAAAGATGTAGTCGATATATGTAAGTTTTGCGAATTATTATTTCGACAAACGAATAGTTTAAAAAAAAAACAAAATTGTTATATAGTTTAATTTCCAAAGTTCTTATAAATTTTATAGGTTCTAAAATTTTTCAAAATTTCTATAATCATGTTTGACCAAAAACCTTTAGAAAATCATTTTTGTTTATTAATAAAAAGTATTGCAGAAATTTATTTTAATACAGGAATACATCATTCCTTAAAACTACATAATGAAAGAAACAGTGTAAGAAATAAATTAACAAAATTAATCCATTTCAAAGGGCACTAATCTATATTTTCTAAAAGAAACTTTAAAAGTGTAAAAAATGATTGCACATAGTCCATATTGTAAAATGAAGTGGAATAGGCCTCTTGGGGAAACCACTTTAAAAAAAACGCTCCTATTTCTTTACCTCAATGGTGGTGTGGAAAAAAGAAAATGTTTTGATACAAATATATTAATAACATATTATTTACATATTTATAAGTATAGTAATATAGACAATCGGCAATAATAAGTTTATATAATTTTATATAATAAATATCAAATATGTAAAAAATTTTATAATCAATCTATTGAAAAAACTTATAGAAAAGAATTTAAAATCTAAAAAAAAGAATAAATATTTTAAAATTCAAAACTAGAAAGCGCTGTATTTCTCATATTTTTTTTCATATATGTATTAATAATAAATTTTGATTAATTTATCCATTATTGTTAGATATTTTTACTCATCATATTTTTAAAAAAAATTTAAGTCAAAATACATACAAATTGAGGCATATTAAATTCAGAGCACTATCCTGTTTATTTATCAAAATAATTTCCATTAAAAAGAGAGAAAATATATTGAACGAATATATTCGTCTATTTCTGTTTTTTGACAATCGGAAATACCAAAGAAAGAGAGGAATATACCCAAAACATTGGACACTTTTTTGTATGGATAGCAACTTCCATTTAATTCTAATTCGTTGATGTATACCCTATACACATTTTTATTTTTTCAATTCTGTTTTGTTCCCTATTCTCTTTTTTGAACAAGAAAAAAAATGTTATTGTTGGTACTCTTATCGATACTTTGAGTTTAAACAATACCAATACTCAATAGTAACAGTCGAGATTTTTATTCTTGATCAATACCAATACTCGATATTTTTACATAAAAGTAACCGATAGTTTTATTCTTGGTCAATACTCGATACTAAGTATCGAGTAGATACTTTTCGCACATTACTACTCTACAGGTACTCCAGCAAAATTAAGGTGTCTTAAAACAACTGATAATTGTGATTTATGTGAAATATATGAAGTTACATCTAACATGATGGCAACAAATGGAGTGTTAGCGACTTCTTTTTTAATTTCTAATAATATAATATTTGATATATAGATTCAATAATATCGTTTTGTATTCTATTGCTAGTTCCTGCAAAAACAGTTGAATCATTAAGGTGGGTTGACAAAAGATCATCATATTTGCTGATTAAATTTATTAATTCTATGTAGTTTCCACGGTTTAAAGAAGTAGAATTCTCATTATGCCCACGAAATGCATTTTCTTGTTTTCCCAAATAACAAACAACATCAATTAATCTATTCAGAATATTTCGATTTCTAGTTACTTTCTCGTTATGTTTCACAATATTTAAAGATTTTTGTTGATCTAACATTAAGTCTATTCTCACCGTGTCGAAGGTTTTTGAGTACACAACTGAAAATATATGAGATTGTGTTTTTTCATGTTTTTTTTCAGCTCCATGCAAATGATTTAAATCAAAATATCCTTGTACAGTCCATATATTTTTGTCTTTCCCAAACAGCAGACACATATCCACTTGAATTTTTCATAAATTGATTTCTGAAAATGTCGTTCACATTGTTTGTCTTTTATTTTTATAGCTTACGTTATATTTAAATCTGGTGTAGGTCTTGATTGCATTATTTTCTTTTTAAATTAAATATTCCGGTTCGAAAAAGAATTTTTCAATAAATCTTGAATAATAGATTTTGCTTCCATTTCTTTTTTTTAATAAAATAAATAAAACAGTTTGTTAAATATGAAATGAAACTACTTATGTATACAAATGCATGTAATCTTTGCTTTGCAGATATTATGTATCAACAAAATGTCAAAAGCCAGAATATAAAAAATAAACATACCATAAACTCTTAATATTAATCAAAATGTCCAACTTGAAAATTAAACAATTAACACTTGTTTTTAAGCGAAAATAAATTAATGTGTAACAAGAATTTTAGAATATTATTTTATTATCTAACTTTATTTTCTCGTCTTACTTATTTATTCACTTTTCATTGTCACATTTATTTTTTGTTTTTGTCTTGTATATCATTAGCTAATTCTATTTCCCCACGTGCAATTTAGAGCCTGCACAACCGAGTAATATAATTTTTTTAACTTAACCTGACATTTAAGTATAAAATAATAGAGACAGATTGATATCTAAATATATGAATTAACGTGCACAAAATATACTGCACGCATATTAGAATTCACCTTCTCTTCCGCCTGAATATATGCACAAAAGTGGTTCTAAAACAAAATGAATAAACGTGCAAAAAAATATACTGCACCTGGTCATTAATTCCACCATATTTTTTAGTTTTAATTTTTTTTTCGCGTTTGCCTGAATATATGCAAAAAAAAGTAAAGTGGTGTAGAAAACATTTCAAATTTCAATCTAATAATTTTCAGTGAGGAAGATGATTTTAAGTTATGATTTGATTTTTTTAAATTATTATTAATAAACTATGATTATTTACAGTATTAATTGATTATTTATAGGGTGTGCAGTGCACACCTTGCACTCTATGACCGCACGCGACTGCCACGTAGGTATAGTCTTCAAAAATATATATCTAAAAAACCTTAAATATTGCCACCGTACAAATTCAGCGTACGAATATCTATAAAAAAAATTATAAAAACTTATTTAACAAAAAATATTTACGCATACAACGCACTAAAATTCAAGCGGGCATTTAAATACATAAATAAAATAAATATTTTAATTAAAATTTATTTTCAGTTCTTTAAGTTTTGCAAAATCGTCTATCAACTATAATCCAAATTGCTGAGAAAATCACTTTCTATAGATATTCTAGTATATATACTATAAAGTATATTACATAATATACTTACGAAAAATAAAACAAGAAACATATATTATATGTATGTATAATGAAATAAATTAATAAACACAGAACTACAGTTCAAAGTTAAAAAAAAATAATAATTATTTAATTACAATATACGAATTAAATATTTTAATATTTAAAAAAGTTCATTCTAATATTAATTTTGAAGATTTTAACCACAAAGAAAAAAAAAAACACATTAATTGACCATTTAATTACACTCGCCCCACTTAAAGTTCTTGATAAACTGAATTTTAAAACAATAACAACTAATTTGCTAGCTAACCCCTCCTACCTATTGCATGAACAGCAATTTTAATCTGTGCTTTGTACCACCAAAAAAATTCTCATGCATCAAAATTCATTTAACATAGTGATTATTTGCACACCAATTTTTTTTTTGCTCTGAAAACTTTGTAAATTAAAACAGAATTTCAAACATTGTTCATAAGTAATACGGCAAAGAAAAAATATCAATAAACCCCTCTTCCGTTTCTCATATAAAATAGAACTCCGCATGAACAGCAATTCTAGACTGTGCTAAGGAATTATTGCAGAAAACAAAATTTTTTTTTCTACGTCGGTTTCTGATTTAGATAATGTATAGAACTTATTATATTTTTATTCAATGAAAAAATAGCTGTATTTTGTATTATACACTATAGTCTATGTAATTGTATTGTAATACTATTTTTTCGATTTCAAAATAATGTAAGCCTATTTTGTTAGTGTTTACAGAACCGAGTAAAATTTTTATACAAAATAAATAGAGTACATATTTATCAAATTTATGTTTATGCGTTCATTCATATTCATCTGAACGATTATTATTATTATAAGATTTTTTTTGTACAAAAATTTTACTCTACAAAATTGTAATTGAGCTGTGCAGTGCAGTATTTTGATTATACAATTTTTTGAAAGACAGATTTTACTTGAAAATTAAAAAAACAAATTTTTTGTAATTTTATTTTTTAATATTTATTAATTGATTTTGGAGCCCTCGAAATATCTTAAATTCTAGCGGCCCGTCAAACTGTTCATACTGTTCTATGGAAGCGCCGGCCCAGACTTTAGTTTCTAAGTAATATCTGTAAGGGTTTATTTCCCAGTAGATAAATTAAATAAATAAATAGCTCTGCTTTCCGTAATGCTGAATTGACGATCAATCAACCAATCAACTGTCAAATTGGCATATTATGCATAAAATAAATTAAATTAAATTTTTTTAAAGATATGTAATAAAAATTAGAAACAGTAGATTGTAGTTAGATATTCTCATGTTTTTTTGCCAATTATCACAACACACTAACACAGAACAGTAACTTACTTCAACTAAATTTATTTACTGCTTTATATGCTTAAATTTGACTGCCATTTTATATAACTGTCAACTGCATAAATGACATTGATTTTTTTTACAGTTGCAGCTGACATAACTGAAAGCACAGTAACTATATTTTCAAAATGATTAAATGTTTTCTGTGCTCTCCTTTATCGAAAAGCAAACTAACATAGCTATTTGCGGATTAAATAAAAATAATAAAATGATGACTGATGTTGTAGGTTCTAAATAATTTTTAATTATGCAGAATCATTTGATAATTTTGAGACCGAATGTTAATTTAATTATAAAAAAAAATCTTTCTCTAGCTTACCATCAGTGTGGGGACGCTATAAAGAGTGTTTATTTTTTTTTACAGTGATACGACTTTCGATACAGGCAAATATTGTTAATTTGAAAAGATGGTGATTCAGATTTGTATTTTCCGTCAATCAATAGTCTGTTCGTCAAACAAATATAACATTTCGTAAAATTGATGGTATCCATTTGCGCAAGTTATTCATCGAGCTATAGATAAATTTAGAACCACATTTATTCTACCCGATTCAAAAGCAACAACAAAACGAAGAAATATATGTACACAAGAAAATATCGTCGTTTTAAGCGACATTATTATAATTAAATATCTGTTTTCTCTAGAAATTTGTCTTAGCTATGAATTCCAATTTAAGTATTCTGCTCGTTACATGGGAACAAAAATTTCTGGATAGGTTTAATTCTGATTTTGATAAAACAATTTAATAATTTATAAAACATTGTTCAAGTGTGTATTTTTCAATGATTAAATGACATAACCTATACTGAACACAAATGACATAATGAATGTCAAAAAATAATATGCAGTGTTGCCAGTTTAACCATTTTAAATTGTATCATCACTATTGAAAAATATATATATACTAGCTATTACCGGCGTAACATTCGTAGGTCTAGCATCAGCATTATAAATGAAACAATTTATTTTATTTATTTATTTTCTTTATTTTCTTAAAAAGAATCAATGTTTTAAATATTTTTTTATTACATAATAAATAAGTTACAAATTGAAAAACTTAAAACTAAAATTCACTTTATTTAATATCTTAAAAATAGTTTAACATTTTAATATTTATTCAAACATTTCACAATATTTTATACTACACTAACACTATCAAAAGATCGTACTCTAGCCAAAGCAACATATAACTGTGAAATAGAGAACTGTGTTTTTAGTGAAATATTATATTATAATTGTATAAAATATGAGCACATTATTTAACCATGTATCTTTATATATTAAGAATAAAATACTTCACATAAATTCAGAGTTATTAAAACAATTAAAAATCAAAAAAATTGTTCATATCACTTTATATTTCAGTCTCATAAAAGTCATAGTAAAAATACAATACAGTTTAAAATAAGGTTGCCAGAATATTTCTTTTAAAGAGCACATGTACTCTTTTTTCAACACGATCTTTTTGTTCACTCTCGTTCTTCGTTCGGATCTTTCGTATCTCTTTTTGCTCTCTTTTTCTCTTAAACTGAATTTATCTTATTTTTATAAAGAAAAAGAACAAAAATGTCAAAAATCTTCATTGAAAAAAATATTTCCTCCTATGAATTTAAGAAAAAACCTTTAAATCTGAAATGGATTTAATATTTCAAAGGCAAAACTGTAGGATTTTATGAGAGAAAACGTCTAAATATAGACAGTGTTAGTCGTCACATGCAATTATATATAAATATACAAACTGCAAATAATTTTACAATGAAATAAAATGTGGTAATAATTTTTGTAATAGAAGTAATGAACTCAAATCAAACGACAAGTTATGAAACAGAGGCTTGTAAAATTGAAATATTGTGATTTGTTGCTGAAATAAATTTATATTATGTTTAATATAAAGTATATTATATTAATATAAAACATAATTAATTTATATAAAATATTTTTAATGTTATGTGTTCTGGTTTTATGATGAAAACAACACTGATGAAATAAAGTCTTATTTATTAATTTATTTTAACAGTTGATTCTACATATAAATCTGCAGGTCAGTTTTATAGGTCCTTTTCCCTTTCGAAATGTGGGTCTTTTTTTATTAAATTATATTAACTATTTGGTATAATATATTTTTTGTATATATATATATTTTAATTTTATCCTTCTCTTTTTGTCCTCTTTTTTGCCGAAGAAACTCTCTTTTTAAACTTTGCCCTTCTGGCAACCCTAGTTTAAAACAGTTTAAAATTTTAAAATTAAATATTCAGCTAATTTTTGCTATAATTCTAACTTTTTATTTTCTAGTTCTAGCATGGCTTTAAGTAATTCATTGCGTTTTTACGAATACAAAACTCTGCTGAATAATTTCATTGTAGTTTTTTGTTTTTTCTAGCTTGTACTAATATTAATTTAGTATTATTTTTTTTGTTAGATCGACATGATGAGTTATTATTGAAGTTGTTGGTGCAGTTGAGGAGGTCGCACTTGCAGTAGTTGATTCCTAAAAAAAAATATTTCACTCAAATTACAATTAAATTTTTGGTCTTGTCTTGTATTTTAATATTATATTCTTTTTATATCAATTTACTTACAATAATTATAAGTTATTTTTCACCATCATTAATAATATTTTCAATCTCAAACGATTCTACAATGACATCAAAATATTTATTACCAAAACTTAAAATAATCGTATGTTTACAATATAACAACAACATTTTTTGAAATCGAAAATATTGTTGTTATGAAAACGTCAAATTTTGATTTTTTTTTTTTAATTACGATATTTCGAACTTTTTTTTTCTAATAGATGTCTCTTTTCATAAGTTAATGATCATTCATGAGTTAACTACGATCTATAATGGTCATTTTGCTGTAATATCGTAATATCGTAATATTTTAACAAAGCTATTTTTATAAATCGATATAATAATTATATTCTGATAATTCGGTTCTTGTCTTTGCTACTTTGTTTTTTTTTTTTTTTTTAATTAATTCATATAATCATATATAATCAATGCTATTGCTCAATAGGTGAATTGTTTTTATTTTAATTTGTTTTTGGTTTTATCGTTTGTGGTTTATGTCTTTAAAAAAATTTTTTCACACTATCGTAATTCTTAATAGTTCTAATAAAGTTGTCTAATCTAGTTGAAAAAAGCTTTGTGTTGTAAAAGCTTTGTGAAAAGTTTAACAGACGTTTAAGCGTATTAATATATAAGATAGGCGAAGAAGGCGTATAATTCTACTTTTAAAACCAACTCGAAAATTCCTAGTGCACAATATACATATACCGGGTGTTCCAGATCATGCTTATCAGCTTTTTAATAGAGGGGAGAAACCCCTTATTTTTAAAATTAAAAAAAAATATTTATTAACTAAATCGATTGTGCTCTATCGATTGGTGATATTGTCAACTTCCAGGAAAGACCGGAAAAGGATTTTTTAAACTTAAAATAATATTACAAATAAAATTTATTTATTGGTGCCATTAATGCAAAGTTAAAAATAAAATTTCAAAAATGCAGCATTTAGTTGTTAAAACATTTCAATACTAAAAGTTTTTCTTTTTAATTTTGTTGCTGTTTTTATTTTTAATGTTTTTCTTTTGACATTAATAACCAACAATTTTTAATATCAACTTATTTTCTTCAAATTTATACATTTGTTTCCTTTTTGTTTTTTTTTTTTTTGTTCTTATGTTTTTAATTTTACTGCAAAAATCCATTTTTTTAATTTAATTTTTGAGATGGCGCCTACAACAGACGCCAATTTAATTTATAATATAATATGTACAAAGGAAAAGAAAAAAAAAAGTAAAAAAGAAAAATTAAGTAAAATTGGTTTTTGCAGTAAATTTATTAATTTTAAATTAAATTACATGAAGGACTAATTTTTAATGGTTGGATTCATTTTGTGAATTGAATTAATGTTAATAACATTAAAACCACAGAAACAATGAAAAAAATTATACGAACATGAATGTCAATCTGATAATTTCGTTAAGACTGTAATATTTATTTAAGTACTTTTAGCCAGTTAAAGAAAATTTGTTGAAGAATTGATTTGTTGTATCTCCATTCTTCAATTGCAACAAGTTGGTAATATTAATTTAAGTATAGTTAGCTCGGATTTATATAAAATTAAAGTGTATATTGCTATATATTATATGTAGCAGATTAACAATCAACCTCGACTATATATATATATATATATATATATATTATATATATATATATATTATATACTATATTATGTATATATATTACATATTATATTGTGTATATATATATTTATATATATACACATATATATATATATATATATATATATATTTATATATATATACATATATATATTATATATGTACATATTACGTATGCAGTATCCATATAGCTTGCATATATTATATCTATATATACACATTAGCTTGCATATCCCTAATATTTAGGAAAAAATTTTTGGCCATTCCATCTTTCAAATATGAGGGCCTAAATAAACCTGTTGGTTTTTTTTTATTTATTTTATTCCAATAACAAAAGTGTACTGAACTGAATTAGGTGGAAAATTTCATTTAGTTGTTTTTATTCATCGTCAGTCGAACATGAAATCGAATTGTTTGAAAGGCAGACGCACTACTAACTGCGACAATCGTATGATCGTAATACGACATCGTAATACAAAAATAACATAACAAAGCCCTAAAATTTTTCACGTAGAGCTTATATACCATATTCGATAAATTATAATCAAAAAAATATAAATCGAATCATCGTATTCAAAAGAACATTAATTCAAAATAAACCATTACAAACCAAATAAACTAATACCAATTATTGTAAACGTTGCACCCTTTCGCCTGCCTGCATATTTAACTAATCTACCCAGAGTAAATTTTTCAAAAAAATAGCTAATTTTTATCAGATCTCAAGAACTTGTCAACTCATTGAAATGTTTGAACACAGTTTGTTTGTAGGTGGGTTTGTTTGAACTACATCTAAGGTTGATAGAAGAACAAAATAGAATTTGTGAACATCTTCTGCTACTTGGGAAGTATAATAGCAAGTAGTGGTGGGGCTCAAGAAGATGTAGAAAATAGATTAAAGAAAGCAGGAGCAGCATTTGGGAGATTGCAACCGATATGGAGAAATAGCCAAATATCCAGAACAATTATACTTATAATATTCTGGTCTTGTGTAAAATCAATCCTGACATACACGGTAGTGAAACTTGGTTAACATCTAAAATGATCAACCAGAAGTTACAAGTCTTCATTAATAAATGTCTAAGGATAATATGCCCAATATTCTGAGCAAACACAATAAGCAACAAGGACCTCTGGATATATTGAACAGCGAAGAACCCATAACGAAACAAATTAGAAGAATTAAATGGAAATAGATTGGCGACACACTTAGAAAGCAGCCATCAAACATCGCGCGAAAGAGCTTAAAATGGAAGCCACAAGGCACAAGAAGACCCGGTCGCCCAAAAAAACACCTGGCGGAGGACCATAAAACAAGAGCTTGAAAAGACAAACAAAACGTGGGAACAAGTGAAATCAGCAGCTATAAATCGAGTACGATGGAAATGTCTAGCTCTATGCTCCAAAGACGAGTAAGGAGACAAAAAAAAAAGAAAATTTAATTAGAATTAATTTAAATTAAATTAAATTGAAATAATAAAAATTTTTTTTTAAATATAAACGTTTTTAAGAAATAATTTTGTGGATATAAGTTAATTAAATTTATATTACAGCGAGGTGGGATGCTGTAATAAAATTGGCAAAACAGAATTTATTTTTGTTTTGAAATTAATTTTCAAACTTTTCGGGGATTTTGAGGGTGATGGTGTACCCATGCATAGGACCTAATGACTATAGCCCAAGGATAATTGGCGCTCCTAGCTTTCCAAATGTATATATCCTTTTAATTGTGCACATTATCCATTAAGGACGAAATGGATATTTGAAAGTATCCTTGTTGTTTTGACGTTTTTTTATATAAACCGTTATATCTGTTAATCTATTAGATATATATTATATATATATATTTTCTATACTTTTTATAAATACATCAAACTTCCCGGTTTAATATTAGGTTATTTACTTACCATCTTCGTACCAATTTTGTCCTACTAATCAATCATCTGTTGGCTAATCTACTTACATAGAGAAAAAAAACTGACATATATTTTCTATATAGCCAACTTTTTTTGTAATCTATTTAAAGATATTGGAATATTTATATTTTTTTTTATCAAGTCATACCGATTGGTAATGCAATTTAAAAGACTATCTTAAAAGATTAAATTTCGACCTAGATTTTTTCTTTCATTCCATTTATAACGATTTTCTTCGTTCAATTTATTTAAACAAACAAAAAATTGATTACACCATAATTTAAATACAAGTAACAAAATACTTAAAAGGATATTTTTTTTTTTTTTAATTTTAACTTTCATTTTGTTGAAAAACTAAACTCTTAAAGTTCCATTAGCAGCGAAGAAATTGTACATTGCAAAAATTATTATTTTTTTTTTTATTGATATTATTTTTTTTTTTTGTTTTTTTTTTTTCTTCATCATTATTTTATCTTTTCTTTCATTATTGAATTAAGAAAAAAAAAAAAAAAAAAAACATTATCATTAAAGTATCTAACGTGAATTAGTTTGTAACTGGACAAAAAAGACATCTAATAAAAATAAAAAAAATAAAATAATTGTGAAATTAAGATTCAGCAGATTCTGTAATTAAGAACAGGAAATTTCGATGCATTTTATTTTTCTTGCCATAAAATGAAATTAAAGGATTTAGAAATATTCCATAGATCTCGGAAAAAATAGATCTAATTTTACAGTATAATTAAGATTATTTTATTTTATATCTTTATCGGAGTTAAAATCATATTTCACTAGATAAAGTCGACACTACCACGATAAATAGGTCTTAACAATTGCCATATAGCTCTATGAAAATTTAAAAATTCGAAATATATCAATTTTGGAAGGTAAATTGAAGATAGTTTTTTTGTTACTACCACTTTTCACTGGACACTGCAACAATATATACCTACTAATTTGGGGAGTTAGTTTCTAGATATTAAATTACTCACTATAATTTTTTATACTCAACCCTCTTTTTTAAACTTTATTCTACCTATAATTACTTAAGCCTAGATAAAGTTTACAAAAAATAGCTTTTTTTTTTTTTATATTATAGCCAAAACTTAGGTTGTGAACATTTTAGTACTTGCGTACCGTTGACCATTTAAAAAAGGAAAGGCTAGTTAAAGGAAAGGAAAGAAAAAGGAAGAAGAAAAGTTTTGTGGGAAAGAGCAAACAATGTTGTTAATATTCGTCTTAAATCTCTGTAAATCATAAATAAAAAATCCTTCTCTCATTGGGAATGCTTCGATTGGGACGCGATTCCACAATCGAGATGTTCTTGCTATAAAAGAATTTCGATAATCGGATTTAAACCATCTCGGAATTTCCACTGTAAAAGGGTGGGCACTTGATGCCTCTCGTGTTGTGCGACGGAATTGCTTAAGAGGAGGAAGAAGTGATTTTAATTCCTCGGAACAAGTGCCAACACCAAGTAGATATCTATAAAATAGAGAAAGTGCTCCAACAATGCGACGATGACCAAGTGGTATAAGGGATGAGGTCACATTTCTGTCGCCTATAAGATGAATGGCGTGGTTTTGAACTTTGTCGAAAAAATTTAAAGTAGTTTTTGGTGCACCTGCCCATAAATCTGAGTTATACTTTTATCTGAGCTTGGGTCGTATATATGCATTATAGATTTTTAAGAGGTCTCGAGATGAAAAATAAGCTTTGCAGCGACTTAAAAAACCAAACATTTGGCGGCGCTTTTCGCAATATTCAAAATATACTCATTCCAGTGCATATTTTGATTCACTCGCATACCGAGAATGTTCAAAGTCTTTGAGTCGCTGAATAACTTCATTTTGAAGCCGGAGAATTGGTTCGAATGTTGTTAGCTTGTTACTAACAAGACACCTTTAAGTTTTGGTACTATTTTTAACATGTACAGTAGCACACATATAAAATTGTTTTTGTGTTTTATGTTATTAAGCTTTTTATGTTAATTTATGACTTAATACACTACCCATACACTACAAATTGCTTTATACAAAATTATTGTAGGTTTGAGAAAGGAGGGTCGACTTAAGGGGTTAATATTTATATTGGGATTATAGTGTAAAACACATAAATTGGATACAGAGCTGAACATTTGCACGCTGGGTGGCATAGTAGGTTTCAACCGAAAGGTCCCAGTTTCGATTCAGGGTCAAGCCAAAAAAAATGCATCATGGGTTTTTCGACCTGGTCCAGCACCCTTTGTCATTGGGATAAAATAAATGACAAAAAATAATTGAGAGTACAATCTGGTAACAAATTAAATAAAATGAAGCTGTTTAGGAAGGTTTAGTTCCTGACAATAGCAGCAGTTTTATACATTTAATGAGTTGATAAGCCAGTAATTTGATAAATAAATGCTCGAAATATCTTATATATTAAAAAGGATGTTTGTTTGTATGTATGTTTGTGTCAGAACTCCTCCGAGACGCATGGACCAATTTCAACCAACTTTTACAGGATGGTTTTTCGTTACTTGGAGACGAACCCGCGATATGTTGCTTTCTTAAATTCTGACTGGTTCCGGTAGCTGCCATACAACTTCTAGCACCCAACGAGCATATTTCAAAAACCAAAGGTGCTACAGAGCTGAAAATAAATATACTATAAAAAAACTCTATGAAAAATAAACAAATACGGATCTTACCGTTTTTCAAAAGTTTGATTGGTTCGGGTAGCTGTCATACAACTCCGAACTCCCGCCAAAAATATTTCAAAAACTAAAGGGGCTACAGAGCTGAAAATTTGCACACAGGTACTCTCTCAAAAATAAACAAATATGCCTTTCACATTTTTTCGAAACTTTGACTGGTTTGGGTAGCTGTCATACAACTTCGAACTCCGCAGGTCCCTCAAATTTTCTAATTAGAAAAATAGTTTTCATTGGAACCCAACATATATGTATTAAATTGGAACCAAATCGGCCCAGTTTCTGAGATATGAATTTTCGTTCAAAAGAACTCTGGCGGAAAGCAGGTCCAACAAATTGGGCAGAAAGTGTTGTAAACGGGATCTAAAGGTGTGTGAAAAATGTCAAGTCCCTAACTCAACAAGAAGTGGGTCTAAAATAATATATGTATATATAGCTACATAGCTAAAAAATTCTAAAAATAATCTTCAATACTTATAAAAGAGAAAGTTTGTTTGTCTGTTTGTTCGCTATACACGCCCACAGTTTTAAAAATAGAGTTCTGAAATTTTTCACAGTTATTCATGGTCATATAGGTCAATAAGGTACCGAACGCGGTACTTTACAAAGCCATCAGACGACAGGTTAAGGTTGCTGCCGTACAACTCCTAGCAAGACTCAGAAATATTTTTTCAAAACCATTTGTGTAACTGGTATGAAAATTTACATTTAGATTCTCTTTCACAAATAAAGAAATAGGACTGTTACCGATTTCGAAAATTTGCACTGGTTCGGGTTGCTGCCGTATAACTTCTCAGGAATATTTCAAAAACCAATAGTGTTACAGGCATGAAAATTTACGCTGAGATACTTTTTCACAAATAAAGAATCCCAACTGTGACCGATTTCGAAAATTTGGTTTAATTCTGGTTGCTGACGTACAACTGCTAGCACATCTCAGAAGTATTTAAAAAACCAATTGTGTTACAGGCATAAATATTTACACTTACATACTCTATCAGAAATGTTTCAAACAAAAAATTGTGTTACAGACTTGAAAATTTATTCAGAGGTACTCTACGAAAAATAAAAAAACATGTATTTTCCTGAAAAAGCATTTTCGAACTTAGAAATCAGTATAAAATTTACTTTTTTAAATTAGAATCAGTAAAAAACCAGCCACCAAAATGTGACGATTCGTTTCATTAATAAGAAAATACTGCATAGTGTTCCAGGGGGTCCATGTGTACAAATCGATAGATACAGTTATCGATGAAAATGAAGTTGTTCCTCCTAATCAATTGGAATTAAAAATAGTAGCTTCAATTTTGCTTCTACGAAACTTGAAGAAGCCAAAACTACGGTACTAGATTAAGAATAAGAATTTGGCATCCTAATTTCATTTAAGTACAAATTCCAATTGATTGTGTTATATAGTATATAAAGTATAGTTTAAGTTGTAGTATTGTTGATATTTTGTTATCGTAGTGAAAAAAAATATTAGAATATTTTTGATAAACCAATTTTTTTCAATTCGATTCATAAATCAAACTTCATTGAACTAAATTCGATACATTTTGTGGTCGACCCGGACAACGTCGGGTAACTTTGCTAGTTGTGTTATAAATTTGCAGTACAAAAATCAACTAAACACGAAAAGGTGATGCAACCTGCAAATATCGATATTTCGGAAGTTACTTAATTCATCAGTGCTTGTGACTAATTAATGTTCTTACTTGGATTACTTGGAAATGGAGAGATTAAAATTGGATATTGAAATGAAGAAAATTGCCCTACTAAAAAAAATAGTACCCAAATAATATTTAGCAAATCATTTCCTTTCATTTCTGTACAGAGCTGTGAATATACCTAATCTGATCTGATATAGGTCTGCTTCTTTGCTCAAATTTTTAACCTCAAGTAGTTGATTTTCTAATTTCAACGTTTTAATTAAATGTTTAGAAATGTTTAAAAACATAACAATAAGTAGCAAAACAAATTACTATGAATATGGCTTTAATCACTCAAAAGTTACTTAAATGTTTTAATATCAAACTCTCGAATCACCTTGATGTATATAGTTGAAAACTGTGGATATCAAAACATTTTTCTTATTCAATTTTTGTATTTTAATTGTTTTTGTATTTTTTTTTTGTTCTTTAATTATTGCAAATTTCTTGCTTTACGAGCCTGGCCAAACCCGCGGCTCATTTGGAGATAATTTGGGGCTCACAAAATAATTTATAAATATTTGCACAATATTCCAAATATAAAAAAAGGCTTTGAATTTAGAGCTATAAAACATGATATGTAAGTATTCATTTTTGTTTCCTCCTAAAAATGCAAAATCAAAACCGCCATTGGTATTTTTTCAGCGCATGTATTGATTTTTTTTTTTTTAATTTGAAAAATCAATACATCGTAAAATAATGTTTTGAACATATTACTGGTGGAATAAGAAAATTAAAAATATTGAAGCTGGAATAGATATTGGACATGCTTACACATTTCATTGCATTATACTCGAAGAAAGCATATGTAGCCAAAGATTAAAAATGGATCATGCAATGAATGTCGTGGTTAAAACTATTAATGTTATTCGTTGTCGTGGACTACTCCATCGACAATTTCAAGAATATTTGCAAGAAATAAATTCACACTACGGAGACGTTATTTATTTTTCTGATGTTCGTTGGCTAAGTAGAGGCAGATAATATTTAACAAGATTTTTATATCTGAAAAAAAAAAAAATTAAGTTTTTTATGGTTGCCAAACAAATCTTTTGAAAAATTTTCAGACGATAATTGGATGCTAGATTTATGTTTTCTTTTAGACGTGACTGGTCATCTCAGTACTTTAAATTTTGTACTTCACAGTGAACCAAAATGGTGAAATTAAATATTTTATGTTGAAATTACATTTGTAGGAAAATCAATTGAGGAATGACGATGCATCTCATTTTTCGGAATTAAATAATATTATTTTATCGATAAAAGGATTTTGTTAAAAATTCTGATTGTTTGAAGATTTCGATTCAAGTGTCAATGAAATTGCTTCTAAACATTTCAAAATATTTTAATCACCATTCAATGTTAATCCCATCACCCAGCACAGAACCATCTGCTTTGCAAATGGAATTAATTTATCTCCAATGTCATGCCGAATTAAAAATCATCTTTCTTGAAACTGATGATAAAGTACAGTTTTATACAAAATTTATTCAAAATTCCAAAGATAAGAAAATTCACTGCGAAAATCATTAGTGTTTTTAGGAGTACCGTACTATGCGATTTTTTTTTCTCAAAAATCTAGTTTATTAAAAACAAATAATGTGGATCAATTTTTAATAAAAATTTTGCATAATCAATTACGAATTGCCACATCCAAAATATGGAAATTGATATGGACGATTTATCCAAGCAATTGAAGAAACAAGTTTACCATTAATGCATATTTAATATTTGAAAAATTTTATTTACCAAATTTATTTCGTAATTTTTTTTCGGCTCATCCAATAATTAATTTTTTTTATCTAGGCTCATTATTCAGTTCGGGTTGGCCAGGCTTATAATGCAGATTTAACCATTTTTAGATTTGTTTTTTAAATCAATTTCTGTAAGAAAATTGCCACAAACATCAAATTTTAAAAGTCAAACTGCAATGCAATCACTAATCACTTGCAATGCAATTGAAACAAAAGTATTTTCATGAACATTGTCAACATTTTGAATTGCTAGATCGTCAATCGTCGGTCGCATGCTTGGTTGATCCATACGCCATTTTGACATTTTTGACATTAGAACATTTCTTGGGGATTTGCGACATGCTCTTTCTGTTTTTCTGTCCTACCCGTTTTCTTCTATATCTACTACTTTTTGCGATAATGGGAGGTAACTTTGAACCACATCCACTTTTTTTTAAATTTTTTATGCAACTTTGATCTATATCCAAAATTTTGCCGTTTGTATCACAAAATATGTGAAGTGAAATACCAACTATTGAAATTATATGTGTTTATTTAATCCACGTAAAATACACATGGATCACTAATTTATAGTTTTTTTTTCAATTCCATTTTGATCCACAACCATTATTAGTGTAATAAGCTATCAAATTTTTGCAATCCATATGAATCAAATATAAACTGTTTTTTTTAATTTCAATTTGATTCATGTACATCTATTTATATACATACTCCATTTTATCGTATATATAAAGAGCATATATTCAAGAGGTTGAAGTATAAAAAAATATTCACGTGATATATAGTATGTATATGCTAGCGCGCATGTATTGATTTTTTTTTTTTTAATTTGAAAAATCAATACATCGTAAAATAATGTTTTGAACATATTACTGGTGGAATAAGAAAATTAAAAATATTGAAGCTGGAATAGATATTGGACATGCTTACACATTTCATTGCATTATACTCGAAGAAAGCATATGTAGCCAAAGATTAAAAATGGATCATGCAATGAATGTCGTGGTTAAAACTATTAATGTTATTCGTTGTCGTGGACTACTCCATCGACAATTTCAAGAATATTTGCAAGAAATAAATTCACACTACGGAGACGTTATTTATTTTTCTGATGTTCGTTGGCTAAGTAGAGGCAGATAATATTTAACAAGATTTTTATATCTGAAAAAAAAAAAAATTAAGTTTTTTATGGTTGCCAAACAAATCTTTTGAAAAATTTTCAGACGATAATTGGATGCTAGATTTATGTTTTCTTTTAGACGTGACTGGTCATCTCAGTACTTTAAATTTTGTACTTCACAGTGAACCAAAATGGTGAAATTAAATATTTTATGTTGAAATTACATTTGTAGGAAAATCAATTGAGGAATGACGATGCATCTCATTTTTCGGAATTAAATAATATTATTTTATCGATAAAAGGATTTTGTTAAAAATTCTGATTGTTTGAAGATTTCGATTCAAGTGTCAATGAAATTGCTTCTAAACATTTCAAAATATTTTAATCACCATTCAATGTTAATCCCATCACCCAGCACAGAACCATCTGCTTTGCAAATGGAATTAATTTATCTCCAATGTCATGCCGAATTAAAAATCATCTTTCTTGAAACTGATGATAAAGTACAGTTTTATACAAAATTTATTCAAAATTCCAAAGATAAGAAAATTCACTGCGAAAATCATTAGTGTTTTTAGGAGTACCGTACTATGCGATTTTTTTTTCTCAAAAATCTAGTTTATTAAAAACAAATAATGTGGATCAATTTTTAATAAAAATTTTGCATAATCAATTACGAATTGCCACATCCAAAATATGGAAATTGATATGGACGATTTATCCAAGCAATTGAAGAAACAAGTTTACCATTAATGCATATTTAATATTTGAAAAATTTTATTTACCAAATTTATTTCGTAATTTTTTTTCGGCTCATCCAATAATTAATTTTTTTTATCTAGGCTCATTATTCAGTTCGGGTTGGCCAGGCTTATAATGCAGATTTAACCATTTTTAGATTTGTTTTTTAAATCAATTTCTGTAAGAAAATTGCCACAAACATCAAATTTTAAAAGTCAAACTGCAATGCAATCACTAATCACTTGCAATGCAATTGAAACAAAAGTATTTTCATGAACATTGTCAACATTTTGAATTGCTAGATCGTCAATCGTCGGTCGCATGCTTGGTTGATCCATACGCCATTTTGACATTTTTGACATTAGAACATTTCTTGGGGATTTGCGACATGCTCTTTCTGTTTTTCTGTCCTACCCGTTTTCTTCTATATCTACTACTTTTTGCGATAATGGGAGGTAACTTTGAACCACATCCACTTTTTTTTAAATTTTTTATGCAACTTTGATCTATATCCAAAATTTTGCCGTTTGTATCACAAAATATGTGAAGTGAAATACCAACTATTGAAATTATATGTGTTTATTTAATCCACGTAAAATACACATGGATCACTAATTTATAGTTTTTTTTTCAATTCCATTTTGATCCACAACCATTATTAGTGTAATAAGCTATCAAATTTTTGCAATCCATATGAATCAAATATAAACTGTTTTTTTTAATTTCAATTTGATTCATGTACATCTATTTATATACATACTCCATTTTATCGTATATATAAAGAGCATATATTCAAGAGGTTGAAGTATAAAAAAATATTCACGTGATATATAGTATGTATATGCTAGAAGTTGATTGCTTTCATTGACAGGAATTTAAAAACCTTGAAAGTGCATAGCCCCTTGCATCTTGTAAAGTTACTCAATGGACTGCAGTCAAAGAAAATTTGTTTGAAAATAATTCAGATGACAAGACATCACGATTTTAAAATTTTTTCTATCCCTGCTACAAAATTAGACTTTAGCAAGGTTTCATTTTCAAAAATAAATGTGAATATTATATGAAAAGGGTGAACCTTTTGCTATTAAATATAAAACATCTTTTTTGGGTTTGGACTATAATTACATTAGCATAAATAGGAAACCATCCAAGAAGATCCTTTCAAAACCAAAAAAAATTGTTTAATGTTCAGCTTCTTACTTCGAAGCCGTCTAAAATTGACAAAAATAAAATCAGTGACATAAAGGACTTACTGAAATATCTTTCTCGTGAAAACGTATCTTATCTAACTGCTTTGCCTAAATAATTATTATACTATTTCAAACGTACTATCATGTTACACAAGATGTATAGTCACGTGAAATGCCATTGGTATTCTGAACAAGAAAAATAATTTGGAAATTTTATTGAGAACACAAAATATTGATGTATGTCTCTTGACAGAAACACATATGACAGATAAGTCATCGCTTAAAATAAATGACTATACATGCTACAGCGCAAACCATCCGAGTAATACACCCAGAGGTGGTAGCTCAATTTTAATAAAGAAAGATATTAAGCACCACGAGGAACTTAGTCTAGAAATAGATGAATTCCAACTAATCGTGCTACGAATTATGTCTGTTAAACAAAGCCTTTGTGTCGGTGCATTATACTGTCCACCCAAATACAACATAAAGAATAACATGTTTGAAGAAATTCTTAAACTACTTCGCGAAAGATTTATCCTGGGAGATGACTACAAAGCCAAGCACATAGATTGGGGGTCTAGAGTAACCTCTACGAGAGAGAAGAGAGCTAAGAAAAGCTATGAAAGAAAAAGGCTGCATTTACCAATCTACCGGTAAGCCAACCTATTGGCCAACTGATAGAAATAAAACTCCTGATCTGCTTGATTTTTATATAACAAAAAAAATTTCACCCAATTATATTAAGCTAGAAGATAACCATGATTTGGACTCAGATCACTCTGCAGTTATATTAAGTCTATATGAAAAGGTTATTAAGAAACAGTCGAAACCTCTGCTAACGAACAAGACAACTGACTGGGCTAGCTTTAAACAAGAAATAGAAAACAAAATAAACATAAAAACAAAACTAAGATCCAAATGTGATATAGATTCTGAAGTAGAAAATTTTATTAAAATTATTCAAAATGCTGGATGGAATAACACAAAAAATTGTGAATATAAATCGGTAGGATTCAACTACCCTAGAGAAATATTAAATATGATAAAAATAAAAAGAATAGCTAGACGCAGATGGCAACAATCGCGTGATCCGGCAGACAAAACTGTGCTAAATAGGTTAACTCAGAATCTTAAAAGAAAAATTAAAGATCTTAAAAATGAAAATTTTGATAATATACAAAAAAATTTATCAGCTAAAAGAGAAAATAACTACTCGTTGTGGAAAGCAACAAAGAGTACAAAAACCTCGATCTCTCAAATCCCGCCAATCAGAATGAAAAGCGGTGAATGGGCGAGAGATAATAAAAATAAAGCTGAAACATTCGCAGATCATCTTGAAGAGATTTTTTGTCCAGACGAGACAGATTCGGATGATCTCACTGAAGAAAATAATAATTGGCAAGAGAATGTCATATCACCATTCTCACAGAGAGAAATAGTTGAACAAATTAAAAAACTCAGAGATAAAAAAGCTCCAGGTTTTGATCTAATTACATCGGAAGTCCTGAAAGAACTTCCGAAAAAAGCTATAACAATGCTAACACGCATTATAAACGCTGCTATAAAAATCAGGTATGTGCCGAATATGTGGAAAATAGCAGAGATAATTATGATACCAAAGCCAGATAAGCCCATTAATGAGGTAAAATCCTACAGACCAATACCACTACTACCAATAATTTCAAAATTATTTGAAAAACTACTATTGCTCTGGACAAAGAAATGGAAAATTAAACTCAATGAGCTAAAATCGGTACCTACATGTAAATTTTACAAATAAAAAATTAGAAAATCAACCATCGGTAAATCTGAATGGGGTAAATATACCCCGAGAAAACAATGCTAAATACCTAGGAATGACATTAGATGTCAAACTTAGATGAAAAGAGCACGTCAACAAGACAAAATTTTAGCTTGAAAATAAATATAGAGAAATGTACTGGTTCTTAGGTCGAAATTCAAAATTACCTATACATAACAAGATTTTGTTATATAATCAGATAATCAAACCAATATGGTTGTACGGCATTCAGATATGGGGACGTGCCAAACGAACATATGTACTTGGTATACAAAAATTGCAAAATAAAGTCTTGCGCAAAATGGTAAATGCCCCCTGGTATGTTCGCAACAGTGATTTGCACAGAGATCTAAAAATTCCTTGCATAGAAAGGCTTATTGTGTCTATAAAGATTCCCACCAATCCACGAACAAAAAAAAAAAAAAAAAATGTTATACAAGATAATGGCTGCATTTACTTTAAAAAATTAAAATTACATACTTAAGTACAAAAATATTAATTCTTAGTTAAGACTAAAGCTATACTTAACAAACCTGTGAAATTATTTTTAAGGTAAATGAATTTGTTGTTTTTGATTTTATTTAATAAGATTAATGTTATTAAACAAATATTAATAAAAAACTGTTAATACTGGTAATATTTAGAATAAGATTTTGCTATGAAAGCAATTTTTCATTTTTGTTAGAAATAATTTTTTTGTTTTATATAACCCATTCCCACCGGTTGGCCTATATATAGGACAACTAACAATATGTCATACAAATACGTATAAATTCCAGTAAAATTAACTTATCTCGGTCAAAAGTACCTTATTTTGAAATTAAAAAATAAATTAACATTTTTCAATATAGTAAACATCAACTTTTCAGTTTATAAATAACATTTAAACTCAATTCAAAATGTAATTGTTTCAAAAAGTTAAAAATAGTAGAGGTGAATGTATAAAATGTTAAAAAATAAATACTGAAAAATATTTAATTGTGTTCAAACTACCAAAATTTATTTGTTTAAGCATTAAAGAAGCTTCGACAACTATTAAATATTGGATTTTAGTTGCAAATATTAATTAGTTTTTTAATTAAAAATTGGTGTCCTATATATAGTCCAACCGGCATAAGTATATAAGAATTTTTATTTCGTTGTATTTTTATTTTGGAATATGTAAAGCGTAGTTATGACACAAGTAAAAGCATTTACATGGTAAAAGTGAGTTCAAGGGTCTTCAGGTAGCTTTATTGGGAGTTCAAAATAATTTTGAAGATCATAATGTCATAAACGTAAACATTTTCCCACCAGAATTAGATAAATTGACCAATTGTGAAAAATTTTATGATCAAAATCTCTTTGAAAACGAATTGCCAAGAGATGTTCAAAGTGCAAAAGAAGTGAAAATTTGGGACGAAAATTATCAAATCGAAAATTCTAATAATAATATGTTTTTGTTGTTAAATTAAGATAAATTTATTTGTGACTGTATCTATACTTGGCATATTTAACAGTTTGTTAAATGTGTGGATAATAGTGTTTCTGCAATGCTAACTAATGTTGACCTTATAAATCATATATATTCAGAAAAACGTTGGAATAGAGAAACGCGTATAGAGAAACGAGAATTTTGCAAATTTTAACGCTGATATGAGTGGTGATAGAATTGATCCAAATAGCAATAAGCACAGAATCAAGCACTAAAAGGTAAGGATTGTAGTGGGCGATTTTTATTTTCCTAATTGGTTTAGCAATTCTAAACGTTTGGAATTTATACTTTGTATCATCAGACGAATCATCTCAACACATCGCAGCTATCACTGTTCTATATATTTGTAAATATCTTCAAAAAGCAAGAATTTTTTAAAAGAAAAAAAAAATAGATCCTTCCTCAACAGTAGACCCCGAAATAACAAATCGCGCTCTTACCAAAATGAAAGAACAGCTTCGTTCATTATTCAATCACTTGTACAAAGACCTTTTGCGTTAATCGTTTATGTTTTGCAAAGTATACTAAATTTTTATTATATAATTGAATTTCTTATTTATTTTTAATTTTTTTATTCCATTTCGGGAATATAATGTTTAATAATTAATTCTAAAATTTAAATAGTTTTATTTTTCTTTATGTACATATTTAATTTATAATATTTAGTTAGTTTGTTTCAATGTATTTATTTTTGTCATTCGAACTCTAAAAAATATAATAAACCAAAATAATATTTTTATTTGTTTAAACTTTTTGTTTTAAAATTATGCACCCATATTTGCCGGTTGGCCTATTTAAGGGACGGTCCATAGATCGGAACCTACAAGGGTTAGAAGAAACATTACTCTGGCCTTAAAATATTATTCGTTTTAGACAACGGGAAAGGGTAGTCGGCGGGAAAGGGTTAATAAAAACTAAAAATTAAACAATATCGTATTTTATTTTTATGTTTTTTATTTTGGTGAATATATATAAAACTTTCTTACTTCAATAAAAATTTAATGCTTGCTTATTTCAACCACGTGCGCCAACCTTGATCCACGTCATACAATCAAAAAATAAATTCACTTTAAAATTGGATATGGATCAAAGCTGAAAATTTAATTTGCTTTTTAAAACGAAAAAACCAAGAGTTATTAGTCTAAAAATTTGCATGAACATATTTTTGGGGCCACATATAAAATTTGGAAAAATTATATCGAACAGTTTAGTTTTTATATAGTCTTTCAAACTTTAAACTAATTTTTCTCAATATGACTTTTTGGCGTATGGATCAACTAAACTTGCGATCGACCAAATGTTTTTGCATTTTTGATCTTAGTTTGATATTTCCAATTAAACCTAAAAACATCAAAAGAAAACAAAAATTCATCTTCGAAAAATCATTGAAAAACTGAAAAATCGATTGTACGTATTAAAAAATAGTAATACCAATTAATTCGTGATTTGATAAAGATACGATTCTAGAATGTTTGAAAATGTAAAATCAAAAATTACTAATTGACAATAATTATTGAACAGCATATGTTCAAGTCGTAATATTGAAAATACTGTTTTTACAATAGAAACACCATAGCAAAAGATTGCGTAATACCTTTTGTTTAATCAAAGATATCGGTACCTACCTACTGTTTGTTTTATTATTTGCAATATTTTCTTTAAAATTCATTCCCTTTCATTCTGTATTCATGTTCAAAAAATTTTCATAAATTTCTTCAAAAGAACACAAAATTGACACAATTAAAATTTTTTTACTTTCATTCTCTTATCATCATTCAAATATGTATATATATATATTTTTTTTTTATTTCATAGGACTTTATCTATTTACTAGTACTACCACTATAACTACACTTTGCTACCAAAACTACCATCGTACGTATTTCATTGAATTATATCAGAAACTACAATAAAAAAAAAATATTCTATGATTTTAATTTAGTTACTTAGAAAGTCAAGTACAGCTTGTAATTAAAACAAAAAAATGTAAAATTTTTTAAATTGTAAAATTTTACTTTGAAAAAATGTTTTAACAGAAAAAAGTTAAAAAAAAAACAACAAAAAAATTTACTAAAACACAATTAAAAAACTTGTGTAATTTAGATTCACTATCTTGATGTAAAAATTAATTGAGCATGTTTTTTTTTTTTTTTTTTTTTTTTTTTGTTATTTATTTTTCTTTATGTTTTGTATGTTATCCTTGAGAAGTTTTCGCTAAAACATAATTACAATTTAGAATAGAACAAAGTAGAAAAAAAAAAGTTTCTAGAGTTTCAAGCATATTATGAGATACAAAAAAAAAAATAAAAAAAAAACGTTAAAAGCTAAACTAACTTTTTTTTGTTAGCTTTTGGGTTTAGTTGCAATTAAATGTTGCTGCAACATATTAAAACGTTGTAAAAACTAAAGAAAATACAAAAAATATTCTATTTTTGTAGAAATAACTTTATTTTGTTATATTTTTTTTTTTATAAAAACGCATTTTATAGATACATTTGTGATAAAATCGTTTTTTACTGTAAAAAACACAATCTTAATGTTACTTCAAAGAATACAACAAAAAAACAAAAAAAAAAAACAATAAAAACATTTTGTAATTAAAATTTTGAAACATTTTTATAACTAAAAAACTATAAGATGTTATTTTCTTGTATGTATTAATGTTTTAATTTTTATTTTTTTTTTTTTTTTATATTTTACTCTAATGGCAAATTATTCAATGCAGTTACAAGTAATTGAATTGTTCAAGAATTTTTAATTTTTTGTTTTGAATTTTTAAACAAAACAAAAAACAAATTAACTTTAATTTTTATACTATGATAATTAAGGGAAGTTAATAGTCGAACAAAATTTCACCGTCGACTTGAAATTTATTATAAGGATTAAGAGAGTATAATACATAGTAAAAAATATTGTAATTGAATTAAGATGGTTTTGTTATTAAAATTAAAGCATTTCGGAATCACTTTAGTTAATTTTTATAAAATATATATGTTAGAAATCTGATGAAGCAGATATAACTACTACGTTTATTTTTTGTTTTAAATAATGGGTGCATTCAGTAGAATCTAGCGCTGCAATAAATAGCAACGATGTAGCAATTCACGCTTCTTTGTTGTACTGAATGTTTTGCAGTGAAACTTAAAATGACATTGTTTTTATATACATTAAAACTTTATGTTAATTATTTCACTAAATTTATTCCTCTATATAAGTCTACAATAGTTATAATTAAATTTGAATAAAACTTAATAAATCACTGTATTATTTATTTATGTTTATTTATTAAATTCACTGTTTAGTAGAAAATTTACTCGAGCGCTACAGCAATTTTGCAGTGCTAGATTCTACTGAACGCATGCAATGTCTAAAGAGTACAACAAAATGTGTCGTTGTCGCTGTCGTCTCTTGCTATAAAAAGTCTAACGAAAATTGAAAAACTACAGGATATAGGAACAAAAATTAGAGGCTATGGAAGGACTTAGAAGAGGAGCAGACAAACTTCTACACGCCAACAGATTAAAAAAAAAAAACTAGAACTGGATCTAAAGTACAAATATTTGTATTGGCTAATTGGTCGAACATCTATACGCTTTCGACGTATAACAAAGTTTTGATCTACAGTCAGATATTAAAGCCAGTCTGGGTATATGATATTTAAATATGGAGTTGTCCTAAACAACTACATATTCAAACTATCCAAACGTTCCAAAACAAAGTATTGCGAAACTTTGTCAATGCCCCATGGTTAGTTCGCAATGCTGATATTCATAGGAATCTCAGGGTTCTTCTCATAAAAGACAAAATAAAAAAAATTGGCTGTACGCCATAAAAGTCGACACTCTCAACATGTCAATGTCGCAGTTTCACGTTTAGCTGACTACCAAAACTTTTTTAGAAGACAAGGATAAAATCTTTTATCTTACAATAATTCCTAATGGAATTTTGTTTGATCAAAAATATCTGAAGTAACAAAGTCCAAATTGTATTAATGGTTAGTCTTAAAGACTAGTTGTAATTTTAACAAAAGGATGGGAGTATTTAGTGCGTTAAAGTCGGCACAGTTCTTCACTTCCTTCTCCCCCGGTACAAGAACAGAAGTAGAAGAATCTTTTAATGATTTTCTTCTATCTGGAAAAAAAATGCCAACAGATGGCATCGCCACTAACATACGTATTCCTAAAAAAGAGATACTAAGTAGAAATCGCGACAAGAGAGACCTGGCGTGGTTCAGAAGAGCAGGCTAGGTCCTCAAACACTTCGATAATTTTCACTGACGGGTCCCTTATGGCTCTAAGACCTCTGCGCAGTCAGATGGTTTAACAAAGTCATTGGAACCTTTAGTGACAGTCAGGCTGCCTGAAAAGCACTTCAAAGTAACCTCATCAAATCTAATTTGTTGGGAGAATGTTCGGATGTCCCAAAGGTCATAGGGCTCTGAAATAAGGTACAACTGATCTGGATACCAAATTTATTATTTAATTTTAAAAAAATTTTAACGATGCTAGCATCACAAAAAAATACGAAAATTTTCAATTTTGCTAAAATTGTGTTTTTTTTTGTTACTATCTTTTACAATAATCATTAAAGAAGTTGAACCAGTTGAAAAAACATGGAAATACGTCCAAAAATGAAGATTTTAGAGTATTTTCTCCTTTATTATTTAATTTTAAAATTTTTTTAACGATTCCAGCATCACAAAAAGATACGAAAATTTTCAACTTTTTTAAAATGGTGTTATTTATTTACTATCTTTTAGAATATCCATGAAACAAAGTAAACTAGCTGAAAAAAACATGGAAATCGGTTGTCGGTAATCAATTGTTGTTGGATTTTCAGCATAAATTTATGACTTAACATATCCCCACAGAAAGATATAATGAACGGTTTGAATTCAAATTTATATTTTCTAAATAAAAGTTCGTTTTGGCATGTAACATTTTAATGATTTTAAGCCTTAGAATATTTGGTATTAGAGTGAGATCTAAGACACGATAAATAAAATTTGTCCTAGCTAAAGCTTGATTTGGTATACAAAAAAATTTAATTTATTAGTTTTTTTGTTCTGATTTTTGAGTTGAGGCTGTTCGAATGAGTTTGTTTAATCTTATTTTTTTTGTTTACAATATCAAGTTCAATTGCTCTTATATATATATATAGAACTTATTATTGGACTCCGTTAAAGCTAATTTTTATGTAATCCGTCCATAATCCCAAAGAAAGTCAATATTCTTGTGACAAAACATTTTAGACGGTATTATGCTCGACGTATTGTCTAATTTATGTCATATGACATAGGTTCGAAAAAAATTATTAAAATTAAAAACGTTATAAGTTTGATTTAGACTTATGTCGTCTTTAATTTTAATAATTTTTTTCTAAATGATGTCATGTCATAAGTTAGATAAATCAAAAATGACATAAATGTCAAAAAAATCGAAGTTAAGGAAAATTTTTTCTGTGTCGTTTTTCCTAGTGTTAGGCGTTTATTTTGACATAATATGTGTGTATTTAATAATTTTGTTTATATAGCTTAATTCGACATATTTCTGGTGGTGCCATGATATAAAGCCGAATGAAATAAAACCAAATTGGTTTTACTTTCTTTTCAAGAAGGAAATAAAGTCAAATTCTAATTTTTTTCATTTTGATTTTATTACCGTATAATTTCATAATACGACATGTAGAATTCACAACAGTTTAAAATTCGAACTAAATCAGTAGAATTTTAGTTATAACAAATTATAATTTTACAACATTCATTTGTATTTGATAAGAGCCTTTGTCAATGAAATTTAATTATTTTTATAAAATTAACTCATACTAAAATTTTCTGAATTTGATAAAATTTTGATAATTATAAGGTTTAAAAATATACTTAAAAAATATGTCACATTTATTAAAAGAAAAATCGATAACTTAAAAATATTGAAAAAATTAAATTAGACTTACCATTGCCATATGTTAATGAAACACCAGTTGCATAAAAATTATAATACATTGAATAAAAATTAAAAAATATATAAAAATTTTTTAACTCAAATGTTCCCATATTTAAAGATTTGTGCACATAAAAATTTACAAAATTATTTAAAACAAATTTATTTATTTAATTTTTTTATTTCTTAATTTTAAATTTAGTATTATTTTAATTTCACACTAATTTTCATTAAATTTTTTTTTTTTTTTTTTAATTTAGATTTATGTAATTTCAAATTTTTGACAATTAATAATTATTAACTTTTTTTATTCATTATAATTTGTATATACCTAGTTATGTATATATTTTTTGATTTACTAGATATAAATTGTAGGTATCACGAATTGAATATTTTATTTAATTTTTTTCAACACAATATTTTTTTTATTATTCTAAACAGGATGTTAAACCACTTTTTTATTATTTTTTTTTAAATTGATACTTTTATTTATCCTTTATAAATTTAAAATATATTTTTTTCTATTTTTGTTTTATTATTAATTTTAATTTTAAGATAATAATAAATAAAATTTATAATATCTTAAATCAATTTTAATTTGCACATTATTTTTGTTGTTGTTTTTTTATAGTTCTAGATTTTAAAAGGATTTCCAAAGGATAATAGCAACTGAAATTAGAATTTATTTAAATGATTTAACATTTGTTATTTGATTGTTTTATAATTATTTTTTTCTGTTTCTTGCAAATTACTATTACAACACTATTATACAATATAATTATTACAATTTTTTTGTTGTTTTTTTTGTTTATTATAATTTCTATTATTAATCAATACACATGCAAATAATTGTTTTGTGGTTATTCGTATAAATTTATTTGCCTTTTTTTGTTATTTTTTATAATTGAATTTTGTTGGTTTTTTTGTGTGTTGCTTTTTTTTTTTTTTTATTTTATTTTGTAGAATATACTTTTATATGTTGGACAATGGACACATTATATTGATTGTTGTGGTCAATGTTGGTAAGTAAATACTAGTACTATCTACAATTTCTATTGGTTTTGGTACAATTTTTATTTTATTTTGTTGAGTTATTCAGTAATTTTTTTTTATATATATATATATATATGTATAGATTAGTTACATGTAAATAGATTGTAACTGTATTATTGTATTATTGTATTGTTGTGAAAATTACTTCTTCTTAATTGTGCAATACAATTTTTCTTTTTACTTTCTGGTTTTTGTATCGTATTGGTGGTATTTCTGATGATGATGCACACATGATTCCACCAGGCTTTTTTTTTCATATTGATTATTATTTTTGTTGTTGTTATTGTTGTTATATTGCTTTTGGATTAACAATGACAATAACAACAATACAAAACAGCTATATGATATAGTAAATATATATTATATATATATATAGTAATATTATGTAGTTATCATGTAAAATTGTAAATTGAAGAAACGAATTTTTGTTTCGATGTTTTTTTATATATATATATATTTTTTTTATGCTTTCAAAAATCCTTGTAGGATAATTTGATTTTGTAGACTCAGCTGCATTTGTTAAATGGATTCGAAATCTAAAAATATATATAAAATATAGATTTATATATTAGTATACATATGACAAAATAAAATGTAGTTGTATGTAAAGAATAAAAATTTGAAATGGAATAAAAAAAATAAAAAAATAATCATTTACGAGGGATTGTTAAAAAATTGATGAAAACTTTGGCTGGGTTATTAAGTTTTCGACATTTTGCAATTTCAGTGTAAAACATTTAAATTCTTCTAGAAGGGTGAATCAAAAGAGAAAATGGTACAAAAATTACTCGATTAATTTTGCTATGGATTATAATTTGTGCTACCCACGTTATCGATTGGGCAGAGTAACCCGAAAGACATTGTAATATTGATTATAACCATAGTCGAATTTTTTGTTTTGTACTAGACAAATATTTAGTATACATTTTTACTGTTTTCACACCTGAATAGGTTTGTGATACATTGTAAAATGTATATAAAGGAGCTTATTTTCGTCCTGTGGCTAAATTTCACGATTATAGGGTGATGATGATGATATGATCATCATCATCACCCTATAATCAGGTGGTAAAATGACAGAGAGACCGAATCTCATAAACTATTGACATCGAACTATAAATCAAAAAAAAAAAAAAGAAATAGCTTAAAAATATTTTAAATTTTTACTAATGGAAAAAACCACTAATCGTAAATTTTGTATTAAGTACATTTGAAAAATTAAATTCACTCTTAGCAAATTCAATAATTAATATTTAAATTTAAATTAAAATTATAAAAAAAAAAAACCGACTAGTCTGTGGTTATTAAAAATTTATTTTCGCTTCTGACCTATAAATTTAAAATCCACATTTAATTTCAATTTACTACTGAGGATATTTTTTTTTAAATAAGGACTATGACTATTCATAGGTTCCAATCAGTTCTGCAACATTATTATAAATTATTGGTCACAACAAATATTCTCGAAGAGAAATAAAAATACAATAACAAAAAAATTGAGCTAGAACGCGCCTAAAAAAACAGAAACCCAACTCACATGTACTGATTGAAGAAAGTGGTTAAATGACAACCTAGCTCCTCACAATAAAGCCGAGACAACAACATAAACATTCCGTCAACTGTACAAGAACCTAAAACAGAAAAAAAATAACATCAAATCTGTCAGAGGCTTCTAGACAGAGGCTTCCAAAAGTAAACAAAGAGTAGGAATAGCAATAACAACCCTGGAAAAACCAATCAAAATCGCTAGGTTACCCTCAGCATGCCCAATTCACGCATTGAAAGAAATAGCTACTACGGGAAGCAATAAAAATAGCTGAAAAGAAACAAATCCCACAAATCATTTATACTGATAGTCTAAGAGTATTACAAGCTATCAAAAACATGAACAACAAAGCTCAAACTACTTAATACCGATAGAGTATAAGTTAGTAGCAAATCAAGGAAAAATTCAGTTAGCATGGATACCAGGGCACGTTGAAATAGTAAACAACGAGACAACCGACACAGAGGCTCAAATAGGTATACGTAGTCCACTCAGAACAATCATTCCAAATGTTCACTCAATGGCAAAAATAATAATAGCAGAGTTAATATCCCAACGGAAACGGACACTTTATAGCTAAAAAACAATATCTTGAGGACATTAGCATATTGCCCGAAAGTCTCAACAACCGACTTATACAAATCTGACAAATAGCTAGGGTTCAAATTAATTAAAGCCAGAGTGGGATGCTAGTTAGCTACACACAAATATATATTTGAAGGTAGCGACCAACCAAAATGTAACCCCTGCGATCGGCAGCTAAGTATGAATCACATATATCTGGAATGTCTTGAAATCAGGAGCTGGTAGCAATACAATTAGATCAATCCATTAACAGTAAACCCCAGCAACGAAAAAAAACATAAGAAAAACTAAATATCTACTAGAATACTTTGGAGTATGGGGAAATAATGTAGCCTGACAAACAGAATTTAATATAAATAGAATAAAAAATTTAAAAAAAACTAGAATTAAAAATAAAAAAAAAACAAATAAAAAAAATAATAAAAAAAAATAGAAAATAAAATAAAAAAAAAAGTAAACACCAACAGAATAAATAAAAATGTATAGATGATCCACATATCATAAGGTGAAGCGCCCAAAAATCAGCTTATGTCATATGTCCATACTAGTACATAAATAAGTTATTATAAATGTCTATTACGCATCCTAACATAAGCTTAATAGACCTAAATCTGTTTACTGTTGCAATTTGAAATGTTCCTCAATCACTTACATTGATTTAATAATGCTGATATACTTTTATGTGATAGCTCTGCTATACTTACTCTAATAAAATGTTCAGAATTCATTATCCTATACTTATATTGACGTTAATAATGTTCTAATGCAAATAATAATATCTTTTATCCTGAATTAGTTTTTTTTTTTTTTTTTTTTTAGTAAAGAAAAACGTAACGCAAAAAATTTAAAAATTAAAAAATAAAATACAAACTTATATTAAATATCAATATATACAATAGAAATAATTAAATTTAGTTAAACATAATTAAACAAGGAAAGAAAATAAAATAGGAAAAAAAGAGAAAAAATTAAAATTCGAGATAAACGATTACAACAAAATAATAGAAGCCTGAGAAACAAAACTTAAAAGATTTAAAAGAATTAGTTTAAGTTAGCAACAACTCAATTTGAGAGTGATCAAGATTCAATAAGTGAGATCTAAGATTTTTGATAAAAGTAATAGAAGTTCTATCCGATCTTAAAGAGAAAGGCAACTTATTGAAAATTTTGGGAGCTAAAAAGTCATAAAAGTGGCGAAAATGTGATGTATATGCTCTAGGAACATTTATTAAAAATAGGTTATTGACTCGCAGATTGTAGTGAGAGCTAAATCGATGGGCAAGATAACCTGATCTAATGAAATAAGTTTTTAGTGTTTTGAATAGTGGAAAACTAAGTGTAAGTCTATTTTTCCTCATGATTAATCGAATACAATATTTTTGAGCAATGAGTAGGGGACGAATTTTGTTGAAGTAAGAGCCCCCCCAGCAGCTAATTCCATATTGTAATTTAGAGTTCAAAAGAGCAAAGTATACCATTCATGACTCTCAGGGAACAGTATTGGTTTAGATGGAAGACATTTCTTATAACTTTTTTAAAATATTTATGTAAATGAAAAGTATGATCTGCCCAGTTTAATTTATAATCAAGAACGAGTCCAAGATACCTGAAAGATACAACACTATCAATCTTAAAACATGATTCACTACAAGAAGAACTTGAGTCAAAAGTGTTGCCATCTAGGGACGGAATCAATGGAAATTTTTTACAGACAGGAGAATGATAATTAACTGCTGAGTTTTCACTGGGATGATTACTTTTACCAAAGTGCATAATCTTTGTTTTACTACTGATAACTAAGCTATGTACATAAAACCATTTCCTTATGAGGTCCAGGTCATAATCTATATCACAAAAAAGATCCAAATTATTATTGTTACTGTAGGTGAATGCAGTGTCGTCAGCAAAGGCTGTAGGTATACCTTTAAAAGTTTGTAAGGGAGGGACACCTACTTTTAAACTCTCAGTATCACCAAAAATAAAATTCAGTTTGACTCTTTGTTTCCTATCACTAAGATAAGACTTAAACCATTTAAATATAAATCCTCTAAATCCGGCATTGTATATTTTTTTCAGCAGTCATGTTTTACCGTATCAAACGCTTTAGTAATGTCTATAAATAAACTACTACAAAGATTGGACTTATTTAAACCATTGTATATCTCACAACAGAATTTCAAAAGGGCGTCTTCAGTGGATCTTTTTTCCCTGAAGCCAAATTGGACATCACTGAAGAAACTTGTTTTATCAAGTTTCAATTATATGTGCTTTTTTAGATTATCTTACTTCACATTTTCTTTCATCAGTTTACTTCTGACATTTAAGTACGCTCTAGGTCTTATACATTCAAACATTCTTGAAATTTCATTTTGTCTTATTTTCTAACGGTTAATTTGATAATATTGTAAATTTAATTCCGACAACTAGACGATTAAAAAACATTTTAATCTTCATCACGCATCCAGATCAACAATTAGTTATTAAACATAAAAATGGTAGGAAGACACAGTACTTGCAGAAAAGACATCTTAGCTGCATAATATTCAAAATTTTATTGACAGAAGTGGCAGATTTTTATAATCTATTTAAAAATTTTAACAGAATACAATAATATAATTATTAGTGTTCCTTTACAGTATTCAATCAACATATTGTGTACCAAAGAGATGGAAATAGATATGATAATACAAGGTTTTTTCATGTTTTTGGTTAACAGTAGTAAATAGAATTACACATTAATGCATTTATCATCCAAACCTCGTTAAATATTTTTCTGTATATATAAATATCTAAAATACATCGATATAATATAATAATGTATGTGTATATGGTTGTTACAAAATAAAATGTGTCTAGAAGGATTTAAAAAGTGTTTTATACAAAACCAACAAAAAAAGGAAGAAATATATATGTATGTTTAAGAAGAATTGCAATAAGTAAAAATTTTACATTTCACTAAAAAATAACAAAAAAAAAAGGAATAAAATCCTTTTTGAATTTTCTATTTTTTATTTTTTTTTTTTTGCTTCTCTTTTTTTTCTATACACAGTTTTCTTCTATTAAATGTAGTTCTATTATATTTTCTCCACATTTTCTCTAATGGCACAAGGATAATTTTCTATGGAAAAAAAAAATGAATATTTTACGTTTCCTATTTTGGTTATTGTTGTTGTTGTTTTTTATTTTTTTTTCTCTGTAAGTAGTTTTTGTGTCATTCAATTGCATCTGATTATTGTTTGTCGATGATTCAAGGTGGTGAAAAAGTTACATTCAATTTTAAAATTTAAATAAAATTTCTCTTAAATTGAAATTTATTTTCAATTTAAATTTGTTTGCCACAGAAATTTGTTTCTATGTAATAAGTAGTGATAGTATGTATCTGAAGATAGATATAAGGACGAAATTTAAATTTTAATAAAAAAAAATTGATATAATTACAATAATTCATTTTTGATATTAAAACGCTTTCTAATTATTATAAAATGTTTACTATGAAAATACTGTGGATATAATTATTTGATTAATAGAACAAAATATGACAGTCTGTACAAACTCATTGCACAAATTTGACAAGTTATAAGACCATTACAGAATATTTGAAGGCACTAATAGGTAGTTTTCACTTTCTGAGACTTGTAGACAGTTGAGAATACTTTTGGAATACATTTTGAATATTGAATACAATAATTTTTTCATCAGAGATTCAAACCACATTGTTTTAGGAGTACCGAAGATTTAAAATGGAATTGAAATTTTTACAGCTGGTGACCAGTTATATATATATACAAATTTTAAAATTTCTGCATCAATTTCTGTTCAGTTTTCAAATAATGTTTTCATCCGAGATGCAAACCTCAGTATTTTAATATTAGATACCGAAGATTTAAAATGGAATTGAAAGTTTTACACCAGATGACAAAATGTTCAGAAAAAATACCTTTGTATTTATAAAATAGTTTTTTCATCAGAGATTCAAACCACAGGATTTTAATAGTACCGAAGATTTGTAATGTAATTGAAATTTTACAACTGGTGGCAAATTGTTCAGAAAATACACAAAAAATTTAACTATAAAATTTATTAAATTTATTTAATTTATTTCCGTATCGATTTCTTTGTATTTATAAATTTGTATTTTCATCAGAGATTCAAGCCACTGTATTTGAATAGTACCGAAGATTTAAAATGGAATTGAAATTTTTACACCTGATGACAAATTGTTCAGAAAATATACCAAATATGTTACTTTTCTGTATAAATTTCTTAGAAATTTATAAAATAGTTTTTCATCAGAGATTCAAACCACAGTATTTTAATAGTATCGAATATTTAAGATTGAACTGAAATTTTAGACATAGTGACAAATCGTTGAGCAGGTTTAATCAAGTCACAACTGTTACATTTAAGTATCAATTTCTTAGTATTTACAAAATTTGTTTTTCCTAAAATATTATAACCACAGTATTTGAATAGTACCGAACATTTGTAATGTAATTTAAATTTTCCAACTATGTAGTGGCAAATTGTTCGGAAAATATACCAAAAAATTTAAGATTTCTGTAGCAATTTCTTAATATTTATAAAATTAGTTTTTCATCAGAGATTCAAACCATAGTATTTGAATAGTACCGAATATTTAAAATGGAATTGAAATTTTACACATTGTGACAAGTTGTTGAGGAAATATACCAAAAATGTTATTTCTTGGTATTTATAAAGTAAGACCTAATATTTTAATACGTTACAGTGAAGTTTCACTCTGATAGATTTCTAGATTCTGGAAAAATATTTCAAGATTATTCGGAAACATACCGTTATTAAAACAAAACAATTAGAAAATACAAAAATTTCAGGTTAAAAACCTATTATTTTTAACTCCTTTTGATTTAAATATAAATTCAAGTTCGAATTCGTCTTGGATCCAAAGAGTAAATATATATTTACATCTAGCTTACATCGATGACAGCGGACAAAATGCTTCAAGTTTTCTCAGAGAGTGAATCATAACTGAAATGCATTGCTAAATTGTTTTTAGTAGTAATGGCAGACATAATGACTACTACTGTAGGTGTAAATTATAAAAATAACTGTATGTAGTAGCGCCCTTTTAATCGTATCAGCCATTTAGATTACATCAATGATACATATTGATTGTCATATACGAATGGAGGTTTAAATGATATGTGTCAAAAACCTGTATGACACTGCAAAAATTGCCAGCTTAAAAGTCTATATCAGCTAAAATAGAAATCATGCGTACACATCACAACACCCGATACTCCATGAAGAAAAATCGCAAATCGAAGAGGTGAGTACATCTATATTTATCTCGAGAGCATCGTATCATCAGATGGAGGTGCCAATTTGGATATTGAAACCCGTACATTGGTAAAGTTAGTACTGCTTCCGGAATGTTCACAAAAATATGACAGGCAAATAAAAATAAATCGCACTAAAATAGAAATATTCAAATCAAGCTTAAAATCTGTTCTCTTGTACTTCTGCGAAACATTTTCAAACCAGAAAAAGCGTATATCAATAGATGTCCCGGCGCATTCTAAACAGTTACTGACCACCAAACCAAACAGAGCGAAGTAGCAAAAAACGCATAGACTTTGGAAATTCGACGGATAAAATGGCGTTGTTGCTCATACTTTAACCTGGCAAGAACTTCGAAAAATAATGTTTCGAATGCAGTGCTCAGCGTACATCATCCACGTAGAAAGGTCGAAATCAACATGGAGGACATCAATCTTAACCGAATCAAGTAGCCAACAAAGAACGTGAGAACAACTGAAGATCCATAGTTTTTCAAATGACAGCGCTGTTGAAGTGTTCTATGATATCCGATATTGCGAAAAGTCCCGCAAGATGTTTGAGTTTTTTAATTCGATCATATTTTTCACTTAAATATCTTCTTAATAACACCCGTTAAACCTATATACGACCCAAAATAGAGTACAATTAACATCTATAAGTGAGCGCTTCAAAGACTGCTCTAAGTTTTCTTGACAAAGTACACAATCGCGCATTCGCCTCATAGATAATGTAAATGTCTACACTTGGTTATCGTCGTATCGTTGAAGTCCTAACTCTATTTTATAGACATATTGTTGGAGTAGGTATATACTCGGAGGAACTAAAATCACTACTTCAAATCCCAACTAGAGGCTGCAAATGCCCACCCTCAAATCGTGTAAATACCAAGATGGTTCAAGGCTGTTTATTAAAAATTCGTTTATAGTCAGAACTTCTAAATTGTAGAATCGCATTCAACTGCAAGCATTCCCAATTGGTAGTGTTTATGTGTTTAATTTACAAAAATTCAAAATGAACATCAATAATATATTTCGCAGCTCTCCGTCGAACCTTTCTTTTACTTCCTTTTCTTTTCCCTATTTTCTTTTCCAAAGGTCAACGGGATACGAGAGTATAAAGGTGTCAATCGTAGATAGGGGACGATAGAATGACTTTATTACTGACCACGGATGGGGATATAGGACAGTGATAATTATTAATTTTTCCTCCCAACATAAACCTATATAGTTTTAAATCTACATATTTTAAGACTAAATAATACTTTTAGACCACTCTGTACAACTATACAATAAAATACAAAATACATATTTAACTTCTTTAGGTGTTTTGTATTGAAAAAAAAAAAAACAGTTCAAGGTCAAATTTCTTAGAATGTAATTTAAAAACAATAATACTATTACAAAATAGCAAAAACAAAAAAAAAAAAAAATAAAAAACAATTCATATTTTTTTTTTCTTTTTTTTATATAAAAATAAAATTCTTAAAAGATTTTTTTTTTTTTTTTAAATGAAATTCATTTAAGAATAAAAGGATTCGTATTATATCTATATATACTCTTTAAATATTGTAATGCAACAATTCCTAAAAGCAAGCAAATACACCATCATACAACTCAATTCAATTTTCTTTTGTATTTGATTTGGTTAGAAAATAAGATACAAAATATACACCAGAACAAATAATGATACTTAGATGGTTAGAATAATGTATTGTGTGTAGGAAGAAAAATTATCAATGACAATTGCAACTTTGTTTAATTCATACTACACGCGATTCAGCCCCAGTACCTAGAGAATTAATATTTTATAATGTTTATAAATAATTTTTTACTTAGTATATGCTACTTAGTTTTACATTTTATCATTTTATAAGGGGAAGAAAATATTATATTAGGAAAATGTTCATCTATTTTATATTGTGTAAAATATCGCAAAATATGTTGAACTAAATTTAATTGAATTTAAAATAATTTATTTTTTATATTTTGATAGATTTTAATTGCAATTAAATGAGTAGAAGTGATTAAAATGTTTCACAATATTTTAATTTTTTTTTTTTTTTTTTTTTTATGATCTTGACAGTAACTTAGGTAGAATCACCTTTTCGTGCTTAATTAAGTATGGTACTGCAATTTTACACTACAATATCTACAATAATTAGAGTATTTATTTTAACAAATTACTGGCTTATCTACTCATTAAATGTGGAAAACAACTACTATTGTCAGGAACTAAGCCTTCTTAAATAGAATAGTTTCACTTTATTTAATTTGTTACCAGATGAAATCATCTTATATATTAATACGCTTAAACGTCTGTTAAACTTTCACAAAGCTTTTTTCAACTAGATTAGACAACTTTATTAGAACATACGATAGTGTGACAAAAAATTTTTAAAGACATAAACCACAAAACGATAAAACCAAATAAAACCAAAAACAAATTAAAATTAACCTAAAAACAATTCATCTATTGAGCAATAGCATTGATTATATCTGATTATATGAATTAATTTAAAAAAAAGAAAAACAAAGTAGCAAAGACAAGAACCGAATTATCAGAATATTATTATTATATCGATTTATAAAAATAGCTTTGTTAAAATATAACGATATTTCAATATTACAGCAAAATTACCATTATAGATCGAAGTTAACTCATGAATGATCATTAACTTATGAAAAGAGACATCTATTAGAAAAAAAAAGTTCGAAATATCGTAATTAAAAAAAAAAAAATCAAAATTTGACGTTTTCACATCAACAATATTTTCGATTTTAAAAAATTTTTTTGTTATATTGTAAACATAAGATTATTTTAAGTTTTGGTAATAAATATTTTGATGTCATTGTAGAATCGTTTGAGATTGAAAATATAATTAATGATGGTGAAAAATAACTTATAATTATTGTAAGTAAATTGATATAAACAGAATATAATATTATAATACAAGACAAGACCAAAAATTTAATTGTAATTCGAGTGAAATATTTTTTTTTCGGAATCAAAAATGCTCCAGCACGAACTACTTCCTCAATTGCACCAACACCTTCAATAATAACTCATCATGTCGATCTAACAAAAAAAATAATACTAAATTAATATTAGTACAAGCTAGAAAAAAACAAAAAACTACAATGATATTTTTAAGCAGAGTTTTGTATTCGTAAAAACGCAATGAATTACTTAAAGCCATGCTAGAACTAGAAAATAAAAAGTTAGAATTATAGCAAAAATTAACTGAACATTTAATTTCAAAATTTTAAACTGTTTTAAACTAGGGTTGCCAGAAGGGCAAAGTTTAAAAAGAGAATTTCTTCAGCAAAAAAGAGGACAAAAAGTGAAGGGTGTATATAAAATTAAAATATATATATATATATACAAAAAATATATTATACCAAATAATTAATATAATTTAATAAAAAAAGACCTGCATTTCGAACGGGAAAAGGACCTATAAAACTGACCTGCAGATTTATATGTAGAATCAACTGTTAAAATAAATTAATAAATAAGACTTTATTTCATCAGTGTTGTTTTCTTCATAAAACCAGAACACATAACATTAAAAATATTTTATATAAATTAATTATGTTTTATATTAATATAATATACTTTATATTAAACATAATATAAATTTATTTCAGCAACAAATCACAATATTTCAATTTTACAAGCCTCTGTTTCATAATTTGTCGTTTGATTTGAGTTCATTACTTCTATTACAAATTTATTACCACACTTTATTTCATTGTAAAATTCTTTGCAGTCTGTATATTTATACAACTGTATATACGACTAACACTGTCTATATTTAGACGTTTTCTCTCATAAAATCCTACATTTTTGCCTTTGAAATATTAAATCCATTTCAGATTTACAGGTTTTTTCTTAAATTCATGGGAGGAAATATTTTTTTTAATGAAGATTTTTGACATTTTTGCTCTTTTTCTTTATAAAAATAAGATAAATTCAGTTTAAGAGAAAAAGAGAGCAAAAAGAGATACGAAAGATCCAAACGAAGAAGGAGCGTGAACAAAAAGATCGTGTTGAAAAAAGAGTACATGTGCTCTTTAAAAGTAATATTCTGGAAACCTTATTTTAAACTATATTGTATTTTTACTATGACTATTATGAGACTCAAATATAAAGTGATATGAAATATTTTTTTGATTTTTAATTGTTTTAATAATTCTGAATTTATGTGATGCATTTTATTCTTAATATATAAAAATATATGGTTAAATAATTTGTTCATATTTCATACAGTTATAATATAATATTTCAATAAAAACACATTTCTCTATTTCACAGTTATATGTTGCTTTGTCTAGAGTACGATCTTTTGATAGTGTTAGTATAGTATAAAATATTATGAAATGTTTGAATAAGTACTAAAATGTTAAACTATTTTTAAGATATTAAGTAAAGTCAATTTTAGTTTTAAGTTTTTCAATTTAACTTATTTATTATGTAATAAAAAAATATTTAAAACATTGATTTTTTTTAAGAAAATAAAGAAAATAAACAAATAAAATAAATTGTTTCATTTATAATGCCAATACTAGACCGGCGAATGTTACGCCGGGAATAGCTAGTTATTATTTAATTCGGACAGTTTAATTCGAATTTATTTAATTCGAACAATCATAACTCACGATCTGTATTCTACTACACTAATTTTCATGACTTTCAGTAAAGTTTGGAAAAATAATTAAGTTTTATATTAATTAACATTGTAAAAGCAATTTTAACATAGCACTAGGACTATATAATTTCCAGTACAAATAATTTGTTTTACCCTCCTTTACTGGTAAAGTTATGGTGGCTTGCCACATAACATTTTATTATTATAAAAATAAAATTAGTGCTATAAGACTCCCAATAAGCACTTAATGCGTTATAATGATGTTTTTATGGGAATAATGTGATTAATATTGCTATAAGAAACGGTTGGTAAAACTAGTGTAGATATTATCAAAAAACACTGGACAAAATTTGAAATAAAATCCGCAGAAAATGTTATCTTAAATTATAAAAAAGTAGTTAAATACCTAAGAGTACAATTAAATCGTAACTTAAATTATATCGAGCAAATCAAATATAGTATATTAAAAGGTAACAAAGCTTTCATGGCTTCAAAAAAACTGTTTTACAACAAAATTATTAGTAAAAAAGTTAAAATTATATGTTACCAAACATTAATAAGACCAACGCTTGTATATGGTGCACCAATATGGTACAACATCAGTGCGAGCTTAATGGAAACTCTCCAAAAATTTGAAAGAAAGTACATAAGAGTTTGTACTAATATATATAGAAAGTCCAATTCCGAATACAAGCATTACTACTCTAATAAATACTTGTACAAGAGGAAGCAAACATAATTCGAATCGATAATTTTATTATAACATTAATTCGAAGACATTATGATAAAGCAGAAAACACTCCGGAAAATGGTTTAATATCGCATATATTCTACCACAATGAGAAATACATCAAAAAGACCTTGCTCACGGGCTTCATAGTTCCTGAACATTTTATCTATTTAGACAAAAATGGTTATATTCAAAACCGTAATCACGTCCCTCTATTATACCATTATAATAGACGGGCTACATGTAAAGCTATTTATTATATTTATGGAATAAAAGTCGAGTTTCCTTTCACTAATCATTTGTATTTATTTTGCAAATATCGATATTTGGGAAATGTATGAAGGGGAATGATGAAGGAAGTAAGTTGCTTCCGAAATATCGATATTTGCAAAATAAATACAAATGATTAGTGAAAGGAAACTCGACTTTTATTCGATAAATCTAAACATATCACTAAAAACAAATCTGATTATCAAAAACAACTATTTATTATAACCCGGACAATATTAACGGAGAAAAATTTAAAATTTGAAATGTCCATACCAGATAAGGACAAGTTAATTAAAGCAAACTATTGGTGGTTGGAAAACTCTAATATTATAATTAGCACATAGTATAATATACATTATTTTTTTAATTAGGTTAAGCAATTTTAGTTAGATTAAGATAGATTAAGTTAGGCTAGGATTTTAATAAATAACTATTGGTTTTTACTTCCTACTTTTCCATTAATACAATTATTCGAAGACAGGAAAACTTGGTAAAGTTCGTACATAATATAAAAAATTCCTGAAATACAATGCGTACAATTAACATAAAATCGAAAAAATTGTTTATATGTTAATCAAATAAGAAATAAATATCTGTTTTTGTAAATTTTGGTAGGCTAGACTAGTGTAAGAATGTAAAAATAGTGGGAAAAAATAAAAAAAAATATTTCTATAAGAATGTTCTTATAGCAATTGCGGGAGTTGTTATAATGGGACTTTCAGCAAGTGTTACAATGTTGTTATAAGTTTAAAAGTGCGTAATCCTATAACAAGAGTTAAAGTGTTGTTATTTTTTATTTTTATTTTATTTCAAATACCTAAACAAGGTATATACATAATACATTATAACAAATTATAATAAAATAGTTGTACAATATAAAATTTGATTTGAATAAGTAAGTAAACCTACATAAAATTTAAATTATTACTTATTAGTGATTTTTTTTTCTGAACTTGAATTTTTTAATTTTCAGAGGTCAGTAAATCGGAAAAGTGTTGATGTAAAATGTTTTTAAAGGTATTTCTGGAAATGGATGACGAATATATATGACTGATTTTATTGAATTTAATACAACATCTGTTAATCGGTTCATTTTTTCCGTACTCAGTACTGTGTTTATATTCATTTAAAAATTTCATATTTCTTGTTTGTCTAACTCTATCATTAAGTCTAAACTTGTTGTTAAGAGATTGGATAGCAATATTATTTTTCAGAATATCGAAAGTAACACATGAAGATAATATTTGTCTACATGAGGATAAAGGCAGCATGTTTAAGATATTAAGTCTTGTTGAGCAGCTTGGAAGACTGGAAAAGTCTGAAGGGTTATATTGATTTCTTAATGCAAAAAGAAGTAACAGTTTTTGAACTGACTCAATCTTATTAGAATGAACTTGAAAAGCTGAATCCCATATAATGCTAACGTATTCTAAAATAGATCGCGCTAAGGCACAATAAAGCGTTTTTGTCACAGAATAGAATTGCCAGAATGGCAATACTACTCTCTAAATCAAATTTGGCTAGATTCCCTAGTTTTAATCTAGTTATCTCAATTTTAATGGATTTATCATTTGCTCTAAGTAGATTTTAAGACTAGATAAGGAGAGAAAAAAAGTTAATGCAGCTATATTTCTAGTAAAATTTTCAATAAATATTTTATAAGTACTAGTTTCTAGTTTGCATAATTGCATTCTGGTTCAAGTTGGCATAACTATATTAAACTAGATTCTAGGAATTAAATTTTAAAACTGAAATCCAGTGAAAGAAAAAGTCTTACAACAAAATTTAAATTTTGGATTCTAGTTAAATACACTAGAATCTAGCAAATCTTATATAGAATCTAGTAATTATACTGAAATTAACATTTTTCGTACTGTCTTTGTAACAAAACACCATGCTTTTAAAATATGCCAATGTCAAATTTGGTATTTTTTTTTTAAATAATTTTTAAACGTACTAGATTCTAGTTACAAAATTTGTGTTTCTAGCTTAAAATTGTTTTACTGTAATCTAGTTACATCTTCTAGATACGTAGTTTTTCTAGCTAGATAGAAACTAGATTTGAAGTTTTATCTCATAACTATAGTAATCTAGCCAAAATTCCATAACTAGATTTTGACTGGATAACCTAGTTGCTTCAATCTAGTTGCTCATTCTAGTTACAATAATCCTCATTCTAGTCGAATTTGGTTTAGAGAGTAGTATTATAATTTTACATTATTCCTATAATGTTGCTAATAAACTTAATCTAGCTTTTGAATAAATATTTTGCGACGTCCATTATTTTCTACAAAAATGGTAAACATTTTATTTTTAAATAAACAAAAACTGGAAAGCTTTATTTTGCATTCTTTTCGCAAAAATATTACTTTTACTTAAAAGAATAATTATTTAAATATCAAATTTGATGTTATACATTAATATTTGGTTCAAGTTTGAAGTTTGATGAAGAGTTTGTGTCTCATTTTCATTTCTACAGGTGCGACAATGGGAATTAAGCGGAATTCTTAACATCGTTGTTTCTTATCGGCCAGTGACCCGTACTGATGGCTATATAACTGTTGATACATCAGTGCTGAAACTTGTTTAGTTTTGTTTATATCACATGCTGGGTGGTGCAGTAGGTAGAGCGTTATTGTGTTGATTCATACAAATGTTTGCAATATCCACACTATTTCGAGCATTTATATATCAAAATCACTTGCTTATCAACTCATTAAATATGTAAAAATTATGATATTGTCGGGATGTAATCATTTTTAAATATAATAGCTCTATTTTATTTAATTTGTTACCAAATTATACGAACAATTAAATTTTTGTTCTTTATTTTATCCAATATTATGGATATTTCAAGCACTTGTGTGGATCCACACAATATATGTGGATATATCCAATATTGTGTATATTACAAGCATTTGTGTGGATTCACAATATTGTGTGGATCCACACAAATTTTTACAATATCCACAATATTCGAGCAATCGACACAACAAGAACTTGCAGTCCTGTTTACTAAGCACGAAAAGGTGATTCTACTTAAATACAAGAGTATAAAATAAAAACTATATTTTCCTAGACGGCCGCACGCGTATTTAATCTATGTCCCGTTTCGTTTGCTCTATCCAGTATGAATGGATGCGTTCCCATTTGGAACTCGGGTTAAGTTTTAGTTTTGTCAAAAACATTCTGAAGCAAAAAATATTTTCTGACCGTTGTAGAATTTTATTTGCAAATGTAAAAAACGAAAATTCAGCTTAAACATGAATTTTTCAAGTACGTTTAATGTCATATTGACATACAGATCTAAATGACAATCAATTGTAGTGAAATCAAAGTAAAATTTTAAATTTTTATTAATTTTTTCGTTTTTTTTTAAATCAAAATGATTGATCGATCTAAATTTTATACAAAATTAAAAGTATTATTCTGTAATTAAAGTGATTGATCGATTGCAGCAGCTCTTCCATTTGGATTCAACTATTTACCATAAAATAACAATACTTACAAACAAATACTAAAATCAATAAAAATCATCGTGTATCATCAATCAATGAGAATTAAGGATATCTTCTACTGGACTGTACTAAATATTGAACTATATGAAATTATATTTTAATTAAAAAAAATATTAGAAACATAAAAAATAGCTAAAGTAAAGTTATGGCATACCCTATTTACAATAATTTATAACTAACCACATTTGAATAAATAAAACAATGAGACAGTGTAGATTGAACACCTGTTGATAAATTTATAATAATATAAAATAGATAATAATGATAATCGAATTGAAACGAATAAAAATGTTCAATAAAATAAAATATAGGTTAATACGATCGTATAAGTTGTGTAGAGCATTACAAAATACTAACTATAATATTCATATACATTATTATTTATAATTTATTTTAAAAGTAAGTTAGAAAATATGCTTAACCAATTGAAAACAAAACGTAAAAAAAAAAAAATAATATTGTCAATTTATTTTATCTTATCTCGTACTTCAAATTTCCACTTAATATCCTTAAAAAAAAAAAAAAAAACAAAAAAAAATTGAATAAATTGTTCATCTTTCAACTTTTCTCAATTCAATTTATTATGTTATATTATGGCAACATAATATAAACATCAATAAATCTATTTTTTTCAATATATATTATGTTTTGTGTATATGCCTATTGTATGTATATAATATGCATATTAGATTTTTTTTTTTTTTTTATTCAAAATCCATGACCTAAATCCTTGTTAAAACCTTTTTTTTTTTTGTTCTTTTAAGTAAATTTCTTATCATTTAATAATCTTTCTTTTTCAGCCATTTTTTATTTTATCATTTTTTTTTTCATATTTATTTTGTGTGTATGTGTATGTGTATGTGTATTTTTTTTTTTTATTTTTTGGTATTTTTTTTTTTTATTTTTGTTTTCTATAATATTCATTAAATTGTCAAATAATCTTATATAATATAATATGATTTGCTTAAGGCGAAGTAAACCGTTAAAAAAAGAAAAAGCAAAAATAAAAAAAAAAATACGGATACAAAAATAATAAATTAACGCGCTAAGAAAAATCCTGAGAAAATCCATAAATTCTTCAGATTTTCATTTTAGACTTTAAGAAAGGACACAAGACTTCACTTTTTGATTATTGTGTTTTTTTTTTTTTGTTTTTTTTTTTTAACTTAAATGGGAAGGACGTATGAATTTTTAAAAAATCTCCTCTTTCTAAAAAAAATTAAACTAAATAATATTAAACATATTTTATGTTTGTGTATGTACAGCAGATATTAAAACTGATTGAACAGAATGAATTGAAGAATGCAAACCGAACAGATACCCAGATAGTCATACTAACTCAAGCTCAGTACAACAAGTTTTTGTGTTCGACACTGTGACTAACAATCTTAATTTGATAACCAAATTTTAACTAGTTAAACATAATGTGTAGGATAAGTAGGACAACGGTGATGATAATGAAACTTAATTTGAAATTGAAAGGACAGCCGTCCTATGTACCTACATTTGCATATTATTAATTTGTAAATTATAACCTGTAAAATAAAAGTACGCTAAAAATATTTGAACCATTCCAAAAAACGATTTTAATTATTATTCTTTTAATTGATAGCTATTTAAAAGGAGAGGTGGCGTGGCGCATTCAAATATTTTTTCAATTTTCAATTAGAAATTCCAATTTGAAATTTCACTTTAAAATTCACTTCAATTTCATTTTAACGTAGAAAATTTTTAATTAATCAAATTTCCGCAGCAACCGATTTAAATTTTTTTACTACATACGAGGTTGTTGTTTAAGATAAATCAATAAAAAACAAAGTGTCCATGATAAATTTAATTGATGTAAAATAATGCATAACGAAGTATTGAGTACGATTTTTAATCAAACTTGCTCGAATTTCGAGGAAGCTAGACGAACACTAGTGGAAATAAATTACCGTTTTTCTTTATTTTTTTAATATATTATATTTATTATTTATTATTTATTATTTATTATTTATTATTTATTATTTATTATTTATTATTTATTATTTATTATTTATTATTTATTATTTATTATTTATTATTTATTATTTATTATTTATTATTTATTATTTATTATTTATTATTTATTATTTATTATTTATTATTTATTATTTATTATTTATTATTTATTATTTATTATTTATTATTTATTATTTATTATTTATTATTTATTATTTATTATTTATTATTTATTATTTATTATTTATTATTTATTATTTATTATTTATTATTTATTATTTATTATTTATTATTTATTATTTATTATTTATTATTTATTATTTATTATTTATTATTTATTATTTATTATTTATTATTTATTATTTATTATTTATTATTTATTATTTATTATTTATTATTTATTATTTATTATTTATTATTTATTATTTACTATTTATTATTTATTATTTATTATTTATTATTTATTATTTATTATTTATTATTTATTATTTATTATTTATTATTTATTATTTATTATTTATTATTTATTATTTATTATTTATTATTTATTATTTATTATTTATTATTTATTATTTATTATTTATTATTTATTATTTATTATTTATTATTTATTATTTATTATTTATTATTTATTATTTATTATTTATTATTTATTATTTATTATTTATTATTTATTATTTATTATTTATTATTTATTATTTATTATTTATTATTTATTATTTATTATTTATTATTTATTATTTATTATTTATTATTTATTATTTATTATTTATTATTTATTATTTATTATTTATTATTTATTATTTATTATTTATTATTTATTATTTATTATTTATTATTTATTATTTATTATTTATTATTTATTATTTATTATTTATTATTTATTATTTATTATTTATTATTTATTATTTATTATTTTTATTTATTATTTATTATACTCCATGTACTGCTGTTAATTTATATTATCTTATGGTGGGCTATGCAACATATTTTCCGTGGTCTATCTATTCTTCTTTTGTACTGCGGATTCAAATCTAATGCTTAGATTAGATTGAATTATAAATTTCGGGAGAAATTTAGTCTCTACATCACGGAAAAACAAATGTTATTTTTTTTTTTTTTTTTATGCATAGCCAAAACACTAGGTGGGAACCTTTTATACCGATTGGTACGTTTGGCTAGGGAGGGAAAGGAAAATTTGGAAAGGAGGATGGTAAAAGGGAAGGAGGACAATTACGAACGAAGGTGTTAATGTTCGTCTTGAATTTGTTTAGGTCATAAATATAAAATTTGTCATGTTTTGGGAACACATAAGATGGAATTTGGTTCCACATTCGGGATGTTGAAGTTATAAACGAATTTCCATAACTTGTCTTTTGCCATCTAGGGATTTCGATGGTGTAGGGATGAGCACATGCTGCCCTTCGTGTTTCGCGAGGGAAACGCTTAAGTGGAGGTAATATAGATTTAATTTCCACTGAGCATGTGCCGATGCCTACGAGATATCTATAAAAAAGTGAGAGAGCTCCGACTATACGACGATGTCCAAGAGGAGCAAGATGGGCTGTCACATTTGGGTCGTTGATTAGACGAATAGCCCATTTTTGGACTTTATCCAAATGTTTTAACGCAATACTAGAAGCGCCAGCCCATATGTGAGAATTGTACTCCATTTTGGGTCGTATGAAAGCTTTATAGATTTTCAAGAGGTCACAGGGGGAGAAGTAAGCCTTGCAGCGGCTAAGAAAACCCAAACATTTGGCTGCGTTTTTTGCAACATCAAATATATGATCATTCCAGATCATTTTTCGATTAAGGTGCATACCTAATATGCTTAAGCTTTCAAACCGCTGAAGTTTATCTTCCTGAAACAAAAGAGTAGGATCAAAAATGGAAATTTTTCGGGAGATTGTACAGCTCTGAGTTTTAGAAGAGTTAAACTCGACCCTGTTTTTTATGCCCCAATTAGCTATTGCGACCAAATCGTGGCTGAGGGAACTAGCCATGATGTCTCTTTTGGTTGACACAGCGGTGGATGTAGCTTCAGATTTTTTATGAAAATCGTAGGAGGCTACTAGGGTGCTGTCGTCTGCAAAGCTCTGGATTGGATTGAAAGTGGTTTGGAGCAAATCATTTATAAATATAAGGAATAGGGTAGGTGAGAGAACTGATCCTTGGGGAACACCAGCGTTTATTTGGAATTGATCGAATTTAAATCCGTCAACTAAGACTTGAATCGTACGATTCGAGAAGAAACTTTCAATCCATTTGAGAGAAGATAGACCCAGGCCTACTGCTTGACATTTTGCTAATAATGCGCTATGCCATACTCTATCGAAAGCTTTAGAAATATCTAGAGCCACAATATTTGCTTCACCCGAATTGTGCAAGCAAATATTTAGCTTCTCTTTAAGGTATGTCATTAAATCACCGGTGGACCGGTGGGATCTAAATCCATATCGCCTATCGTGGACAATACCTTGGCTGTCAAGATATTTGGTCAGCTCTTTGTTTATTAAGATCTCCATCACTTTGGAGAGGATCGATATTATAGCTATACGCTTGTAGTTGGAGGGATCGCTTCCATTGAGTTGGGTATACTCCTGTAGAGTAAGATAAATGGAATAAGTTGCGCAATGTTTTGGAAATAGCGAAGGCTATATGTCTTAGAACCATAGCAGGGATGCCATCGGTATTTTATAGATTAAGTATTTGAGTCCTTATTTTGATACCTGATCTTGTGATCACACTTAATATATTCTTCAGTAGTATGCTGAATAGCTCCCATTTCGGGAAGCGCTATTTGAAAGTGGCAAAGTCTGCTACGGGAAGCCCTCCGCATTCACAGAGCAGGTGTTCAAAAGATTGTTCATCTATTTCACATATTCTGCGTAAGTTGTTTTCAGGTAGACCCATTTTGTAAAGGTGTTCCTTTATTAGGCAGTGGCTTGTTATTATCCCTGCCAAGATACATATCTGTTTCCTGTTGAAACTTAGAAGAGTTTTGGTTTTCTTCGAGTGAACGTTCAGGCATTAGCATTTTTGCTGGACGATTTAAAGGGACGTTGGTTCAGAAATCCGCAGCTTTTTGAGCTAACCAAGCTTTTAATTGCATCTTAGCTGGGTCTCAGCAGAATTCGCAAGAACGTACTTGGTCCTATGAAAGGTGTGTCCAATGCTTTTCTAGCTAGATAATCTGCAGCTTCATTTCTTGCAATGCCCGAACGCCCGGTTCACTTTATTTTGACTTTGTTTGATTTTGCCAGAGTTCTGCTTTACTATCCAAGAGAATTAATATTTTAAATTTTTTGTAATTTTTTTTTAAAATTCTGTAGCATGTACCTCGGCTTGGAAAACTGGGTTTGTAGAGTCTGGGCTTGAATATATATGAGCCTTGAGGCTTTTTCAATCTAATGATTGCATATAGCAAAGCTTGCATATAGGTCTGAGGGTGTAGGCTACATTTACCTCCATTTTCTCTGCTTTTTATTTGGTTGCTATATTGGTTTTTGTTTGCCTTAAAGTAATTGGCAAAAACAGAATTTGCTACCAAAATTTGCTGCCAAATACTCTAACTAGTACATTGCTGTGATTGAACAATCACCAGTCTCAGAAACAAATAGCAAATACTTTGTTTTTTGTAAATAAGCGTTAGGAAAATACCTTAGCACTTACTTGGTTGGAGGTAGGATAGGTTAAGATAAACTAGGAAGAAAAAAGTTAGATAGCTTAGTATTAGGAAGTTGAAGAGTAAAGGTAGAAACATATTCGAGAGAATATAATTCCATATTCTCGTAGTGGAAAATATGAACGAATTTCCATAATGAATTTTCACATGAGACAATGGAATGAGGTTGTTTCTATCCTTCTACCTTACTAAACAAATTTACAAAACAATGACGAAGAAAAACAACCAATTTCCAGTTGTTGTAGATAGTTTCGACTATATCTAACGATTTCATCGTTGACCATCGGAATTTGTAGATCTCTGTCGATGTTTGCATTTTTAATAAGCCAGGGGCTCCTGTGATCCTGTGACTTTTAATTGAATTTTTTGTAGTTTTTCTACATCAAATGGAGAAGCAGTGCCCGATATTTGAATCCCATAAGTCCATATCGGTATAATAACGGCTTTGTACAGAACAACTTTGTCTTCTAATCTTAGTTTTGAGTATTTATTAATTAACCGGTGCATATTGTTTGCTTTGAGTTTTATTTGAGGTACTTTTGTTGCGATGTGTTTACTGCATTTCAACAATCTAAGTAAATAATACCTAGTTATTTAACCGCGTTGCTCTGAGCGATATTATAAATGTTGATTTTTAACATTGAACACGTTTCTTTTCTTAGTGTAAATGTTACTTGAACACTTTTAGATTTAAAGGTAATGTGCAAGTAATCTAGCCAGTTTTCAACCAGTTTTAGGTGATCTTGTAGATATTTAGTAGCTTTTTTTAGGGTTAGAATGATTACTTAGTATTGCTGTTTTATCAGCAAATGTAGATGTTAAGCTTTGAATGCTGAGTGGCAGATGTATACAACAAATACAAGATTGAGCGCAACACACTCCTTTGGGGACCACCAACTTGGATATTTTGTGTATGTGATGTCGAACTTTTATTCTTAATCCAAAGATTTAATCAGATAATCAAGGACACCAGATTTAATGTCAGAATGCTGACATGGTTTAACACAGGACATGGTCCATTCAACAAGCAAACTATTTTTTAAGCCATTTTATGTTGTAAGAAGTGATGTTTGAAACTATTTTTTTATACAAATAAAAAATGTCACTGTTTTCTCTCAATTTTGTAGATATGAGTAGCTTTAATTACTTTGTAATGAAATATTAGAAGAAAATGAATGAATAAAATTGAATTGAATTGAATATGTTCAAGATCCACAGACAATTGCAAATCCTGCCTATATAGGTCGCAAAATATATAAACATTTCCAGGAATACAAATCGCCTAATTCTGAAATTGATATCAAAGCATAATAGCGTTTATCAACGTGTTAACAGTTAAAGTTGATCTCTTTAAGGTATTTAAATCACTCTAATAATATTCAACAGTGTTCATATTAACTAAAATTAAAATAAATTTAAATCAATCTTGATAAATTTTAAATTCCATAAAAAAACACTAATAAAACACCATAGTTACAAAATGGTGTAAAAAATTCATCGTCGTAAAACAGTTATATATAAATACTCCCCCGTGGGAATTAAATCGCAAAAGAATTTTGATCACGCACTTTTAATTCTCACTGTATGTGTTGCCTAAACTAAGTTGACACTCATCCGCAAATACAATTAGTCAAATAAAAAAAAAAAACAAAAAAAAAAACTAAAAAATACAAAGAAAACAACAGGATTGCTGACTCTACTGGCTTTACTATAGATTCGTTTTAGATATTTTTTTTTTTGTTTTGTTCATTTTGTTTTTTTCCTCATTTGATATTTTGCTTTTCTTAAGTTTTTTTCTTTTTCTATATTATTACTCTCTGCAGTCATTTCAGGCCTTTCCCAATCAGCGTAACAAAACAAAAAAAGGAAAATTTTGTTACTTGAAAAGTTTTCGTGCCTTTATTAATGCTTTTCTAGCATATTCTATTCTTATTTTTTTTTTCTGGTTTTCGTTTTTTTTTTCTATTAATGTCATTGTCATCCTCTTCAAATGAGAGGGAAGAACAAAATAAAATTATAAGAAACAAATAAAAAATAGAAAATAGCAACAATAAATAATACAAAAAAAAAAAATTAGACTTGTGAATTTAAAAAATGAAAAATATGGAATGGAGACTATAAGATGTAAGCAATTGAAGAAAAAAATAGATTGTTTTGAAAAAGTGAAAATTTCGAATAGTGTAGAAAAGCTAATTTTAATTGTTTATATTCAAAATTTGTATTGTTATAGCAGCACGCACAGTGTCAAAGAAAGTGAATATTTAATTGCATTAGAGGAGTAATTAATTAGGAGGTGTCAAATAAAATTTATTTGATTGCTTGATAAATTTATTAAGCCTGAATAAATCCGTACCGTTAATTTCAAAGTCCTGTACCAATTATTTTTATTTAGTTTGTGTATTACAGGACTAAACAATAAATTATCCCAAATTATCCGAATGTTGAATGTACTGTGTATAGTACAGTAACATTTTTGAATCTAGCGGAATAACGGTACATGCTTTTTTTAAACGTTTGAGGGTTTATGTTACAATATTTAATAGCAAACAAAGCGTGCATTGAAATGTTTTGTCAAAAATTAATATTTGAGTGATTTTGCGTAAGTCAAATTAATCAGTTAAATAGAATTTGCAAAACAGTGAAGATGGCAAGTTATAGGTAAAAATATATAATTTAAAAAATTTTTTTTTTTTTTATAAGTTAGTGCCTTTTTATAGTTTTTAAATTGTTGCTATAATTGATATATAAAATAACAATATATAAAAAATAATTTTACTTTGATTTTTGTTGGTCTATGTAGAGGTGTACTATATATAGTACATTAGGATAATAAGGTGTGATAATATTATAATTTTTTAATTTTAACAGTAACATTACACTAAATGAAATAATTAGAACAGGATGAAGACATATAACAAAATACATCTTACAACATAAATATTATTCCCGGTTATGATGTTAATAATTATCTAACTGATGAGGATTCTGGTCATGAAGATATAGTAGATTTAGATAACTTGCCTCCACTACTGTGAAATGCTGAAGTTGAGATAGTACAACGCAAAGCCTCTTCTGAAGATGAAAATATTCCAGTTATGTTGTTTCCAGAATATAAAAAAAGAAAATTTGATAAAGGTACTTTAAAATGTACAAACGAGCTATTAGTTCCATATTACATTGAAGAAAATTTACCGACTCCTATGGAACTGTTCTCTAAATTAATTCTGTTGATGATATTGTTCATCATTCCAATGAGTATGCCATGAAAAACAATGCAAGTAGAAATATAACCTCGGATGAAATTAGATGTGTTTTATAAGTTTTACTCCTTAATGGCTATAATATTGTTTCTCGATGTCGTATGTACTGGGAAAAATCACAAGATTCCCACAACGATATGGTATCAAATTCATTTGGAAAAGATAGATTTGATTTCATATTCAGATATCTACATTTTATTGATAATGATAAACTTGACAAAACACACAAGTTTGCAAAAGTTAGACCACTATTATGAAAGCTAAATGAAAATTTCCAAAAGAATGCTCCCAATGTATTACAACATCGCATTGATGAGCAAATGGTTCCATATTTCGGTCGACATGGATGTAAAAAATACATCCATGGAAAGCCTATAAGATATGGGTATAAATTATGGATTGGAGCAACTTTTAAAGGATACGTTACTTGGTTGGAACCATACCAAGATGTAGGAACATTTGTCGACAACACTTGTAAGGAAATGGGTCTGGGGCCAATCTTTGACAATTTATTTACCAAATTATCCTTATTAATTGAACTTGAAAAGCCCAACTGAAAGGCACGGGTACAATACGTGAAAGTCGATTGGGTAACTGTTCTTTGCCAATGAAGAAGTAACTAAAAAAAAAGCAAAGAGGCTGGTATGATTACCGTAAAATTAAAGATGAAAATTTAATTATATGTGATTGGAACGATAGCAGCTGATTGCTGTAAATGTTGCCTCAAATATTCATTCGGTGGAACCTGCACGATTAATTGGACAAAAATTCCAGAAAGAAAATGTAATGTGAATGTCAAACAACCTAAATTAATTCATAAATAAAACCTTTCAATGGGAGGCGTTGGCCGTGCTGATGAAAATATAAATCTATATCGCATATCTATATTCGTGGCAAAAAATGATACTTTCCTATATTTTCTCTTTGTATTGATTTGGCTGAGCACAATGCATGGCAATTATATCGAGAAATGGGTGGGAAAATGGATCATTTAACTTTTCGTCGCCGTATTGCCATGGTTTTTTTAACAACTTATGGAGCACCTGCAGCACTATCGGGAAGAGCAGCGATGCGACATGATATGCGATTTGATCGATTAGACCATTTGGTCACAGAAATTCCCCCGTCAATTAGATGGAAAAACAAAGCAGTTGCGCTGTAGATACTGCCACCATCGAACAGTAACGCGTTGTTTAAAATGTGATGTACCTCTTCATGTTAAATGCAATATAGAATATCACACAAACAATTAAAAAAAGAAAACTAATGATTTATCTAGTATATGAAGTTCCTATTTTTTTTATAATGAATTGTAATTTTAGCTAAAAGCTATTTCTTTTATTATATTTTATTTGTTTTTTTTTCATATATAATGTTATAAATTAACCAATATTATTTCAAATAAAATACTTTTGATTGATTTTTCTTAACGTACTACAGGTAGGTACGGTCTTAAAAACCATCTTAAGATTTAAAAATTTTTATTTTTTTTTTATTTTTGTACAAATTAGCTCTAAAATACATAAAATACTAAAAATCATTAAAATCGCCCCATAAACACGCCCGTCTGCATATCCGGGATTATATATGATTTGACAATGAAAAGAAATAACAAATTATGAATCATGGTCAGAAGTGCTCTTAGACTATTTTTAAACCTTAATTGGTGTAGTGGGTCCAGACCCACTTTGAATTTTTGTTTTCTATTTTCTTTAATTTTTTTCACTACCACTTCTATTCAATTTTCAGTATGTACCTTCAATTCTTCCATTGTATGCATAGAAAAGTATAAATTTTAAATATTTTTCTTAAAGCTGGGTCCAGTGAACCCAACATCAACTAAGTCACTTTATTTGTTTTTTTTTCTGTTATTTATTTTTTTAACTGAAAGGTAGTGAAATAGCTGAGTATAAAGATGAACTTAGTAAGGTCCAAGTTCAGCGATCCTGAATACGATGATTTAATTAGAAAATGGTTAGACGAAAATGTGAATATGGATAATAAAAAGATTCTTAGATTAGATAGAAGATTCTTTAAATTTTCAGTTTAGAAGTAGATCTGATGATGAAGATGATCTTATAGTATCAGAACACGATTCGAATTCCACAATTTACTTAAAGCCAGACGATGAATTAGAAAAAGATGATATCGATAATTCAGGAGACACACAGGAACCCCTAAGTTTAGTAAATTATTTTGATGGTAAAAATAAACTATTTTTATTGTAAATATAAACTGTGCTATCTTTTGATTTAACCTTAAAAAATTTTAGAGTTTTAGTATTGATATGATCATTATTTTCAAGTTCAACACCAACTATATTAGCAGCCTCTAAAACTATCGACACAATTTGATCATTTGATTTATCATTTGATATATTTAAAATGTATCCAACTTGTACAACTATCACACTGCAAGCCCTCGTCACTAGATACAATTTCTAAAGTACATATTTTGCACTTTAATTTTATTTTAGGTAGATAAACCGAATATCTTTTATTTCTACCCATTTGTAACTTTTTTTATTAAAAAATTAAAACTTACTATTTTTTTAACAATTTTTTATTTTTATTTAAACTTTAATTTATTTAAATAATAACTAATAAAATAAAAAAAATATATATATATAAGAAAAAATAACACGTCAGCTTTATGAGAGTGTTGCCAGACTCCTAAATTTAATCCTATCCTCTACAACTGTCTATGGTATAAGGGTTAACAGAACAATGATGAAGAAAACGAAGAAAAGATATTAGCATAACAAGAATAATTTTTTAGTAAAATATTGCAGCTAAAGACAGGTAATGAACTCGATGTTATAATAAAATCAACGATATTATATTATGTATTAACAATATATTCAGTTTAAAATTTTATGAGGTATATCAGATCGATTTTAAAACTCTCTTGAAATAATTCCCTTCAGTTAAAAAAATATCCTCCGATTCTTGAAGTTAACTTTGATTCAAAAAGTATCATTAAATTCGGGACAAGTTCTTCGAACTCATGAAATATGTGCTAACAAATCATAAGCCCAAATGTCAACATAAAAAAAAATCGAGATAAAATAACCATCATATTCAAACTAGGGCTTCCAATCCCGGACATAAATTCCGATACCGGGATTTCGGGATTGCATTTTACAAATCCGGGGATCCCGGGATTGATCCCGGTGTTGAGTTCCTCTGCTGAAAAAAATAATATAAAGTAGAAAATAATAAAAACTTGCAGTTTTTTTTTAATTCAGTATAAAATTAATCTTTTTATTTAAATTATTAATAACATATATAGTAATTATTAAATTCATATATTAAGTAATTCATATTAAAATTCTTAATTAAGTATTTTTTTGTTGTTGGAAGTGGCATCTGAGGAAACAGAGCTCGTCTAGAATCTTATCGCCCAAAGAACTTCGTTATTTTATTTATATAAATTGTACATAAGACGATTAGTCTTTTTACTATACCATTACAATATTCAATTCAGTTTGATTTGGTTTAATTTAGTTTAATACCTTGGTATCGTACTTAATGAACATCTAAACTGGAATGCTCATCTAGAAGATGCACTAAACAAAGCCAGAACTGTACTCTGGAACATGTAAAAGCCTATGTAGCCGTAAATGAGGACTAAACCCCATAATAGCATTATCGTTATATACCACAATAGTGACGCCAATCTTAACGTATGCATCCTTAATAACTAATAAACACGGATTATCACAATAAGCCCATTTATTAGTTATAACATTTGTTATAGTTAAGTTATGATTTGAAAATGGGATGATTAAAAAAACAACACAAATCATTCATTTTGAACTCTATCTAAATCTGATGTTTTTTAATTTTTCAACCTGCGGTTTTCTCATTTTCTCTTTCTGACTCGATGCTGGCTCTTTCTTACTCGATGGTCTTTCTGACTCGATGCTGGTTGGTTTTGGAGACTAACGATTCGCATCGATGTGGTATCACTTGTGGACGTGACATGCCATAATTTATTGCTTTATTGATTTCTTCGGCTGTAGTTAACGGTTGTACAGAAATAACTTCAGCAATTTCCTCCTGCACAGAAACATCTTGAAATTCATCAACTTCTATTGTAGGACATGCTGTTATGGAAGTTGCACTCAATCTTTCAAGAAGATCTGCAATTAATTTACGGCACTTAGTTGGTGTTGGTACTATAATGAACTCTTTGTCGGAGTGAGAGATTGCATTCAAGCCATTATGTAGGTAATACAAAAGTCCCCTTAAATCCGTACGACGTTGCTTCAATCGAATCGGCTGTAAACAGTTTTTGACTAATAATATGATCCGCATCTTCCAGTTTCTTCAACGTAAAGCTAATAGCAATATCGGCCATAATAAGATGAGAGCCCATCTAGTGCAGTTAAACGTGACAGGGTTGCAGGAAGCAATTTTTGCTTATGCTCCAATGCAGAAAAAAAATTAGTTAATGTTGTAGTTTTTTTCTTCGGAAGTTCACCTGATGCGTACTTGCGACATCAGAATCGTTTTTATTCTTTAGTTGGATTTTTTGTATCGAAAATAAGTGAGTGTGTAGACCTCTTGTCGTTCCACCACCAATTTTTAAAACTTTTTTGCAATCGCTCACTTTACACATTGCAGTCTCACCTTTTTCATCGCGTAGGAAATGTTTCCATACCGCTGAATTACTTCCTGTGAAATATTCTTTGTAGACAGCCATTTTAATAAAGCCCTAAATATAAAGTAATATTAATTAAAAATACCGCATTCAACTAACATCATTTTTTCAATATACTTACTTACAGGGTATTGCAATGCAATTTAGAAATACGATAATATGATTAATTTAGAAATAGTAAACAATATTTTAATTTAACACTGAAGAAAGCACTGTAAATATAAAATATTAATTCAAAAAATATTAATCATATCACATTACCTTTTCAATATAATATTTACTAGTTATAATTGCATAAAGAATACAAAACTATATTTTATTTTAAATACTATTTTCACTTTGTTAATTCGGCTACTTTAACTTTATGCTCACCAATTCGAAAACATACTAAAAATATTAATATTTTCAAAATAATTATTGAAATTTCAAAATTTCTACAGTTTCGCTGCTATAGCAACAAAAATAGTCATGGTTTACTTGTCGTAAATAATTCTGATTTAACGTTAAAAATTTTAAATGTACTTTTCTTTCAAAAACAATATTTTGAAAGAAGATTAGAATTCTCATACTATTTGATAAAACTACGTTAAGTATGTGAATCCCGGGATTTCTATAACATAATCCCGGGATTTCTATAACATAATCCCGGGATCTCGGGATTGTATAAAACCTCAATATCCCGGGATTGGAAGCCCTAATTCAAACTTATTCAAAATATATTTATTTTCAAAATTTGGTTTGATTCTGACAATTATAAGTCCTATTTTTGCTAGATTTAAATTATATTCCTACAATTAACTAAAAAAAATTTATAAGCGGTTTTTACATATTTGGAAAATTATTTTCAAATGTACCTATTTTGAGTATTTAAACGGTTTATTATACTTTAGCGATTTTTTTTATTTTTTTTGTTTTTTTTGAGTTTTTTTTTTTGTTATTTTATTTATTTTTTTTTTGTTTTTATGTTATTTATTTATTTTACAAGCACGTAAGCGTCTTTTACTAAAAAAAAGTTTTAAAAATCTAAAAACAGGTTACTATATTATGTATACTATACTGTTACTATATTTTTTAAATTATCATATATTAAATCTGTAAATTGAAAAAAGCACAATTTAAATATCTGAAACATTTTACAACCGATTTTCATTATTATGTTTTAAATGGTAGGTATGGTATTTAAAAGAAGACGTCGCGAAACTAATGATTTTAATAATTTTGGATTTTCAATTGGAAATTTCAATTTAAAACTTCACCCTACGTATAAGCCATGTTAACATACAAACATTTTATTTTATCAAAATAAACAAATATCCATCGCCAGAATAAAATTTAAATTTAATTGTTTTTTTTTTTAAATAAATTATTACGCATACGGTTGTTGTCTAAGATAAATCAATCAAAACATAAAATATAACACGCTGGGTGGGGCAGTAGGTAGAGCGCCTGCCTTTCAACCGAAAGGTCCCATGTTCGATTCCCGATGAAGCAAAAAATTATTTATCGGTTTTTCGATCTGGTCCAGTACCCTTTGTCATTGGGATAAAATAAATGACAAAAAACAATTGAGAGTATAATCTGGTAACAACTTAAACAAAATGAAGCTATTTTATTTAAGAAGGCTTAGTTTCTGACAATAGCTTTCCACATTTAATGAGTTGATAAGCCAGTAATTTGATAAATAAATACTCGAAAAATTGTAGATATTGTAGTGTAAAATTGCAGTACCGTACTTAATTAAGCACGAAAAGGTGATTCTACCTAAGTTACTGTCAAGAACATAAAAAAAAAAAAAAAAAAATAATACCAAGAATAAATTGAAATGATGGAAAACAACTAATAATGAAATTTGGTTCGATTTTTTTTTTGCTATATCCCCTTATAATAATATATACATCATTAGTTGTAATCACTATATAAAAGCTTTAACTAGGAATATAAAATACAATAAAATGGTGTACGTAACCATAAATTGCCTTATTAAGAAAACCATGACTTTCTTTTAATTTTTATTCCAAAAGACCAAAGACTTTTTTATTATTTAATATTTTTGAAACCTCAACCTCAACTTCACATTAAGCTAGGCTTGCTTAAGAATGAAGATTATTATATAAAAATTATGCTGATACCAAAATAGAAACATAAGGACAATAAAATAAAATAAAGGATTCTATGAAATTTAAACAAAAAAAAAAACAATGAACACCAGCAGCAAAATACAAAAGAAAATCTGAATCACAAAAAAATTATAAAAAAAAAAAAAATAAATAAATAAAAAAACTAAATTGAACAAATAAAAATCCTAATAAAAATTGTTGACAACAATGACATTAACATACACAAATACACATATTAAAAAAAAACAATCAAACAAAATAAACAACAGAAAGTCAGCTTGAACTATTCACGCTTTTCATGTCATTGCCGTCATCATAATAACACAATCATGGTAATAATAATCATAATAATCAAAATCATTATCATCAACATTTGAATTCGAATGATTTCAGTTCAGTTCTCTTTTTGCAAAACAAAGCAAAAACAAACAACACAGGAAAATGTTAAGTAAAGGTATGACATTTTGAAAGTGTCGAGTTGTATCTAGACACACCTGTTTGAATTAAAAAATTACAACATTATGATGGTAAGAGGAGTGATTAACACGAATACAAACAGTCACATATTATAATACACCATCGCACATACACAAACACAGCCATATTCATATCATAAAAATTTTCAACCTTATTTAACATTTTTTTTTTTGTTTTTTTTTTTTCGATGAAAACTACAATAGAGTATAACGAAAAGGAAAATATTTTAATAATATAACAAAAATTATACTCATCATGTCTTTCATCACCTCAAAAAATGAGTTTAATGAAAATAACAAAACAAAAAAAGAAAGACAAAAATAAGTAAAACATAAGAAAAAAACGGAAAGGATAACACTATATTCCCATATTTAGTTGAACTGAAGCCGTTGTCAACGTTAAGTTATTCGTGTTGCTTTTCTTAAAAAAGAGAAAAAAAAACAAAAACAAAATAATAATTCTGTCTTATTTTTGTTTTTTCCTGTTTATTTTATTTTTTCATATTTCTACCACCATTTTTATATTTTACACACCATACACAGTTATTGCCAAAATTTTATTAATACTTATATATAAGCCACCTATAATTGACAAAAATAAGTAAGGACAAAGAAATGGAAATTGGCATTTTCTTGATGTGAAGGGCGCTTTTGACAACATTGGATATGAATTCATCCACGATGCTATTATCAGGCAGGAAATAGGTTTAAGCATAGCCAATTGGCTTGGAAACATGCTTACAAGTAGAAATATTATCACGATTCTAAACGGAGAAACTTTGTTTGACAATGCTGCTAAGAGACGTCCTTAAACAAGGGTACCTATCCGGTGTTCCCTTGTAGTGGATATGACCTGCTACGTAACTTCAATGAATTTGCCATAGAAACACAAGATTACGATGATGATGTAACTATTCTTGTCAGAGGTAAATTTGAGTCTACAGTGGCTGAATTAACTCGACTGACAATACCTAGTGTGTAGAAATGATGCCGAGAGGTTAAACTCTCTATTAAACCTAATAAAAGAACACTTTAGAAGCTCTGTGCTTCCCCAATTTTTAAATCAAAGCTTATCTATAGCTGTTACAAAAGATTAATAAAGGGAAGAAATACAAGGTAGTGAAGAGACAGATGTCCTTGCCAAGACAGATGCGAAGAGTCATTTTTTGGGACCAGAATCAAGTATTGCTAGTTCAAACGCCTACTTACAAAGAATTGTTTCCAAGTGGGAATCCACACAAACCCAAAACATATGGGATAGATCTGCAATTCTGAAATGGGCGGGAAAGTACAATAGATCTTAAGAGGTCGCGGTTACTTAGATCTCCGCAATTTCCAGAAAAAAAAATATATAAAAGCACGAGGGTTGTTACCTTCACAAATAGAAGAATTAGGACAAATTAAAGAAACCTAACCTAAATGGGGTAAAAATTGACTTTTCCAAAGAGGTAAAATACCTCTAGCGGTATGATGAACATCTGAACTGGAAAGCTCATCTAGATAATGCTCTAATCAAAGCCAGAATTGCACTTTGGACATGTAAAAGCCTATGTGGCCGTAAATGAGGACTAAACTCCAAAATGGCATTATGGTTATACACCGCAATAGTGAGGCCAACCTTAACCTATGCATCCGCAGTTGGATAGAAAAAAGGTACACAAATCATAGCTCAAAATAAACTCTCAAAATAAGCTAGAATTGCACTCTGAACATGTAAAAATCTATGTGGCCGTAATTTGGGACTAAACCCCAAAATGGTATTATTGTTATACACCGCAATAGTGAGGCCAACCTATGCATCCGCAGTTTGGTATGAAAAAGGTACACAAATCACAGCTCAAAACAAACTCAACAAAATACATCATTTAGATTGTTTGTTGTTAACTGATAACTGCTGCGGACAACATCCACCGCATCATTAGAAAATCTGCTTCAGTGCTATCTGTCTATCCAACGACCTATAACTATTTTAAAAATTAAATTATTTGGAGATCGTTTTCGTAAGATCATTTATTTTTTGATTGTCAAACAAACGTCATCAATTATCTTTGACAGCAGTTTCGAAAAGCTTCTGAGTTTGAATTTTAATGAAATTTTACAGAGAGAAATGTTTATATTACTGTCAGATATTGCTTAGAGCAAGCAAATCAGACGTCTATAATAGACGAAAGCTTGCATAATGTTGCTAAGAGGTGAGATCCAGTGGGTTAGTATCCATCACCGTTAGTAACTAATGTTAGTAAGAGATAAAATAAAAAATTAAACATGCATAAAAAATCAAATAAAAAAAGAAAATAGGAAAAGACCAAATATCAATTCCATCACTATTTGACCTTTATCGATTGTACAGCTTTAATTTTAAGTTTCTTTTACTAAAGTTAGTATCAAAACAAGCTACTCTCGAGTTAGATTTACGTAACATTCTAGATACAGGCTCAAATTTACCGTAGTCAGTACTGTGGTTAGCAATATTAGACAGGTCAACGGAACGTAAATTACGCGGATTCTCTCTAAAAGTTATTAAATCCATAATTTTTGGTGCCAGGATTTTCCCAGCAATAATTTGGTGGATAAACGTAATACATAAGATTCAACTGGTTACAATTACGGGTCAACAATTACGGGTCATTATCTGATTGGTAAACATGCCAGAAGCCTGAGACTCCCTCAAACGATTTCTGCAGAACATGTAGAGAGGAGAAGGAGGAACCAACATCTACTCTGTTCCTGCCCTGGTCTCTACCATAAAAGCAAAACCAATTTAGGAGCCTTCTTTCTGAACTCGCTGGGTGATCTGAAAACACTAACACAAAAATCTCCGCCGCTTCGTTAAAAGCTCAAATTGGTTCAACGAGTAGGGTCTTAGGGTCGCGAGGAAAGTTTCCGTAGAATGGCCCTCACCGGTCTAAGTGTGTCGGCGTACTGTCGGCAGCCACTACTACCTATCTACCTACCTAACGTAACATCAGCCATCAATTGAAGTTATTGAAGAGATTGCAGGTCAATCAAGAGTAATCTATCTTCGTAAGCAGGAAGTTGAAAAGGGTCAGGGACATTACGATATGGAGACCAAATTTGCGAAGCATATTCAAGTGTCGGTCTAACATATGGGATACATAAATGTTTTGTAATGTAGCAAACTATAAACTCTTTGGCCCAGTGCATTACAAAACCTAGCACAGAATTGATAATTGATAATGGCATTAAAATATGCTTTGAAATTGAGCCTGTGATCAGAATAACACCTAGATCATGAGTTAACTCAGAACAGTTGAAAGTTTGATTCCCAAGATGGTAATCAAATTCAATAATAGAGCTTTGAGGCTTCCTACTAAAAACTAATAACCTGACATTTAGATGCATTTAACTTAAGGTTGCTGGGGAAGCACCATTCGGTAAAATTATTTAGGTCATTTTGAAGTAGGGTACAATCATCAACAGACATAATGGTTTTACTAATTTTGGAGTCATCAGCAAAACAACTTAACTTAGCTGATACCATAAATTGTGAGGCATTAATAGTTGCAATAATAAATAAAAGTAGGGCAAAGTGGCTCCGCTGCGGCACCGCAGATGAGTCGACAAAGGGGTGAGAAAGTAAAGAACAGAAGCAGACCTGATATTCCCTATTAATTTGTGGAAGTAAACAACAAAAATTAGATTTAAATAGATAACTGGAATGCTCCAAAATAGAGCTATGAGAATTCTATTTATTTAAGTGCAACACATTAAAACTACAACTAAAAAAATGCGTACAAATAATTTTGAAAATAATTTCACTTAACTAGCATTTTCTAAACAAAACAAAAAAGAAAAAAACAACCAAAACAATTTACATGGCAGGCTGGGAATATACAAAAAAATAAAAAAAATTTATAAAACCAAATGTTGTTTGTAAGAAAATAATATCATGAATTTTGATATGGGTTGAAAAGGTGGTGATAGTAGGTACCAATAGAATTTTACAGTTTTTGGAAATACTAAGGATAAAAAAAGAAAAAAATATAGAAAATAAATTTCTTTGTGTACTCATCATCGTCCTTTTTAGTTACGATTTAAGAATAGAGGTAGGTATGCTGTTGACTTATTTGTTGCTTCTTCGTTTCACCATTTCTTTTATTTCTATATTAATATATAAATATAATATATATATATATATATATACAAAGTTATTATTATTAAATATGTATATATGCATGTATATATAGTTAAAAAGGACATAATATTATTTAGTTAAGATTACATTCATAAGTAGGTAGGTAGGTAGGTAGGTAGGTAGATACTCAAGAAAAATTTACATTTAACTGGGGATTTAACAATTTTTTTTTTTTTTTGATTTTCTTTTTATTAAAATATTATATTGTTGAAAACCTTAACTACTTTTGCATGGAATTTTTGAGTGACGTGCTTAAAAGCGATTTATTAAAGTGGAATAAAAAAAAAAAAAAATAAATAAAAAATTGTAAAGTGAGAAATTTATGAGAAGTTTTTAACTATGCTTTTTCTGTGTGAACTACGCCACTTATTTATTTTAATAATAAGTTTACAAAATAATTTCAGGCTATTTTTATGTTATTTCAAATTTCTTCGAATAGAGAATTTTCGAAACTAAAACCATTTTTGATATTTGCTATACCAAAATTAAATTAAATTAATGATTGTTGTGACAATATTGGGGAAAATTAAATTGAAATTCCGTTTTGTTCAATTTTATTTCACATAATTGACTTGTAGTGTAAATTTTAACAAGACAGTGAGTACCAATGATGTAACAGTTTAGCCAAAAAGGATATTTATATATAAAAATAAATTTTTGTAATTCGGATTCAGAAGTAACCACTCAAGTTTTCATCAAGCTCGTAGGATAACAAATATCATCAAAAATAAATTAAAAAAATAAAAAACTTGTAGGGATGATGACACTCGACATTGCAAAAGCTTTCGATTCAGTCAGGCACAATGGCTTAGTTCATAAATTAATTATTTCTCCTATACCTATATCATAAAAACTATACAAAGTTTCTTAAAAAATAGATCATTTCTGGTTAAAATAGGATCGGATGTATCGCATTCTGTGGCGCTTACCTCAAGAGTCCCACAAGGCTCAACATTATCACCCGTGTTATATAATATTTTCATAGCAGACTTGCCTACGCCCAACAACTGCACTCTTGGGTTATATGCAGATGACACCGTTATCCTAACAACATCTAACTGCCCAATTGAAATTACAAACAATGGAAAATAAAAATTAATGGCGAAAAAACCAAAGCGATTTTCTTTACCAGAAGAAGGAAATCCAGTTTTTTGCCAAACAGAAACATTTGAGTTAATAATATAGAGATTGTCTGGAGAGAGAATACATCACTTATGTTGGAATTCACCTCGATAAAAAAATATTGTTTAAGATTCACATTAATAAAGCTTTTGAAAAATATAATTTCTTTGTTAAACTTTTGTATTCTGTAATAAATCGTAAGCCATTTTTAAATTCGGAAAACAAACTCCTAATATATAAAACAATTTTGTGTATTGTATTTCTATATGGATTTATCGTATGGAAAGACACTGCCAAAACACATATTAAGACTAACTCTTGCTAAACCTAGATATTTTTCAACCGAGAAATTGCATAACTTAGCTAATATTAACACCATATTGCAACAAATTGAAAAGCTGACACCTGCTTTCCTGGAAAGTTGCTACAATTCAAATAATCGCCATTTTAAGGTTTTTTGTAGCCATTTTGCCTTTAAATAATAAATTAAATAATAAATAAATTAGTCAGCTAGCCTAAGTAATAATTAAGAATAGTCATAGGGGTAAATATAATAGTATAAGCTCTAAAAACTTTAATATTGATAAAAAAAATATGAATATGTATCATTTGTTTTTTTTTTTTTAGTTTATTTATTTAACTTTACAATCTATCTTATTTTTGTCTAATAATAGTATGTCACTGTTAGACGATATTAAGTAATTTGTTTTGGCTTCTTTTTGTAACAGGTGGTGAGTGAGCCCATTGGCTTATCTCCGAGGTTTTATATTTCTGGTCAAGCTAGTGGGGATTTCTGGTTTGACTATTTATAAATCTGCTGCTTAGATCTATCGAATGAAACCTTTTCAGCCTTCGCACATGTTGGTCTGTACACTGTAGTTGTGATGCGAGATCGTTGGGATGTATTTCCAATCTCGCAAAGTATTTTGAGCTTCTTATTGCTATGGCTTCTTTAACCGATTCGACTTTTAAGTCCTTTCTAATTTCCTCATTTCTCATGAACCAAGTAAATGCACCATTACTATTGATCGGAGTACTTTGCATTGAAACCTTTCCAGTATTTCAACGTTGGAATTACTTGTGGCTCCCCACAGTTCTATACCATAGTACCAGATTGGTTTCAAGACGGCCTTGTATAGTAGGATTTTGCACTCCATTGATAACTGCGAATAACGTCCTATTAACCAGTAGAGGCTGTTAAACTTCAATCTAAGTTGTTTATTTTTGTTGACAATATGCTCTCTCCAATTTAAGCGCCTATCCAGATGCATACCAAGATACTTTGCAGAGTTTGCATGTGTTAATGCCACATTATTTAGTGTTACAGCCGGCCAATATTTTCTTCTGGTGGTGAAAGTAACATGCACTGCATTTGTTTACATTCGCCTTGATTCTCCATATTTTTAGCCAATCTTCAATTTTTAATAAGTGTTCTTGCAATTGGTTTGAGGCAGCAGTTGAGCATGTGCTTGTTGCTAATATTACTGTGTCATCAGCAAACGTTACAGTAACTGTGTTTTCTGTTGTTAGCAAATCTCCAGTATAAATTAAGTATAAGGTAGGTCCTAGCACACTACCCTGGGGGACTCCCGATTTTATTATTTTTTGTGATGTGTGTTCTTGTTGTTGTTTTATTACAAATTTACGACTGTCTAGGTATGATCTTATGAGTAGATATAATTCATGAGGTAGTCTTTGCTTCAATTTGTATAGAAGTCCTTCATGCCACACCTTGTCGAACGCCTGTGCAATATCTAGGAACGCTGCTGAGCAGTATTTTTTTCTTTCCAAAGTGTCGTTTATTACATTTACTACTCTGTGGACTTGTTGAATCGTTGAGTGATTTTGCCTAAACCCAAATCGGTGGCTTGGTATTAGGTTTTCTGTTATCAATATTGGCTTTAGTCGCATCATCAACAATTTTTCAAATACAAGACAGTATAGGTAGTAAACTGATCAGTCTGTATGAAGCTACTGCACTTGGATCCTTACCCAATATGTATCATGGCAATTAATAAATAAATAAATAAATAAAAAAAATTAATTTAATTAGAATTTTATCGGATTTTACTTTTTAATAAATAAAGAAAACAAGTTCGATTTATTTATTTACATTGATACATAGTTATAGAGTTAATATATCACCATTGTATTTATTATTATACCACAATAATTATGATTACTTACTTATCATAAAGATAAGCAAATTTCCTCTGCCCCTACCTTTCCCTTTGTACATAACATAAATTTTACAATAGTATGTCCATCAATTGGTGCTTCTTTGTGAATCTTATTTTGAATTCACTAATCACTATCGTAATTTGTTTTGGTTCACTCATTATACTTTTTTTGTACTGTAGTAATTGTATTTTTAATACATTTTCGTTACTAAGTAACATTGTTCAGCTTTCGTAGCATCAGCTATAGATTAAGACCATTTGCCGCCTTAAAGCGTTCTTCTACCGAATCGCTTAAGAGGCAGAAGTGGTGATTTTAGTTCTTCCGAGCATGTACCTTAATTCCCACGACATATCTATAAAATAGAGTTAGGGCTCTGACGATATGACGATGACCAAATGGAGCAATTGTTCAAGAGACATTTACATCATCTATGAGACGTATTTTGTCAAGAAATTGTAGAGCAGTCTTTGAAGCGCCCGCCCATAGATTTGAATTATACTGCATCTTGGGTAGACAGGTTTTATAGATATTAAGGAGATCTTTAGGTGAAAATAGCCCTGTGCAACACCATCATTTATTTGAAGTTGACCAGATGTTATTCCATCAACTGAAACAAAAGGAGACTTTCGAATCGGACTCCTTCCATAGTTTAGAACTAGCTCGTTATATGATTAGCGCTGCTACCTTGCACTTGTTTGTGTTTCTGAATATTAGCATAAATAAATTTCCAAATTTTCAAGACTATATTTTTTTCTTTGTTTAGCCGAAACATGTAACAATTTTCAATCGTTAATAGGTGCAGAGTTTTGTTAAACTCGTAGTAATTTAGAACTTTACTTGACCAGTTCGTAGATTTAGATTTAGATTGAAAATTTAACAGCTTTACGCCTACAAATTTGTTTCGGTTTTGTCACTTTCGCATAGATATAGATAATGACAAATTATTTTTAGAAGTTGCTCCGTTGATCATAATACTACTTGAAAATATCATCAGTAGCATCCATATCGTGGAGAAGAAGGTGGCCTGGTTCTGAAACATGTTGATACATTGTGGATATATTATTATGTTTTTGCATAAACATTTGAATAGTAATCGTGTTAATTTGATTCTTATCTTGGGGCACAAAAAAGTCGCTCCATAAAGTAAATTTATGTATTATGTATTTATGTATTAAGAACTAACGAATTATTCAAAATGTGTTGCCACTCGTAGCACGCATATCGAACATTTCAGAAACAAAAAAAATGTTGACATTAAACTTCATACAAAAATAACCCATATTTCAAAAATTTGCGTATTGGTCATTGTGTAACTAACAAAGTGTTACAAAAGTGGATTATGCGTCAATCTGAAACTGAATATCTCTGAGACCGTAAAAGATAGCGCAAAACGGTTTTGACCAAAATAAAGAGCGTTTGTAAAACCTAAAAATCTATCCCTAAGTCAAAAAAAGTGAAAATAGGTTATAAACCCTTTCAGACGCAGCCGACGACTCACCATACATTATCTTCAAAAAATAAATAAAATTATACCTGTGGTATAAATGCTTTGACTCTGAATGCATAATCACTAACAAAATTAAGCAATACTGGCATAGAGAAAACATGTAAAAAATTACGACAATAAATATTCATAACAAAAGTAAATTTTACTTAAAGCGTAAAAAAAGAATGGATTATTATAAAAATATTTTTAAAAACACAGAATGTAATAAAAAAAAAAAACATGGAAACACATTAAAAATGAAATGGGCATTAAAATTAGAAAATACAACTAATTTTTTATTCCAAAGCGGAAATATGTGATTTCTTAAAAGCCCTATAATTGCCACTATATATAAAGCAACCATCGGCAATCTTTTCAACCGTTGGGCCAATATAAATTTTCTGGATAAGAGCATGGGCCACAGGGGTTTAATACTTATTAATTAATTTAATTCGAAAACTCATTTTCCAAGATTTCAAAATTCGAGTCGAAAACTCATTTTCCCAGGCTTGAATATAATCGTGAAATTTGCTATTTGATAAAAAAAGATTCGATTCCTGTTCTAACATTATTGCACAAAAAGGCAAGTTTTGTGATTCATTTTTTAAAATATTGTTTTTAAACAGTTTTAGTTTAATCTGAAATGCTTTTATATTTGAAATATGCTTCATTAATCAAAATTCCATTTAATTCGTTCATTAAAGAAGTCTTGTCTATTAGGAATGTTAAATCAAAAAACCATTTTGGATCCGATTATTCTAAGACTTCTCTTTTGCTTTCAACCATAAATATATTTGTAGCTTCTTTCAACTAAAAAAACCTTTTAAGCGCATTTCTTGCACTAAGCCACCTTACTTCGCAATGCTAGATATCGCAACAGTCAAATTATTATGAGTCAAGTTTTTTAATTAAGAATTTTATTAGTGGCGAACGATAAAAATAATAGTAAAAAATATAAAGAAGGCAACGAAATTAATAAAATACAATAAAAGAAATGAATTAAGTAGAAAAAATAAGGGAAAATGGATTGACAGCGAATTAATAAAAGCAGTAGAAACTAAACAATTCTGGTTTTCCAAATGGAAAAGTGATCGTTTAAACTCCAACCTAGGACTACAATTTAAATACTATAGAAATCTGGTAACGAAAATGAGAAGAACAAAGAAGAAAAAATACTTTGAGACAATGTTTAAAGATAGCGCAAAGAACACTGCTAAAACCTGGGACTGTATAAACAAGATATTAAACAACAGAAACTAGAACGATAAATCAATAGATCTACTGCAGGGATTAATTGACATAGATGCTGAAAGCAGATTAAATGATTTGAATAAGAATTTTACCATGTAAGGAGAAAAATTGGCCCAAAAAACAAAAAATAGAATATTTTATGAACCAGCTAAACCTGACCAATCATTTAAATTTGAAAGAGTCAATAAATATGATATTTTTAACGTAATTAATAGCTTAAACATCTCAAAATCTCTGGATCCATATAATATGTCAGCGCATATGTTTAAATATTGTAATGAGAATTTGAGTGAACCAATATCAACGATTGTAAATAAATCATTACAAGAAGGAGTAGTTCCAAATGAACTAAAAATTGGAAGAATTGTGCCAATCTTCAAAAGTGGAATAAAAAGTTTTGGTTTTTGACAACTACAGGACAATCTGTATTGCGCCTGTAATATCCAAAGTTTTAGAAAAAACTGTACATAATCAAATTTCTAAATATCTAGACAAATATAAATTTTTTTTCTAATAATCAATATGGGTTCAAAAAGAAATTATTTTTATTTTATTTATTTATTTATTATGCTCCATAAATTGTACAATTAATTCTTTTAAAACTATTTACTTAGATACAGATATATAATTATCTTTACTACAGTTGATTTGTATTTTTTTATTTTTATTTAGAAATTTTCGAGTTCACTAGCATAAATTTAAAGGAAAATTGGAGATGAAAAACCTTTTTGAATTTTTGTTTTGTAAAACTTAACGCTAACTTAAAAAGTAAAACCTACCTACAGTAAAACCTATACGTACGAACTAAACTAGCCTAATTTTTTTGAACTTAATTTAAATTTCTGATCAGAGGATTTTCTGACATGAACAGTTCCGAGTGGAACTTTACAGTTAAATAACTTATTTTTTCTAAAATTGTATTCATGCTGGCTTTATCATGCAGCTTTTTGGTTGAATACCATCTGGGAAGATTGAATACAAGTTTCAAAAGTTTATTTTGTGCAATTTACAAGTTTTTGGTATGACTAGCTGCACAATCTCCCCAGACTGGTGCCGCATATAACATTATTGGTTGAAAAATTACCTTAATAAGTATCAATTTGTTTTCTGTGGATAAGATTGATTTTCTGTTATTAAGGTAATACAACATGCATTGTACATTTGTTAATTTTATCAATAGTGATAGAAGTTTGCTTTTGAAAGGTTAGCCTTTTATCTAAGGTAATGCCTAGGTATTTAATAGTATCGGCCCAGTTAATTTCGTCATTTTGCAGTTTTAATGGTATAGAAGGTAAAAGAGAGGCTTTCCTTTTTTACGTAAAATAAATTGATACTGTTTTGGAAGCATTAATTTTTACTCTCCATTTTGCATAATAACTAGAGAGCTTATTGAGTAAATTTTGTAGGTTTGTTAATATGTGATTGGGATTAGTGCCAGCAGAGTAAATTGCAGTGTCATCAGCAAATACTGATATTTTTGTAAACTCAAGCCTAGGGATATCTGCAGTGTAAGTGTTGTACAAAATTGGGCCAAGTACCGAGCCTTGTGGAGCTCCTGCTTTAATTTCATACAAATTGGAGCATGTATTATTCAATATCACACGAAATACTCTTTGATGAAGAAAGTTTTATATGATTTCAATTAAATATATAGGAAATTTATACACTTCTAATTTATGAAGCAAGCCAAAGTGCCACACAGTGTCAAAGGCGGAATTTATGTCAAGCGCTTAGATAGATTTGCGTTCTTCTAACTTGGATTTAATGTAATTTTTGACACGTAGAAGAGGGTGAATGGTACTATGCTTTAACCTAAATCCAAACTGCTCGTTTGGAAGAATATGTTTCTGTGCTAGATTTCAAAAAGAAATCTAGCACAGAAACAGCAATAGTTTATATGATAACAAAAGTTCAAAATTATATAGATAATAAAAACATAGTGGCATTAGTATTTATAGATTTTTCAAAGGCATTTGAAATGGTGGATCACAATATACTGCTTCAAAAATTGCATGGATTTGGAACGTAAGAGGAACGGAATATAAATGGTTTCAAGCATATTTGAAAGATCGTTCACAATTTATTAAAATTGATGATTTGAAAAGTAGAAATGAAAATGTTAACTTTGGTGTGCCACAAGGGAGCATTTTAGGACCTTTACTCTTCACTTTATACATTGATAGTATACAGCGAGTAAGTAATAATGTCGACACATTTTTATTTGCTGATGATATTTGCATAGTAGTTAGAGCAGGAAACTACAACCAATTGCAGTGTAAAATGTATACTGAATTACAAAAAAAATATATAAATGGATGTCCACACAAAACCGGACTATAAATATAAAGAAAACTAAATATATGATTATTGAATCATCATGTCCAAAGTTGTAAATTGAGTTAAATAATCAAATCTTAGAAATGGTTTCAGAATATAAATACCTTGGACTGTGGATTGATTCTCAGATAAAATGGAGTGTTCATACAAGCTGTCTTCGGTAGCAGGTGTATTCAAGCGAATATCTTCGTTCATTCCTCATGCTATGAAAAAATCTGTTTTGGAATTAAATTATGGGGAACCACTACGAAGCAAATTATATATGAAATACAAAGCATTCAAAATAGGGCACTAAAACACATATTTTTTTAGATTTTTAATTCATTTATTCATATTATAGTAAAATACAATACTTAAAAATATACATTTACTAAATAAAAATAATAAGAATAAATATAGGATCATTCGGATATTCATTAGAATATGTGATGAATGAAACTGCAAGCAAAAATACAAGCATTAAAAATATAAAGTATTGTTGGGTACATACATAGTAAAGTAGAAAATTAAAGCTAAATATGAAAAAACTAAAATATCTTAAAATTAAAATTATATAATGAAAAAAATAAAATTTAAAATAAAATTTCATAAAATTTAAAGCAAAATTTAAATAATAAGCGAGAGTAAGCAGAATTAAATACAAAATTATAACAAGAATAAAAAGTAAATTAATAACTAGAAGACTGAAAGAAAATTAAAAAAATTATAGTTAAAAAAAAAAAAATAAATTAAAGTTAAAACTAAATAGTATTAAAAACAGATTCAATTTGAAGGTGATCCAGTTCAAAAAGCCAAAATCGAAGATTTTTGCAAAATGAAACAGGTGATCTGTCCGATCTTAAAGAATAAGGTAACATATTAAAAAATTTTGGAGCTATATAATCATAAAAGTGGCAAAAATGAGAGGTACGGGCTCTTGGAACATTTACAAGGTATAAATTATTAATTCTAAGATGATATTTAATAACAAATCGGTGAGCAAGATAGCCCGACCTATTGAAAAAAATTTTCAATGTTTTAAACAGATATAAATGTCTAAGTGGTAGAATATCCAACTTTTTAAATAAAGGAAAACTAGGCAATAGTCTATTTTTTTAAAAAATTATCCTTATACAGTGTTTTTGAGCGATGAGAAGAGGTTGAATTTTATTAAAATAAGAACCACCCCAGCAACTAATTCCATATTGCAGCTTAGAACTGAATAGAGCAAAATACACCATTAGCATAACTTTTAAAGAACAATACAGATTTAAGTGGTAAATGTTTCGCAAAACATTCTTAAAATAATTATTTAAATAGGAAGTATGTGCAGACCAATTCAGTTTATTATCAAGTAAAACACCCAAGTACCTAAACGTATCTACACTTTCAATGTTAAAACAAGAAATACTACAAGGCGAAGAGAAGACAAAAGAGTTTAGAGACTGTATAGGAAATAAAGGAAATTTAGGACAATCAGGAGAATGATACCATCAATTTAAAAACTAAATTTTATCAAGATCCTCTAAGCTACTAATAATAATAAATCTATCACCTTCTTTTTTCCTTAAAAAGATTGTTGAATTTCTAATCCAAAGAAATTTGTATCCTTTCTCATTTTTTAGTTGACGAGCTTTCTTCAGTACGAGCTGGTAATATGATATTAAACTCTCGTTAATAAAGATACTTTTTCCTTTATACTGCTCACCAAAGACATCTGCTGAATATTTCTTCTTATTTTTATACTTATTTTGCATCACAATATTTTTCATCTCCATACTTTTAAATTTAACACAAACAATGCTTTTGCTGTTAAATAAATTATTTTCATTTTGTTTTATATTCCGCTTATTTATTTTTTTAATGAAACAGCTCTCTATATCGTCATTACTAAGATCATCGGAGAGAAGAGACACCACTTTGTTTTTGACATTATCATTGCTGACATCCGGAATACCAATAATATCAACACACTTTCTCTTTTTTTGTTGCTTTAAATTGTTAACTTTTTTTTCAAGAGAGAATACTCTATTCAGCAAAATATCTCTCTCATCAAGAAGAGATTTAATTTGAATATTATTTTCAGCAATCATTTGCTTCATCTCTAGATTAAGCGAAAAGAGAGATTGCAAAGTAATGTTGTTCGTGTTTGTGCTTTCCGAAGAATCTGTTTGTTGACTCAATTGAGAGCTTACAGGTGTAATTTTATTAATACTACTAATATTTCCAATACTTGTAGCCGTAGGAGTAGTTAATTGTGGGCTGAGGAAATTATGCTGAGAAACATGCTGAGATGATTTTCTCCTCATTCCAACACAGCATACACATCTATAGTTCTGCTTACTCTTTTCAAAGTATTCTATATCTCTCTTTTCCAAATTGGCGCATTTTGCATGGAAAAAATTTTTGCAATCTATACAGATGATTTTTAAATCAAATCTATCAACCTTTTGGTTACAAATATTGCACTTCATAATTATTTATTGTAAAGTTTTTTTTTTTTTTTATATTTAAACAAGAAAAAAAATTGATTTTGAAATTACTTAAGAGGTTAAAATAATAAAATTTAAAAGTAAGAAACTTTCTCTACACTTGTATACCCAACAATAGTTTGTGTGAGAATGTGAATATTCAATCATAATTGGCGTGAAAAAACAGAGTTTATTCATTGGACAAACAACATACTACTGGTAAGCGATTTCGTTTACCTTAAAATTATAATTCATATCCATGATGTCCAGAATTTTAATTTACACACCACAACCGTTCTGCCGAAAAGAAATGAAATCCATCAAGTGAATACTAGAAGCAAAAACTTAATACATATATCCCGAAAAAAATACATCACATTTTAGAACATCAACAACAATACACCTGGCCATAATATGGTACAACAGTATAGAAATTGAGTTAAAAGTACTAGATAAACTTCTACTAAAGAATGAATTAATTAATGAAATATTCAAAAATTATAACACAAAATCGTATCAAGTTTTAAATTATTAATAGTATTATCAATTGTCTATTTTGCTTTTATAGTTTAATTTATAATTTATAGTTCATATTAATCGTATTTTAGTAAATTTTGATTATAGTAGTTAAATCTTAATTTTTTATTTTTTGTTTTTTTTTTTTTTTTTCTTCTCTATTTGATTTTTTAACATCAAGTGAATTTTTCTTTTATTTGCTTTCTCACTTCTTTTCCTGTTGAAAATATTGATGTATGTCTCTTAACAGAAACACATATGACAGATAAGTCATCGCTTAAAATAAATGACTATACATGCTACAGCGCAAACCATCCGAGTAATACACCCAGAGGTGGTAGCTCAATTTTAATAAAGAAAGATATTAAGCACCACGAGGAACTTAGTCTAGAAATAGATGAATTCCAACTAATCGTGCTACGAATTATGTCTGTTAAACAAAGCCTTTGTGTCGGTGCATTATACTGTCCACCCAAATACAACATAAAGAATAACATGTTTGAAGAAATTCTTAAACTACTTGGCGAAAGATTTATCCTGGGAGATGACTACAACGCCAAGCACATAGATTAGGGGTCTAGAGTAACCTCTACGAGAGGAAGAGAGCTAAGAAAAGCTATAAAAGAAAAAGGCTGCATTTACCAATCTACCGGTAAGCCAACCTATTGGCCAACTGATAGAAATAAAACTCCTGATCTGCTTGATTTTTATATAACAAAAAAACTTTCACCCAATTATATTAAGCTAGAAGATAACCATGATTTGGACTCAGATCATTCTGCAGTCATACTAAGTCTATATGAAAAGGTTATTAAGAAACAGTCGAAACCTCTGCTAACGAACAAGACAACTGACTGGGCTAGCTTTAAACAAGAAATAGAAAACAAAATAAACATAAAAACAAAACTAAGATCCAAATGTGATGTAGATTCTGAAGTAGAAAATTTTATTAAAATTATTCAAAATGCTGGATGGAATAATACAAAAAATTGTGAATATAAATCGGTAGGATTCAACTACCCTAGAGAAATATTAAATATGATAAAAATAAAAAGAAGAGCTAGACGCAGATGGCAACAATCGCGTGATCCGGCAGACAAAACTGTGCTAAATAGATTAACTCAGAATCTTAAAAGAAAAATTAAAGATCTTAAAAATGAAAATTTTGAAAAATATATAAAAAATTTATCAGCTAAAAGAGAAAATAACTACTCGTTGTGGAAAGCAACAAAGAGTACAAAAAACTCGATCTCTCAAATCCCGCCAATCAGAATGAAAAGCGGTGAATGGGCGAGAGATAATTAAAATAAAGCTGAAACATTCGCAGATCATCTTGAAGAGATTTTTTGTCCAGACGAGACAGATTCGGATGATCTCACTGAAGAAAATAATAATTGGCAAGAAAATGTTATATCACCATTTTCAGAGAGTGAAATATTTGAACAAATTAAAAAACTCAGAGATAAAAAACCTCCAGGTTTTGATCTAATTACTCCTGAAAGAACTTCCGAAAAAAGCTATAACAATGCTAACACGCATTGTCTATAAACGCTGCTATAAGAATAAGGTATGTGCCGAATATGTGGAAAATAGCAGAGAAAATTATGATACCAAAGCCAGGTAAGCCCATAAATGAAGTCAAATCCTACAGACCAATATCATTACTACCAATAGTATCAAAATTATTTGAAAAACTATTATTGATTCGAATGAGACCGATTATAGAAAATAGTAATCTGATTCCAAATTATCAATTTGGCTTTAAATCTAAGCACTCGACAATCGATCAAATTCATAGAATAACAGACATAATAGAAAAAGCTTTAGACGAAAAGAAAGTATGTTCTACCATATTTCTAGATGTAGCCCAAGCTTTTGATAAAGTATGGCATCGAAGCTTAATAAATAAACTAAACAATATGTTACCTAAACAATACGTAGATATACTCTCATCATATCCAGAAAACAGACTATTCAGAATAAAACAAGACGAAGAGTATTCTACTATTAGAGATATTAAAACGGGTGTGCCTCAAGGTAGTATTCTGGGTCCCATACTGTATTTGCTCTACACCAATGATTTACCAGAAATGGAAAATATAACTGTAGCTACATTCGCTGACGATACTGCGTTGATGGCAGTAGGATCAAATATTGACGAGGCTATAATTAAATTGCAAAGAGCAAGCGACAAGCTACACCTTTGGACAAAGAAATGGAAAATTAAACTCAATGAGTTAAAATCAGTACATGTAAATTTTACAAATAAAATAAGAAAATCAACCATTGGTAAATCTGAATGGGGTCAATATACCCCAGGAAAACAATGCTAAATACCTAGGAATGACATTAGATGTCAAACTTAGATGGAAAGAGCACGTTAAAAAGAAAAAATTTGAGCTTGAAAATAAATATAGAGAAATGTACTGGCTCTTAGGTCGTAATTCTAAATTACCTATACATAACAAGATTTTGTTATATAATCAGATACTCAAACCGATATGGTTGTACGGCATACAAATATGGGAATGTGCCAAACAAACACATGTACTTTGTATACAAAAATTCCATAATAAAGTCTTGCGCAACATGGTAAATGCCCCCTGGTATGTTCGCAACAGTGATTTGCACAGAGATCTAAAAATTCCTTGCATAGAAAATGAAATAAAAAGATATGCAACAAAGCATATAGCTCGTCTGGAGGGTCATGTTAACGTTGAGGCCACTCAACTGCTAGATAATCAAAATGATGTCAGAAGGCTTAAAAGAACTAAGCCACTAGATTTAATACGATAGAATTTCGTAAACTTTTTCTTTAAGAAAATCAAAATAGCAATAAATTAATGGTTAGTCCGTTGGACTAGTATTAATAGGAGGGGTGTGGTTTAGTCAGTAAACATCTGGCACACAATGGAAGCTACGGGGCTCAGTGTGTCTATAAAGATTCCCACCAATCCACGCAAAAAAAAAAAAAAAAAAAAAAAAAAAACTTTTTTTCCTTGTTTATTTTACTTTGTTTTTAATTACAATTTGTTACAGTACTTTGAATTTTCAATATGAATTGAATTTTAATTTTAATTTTAAATTATATAAAAAATTTAAAAATTATTAATAAACTTAAATTTGTAAATGTTCAGTCTCAACATGAGAATTAACAAATTCTCTTTAGACATTATTAAATGGAAAAATAAAAAAGTAAAAAACACAATGGGCCGCACTTTCCGGTGACAGGTATAAAGCAAAACATTACACTGTGTATGAACCATCCAAAAAATTTAACAAAAAAACTGCACAAATTTCTATATCAATAATTCTGAAATAATAAATTTGACATAAACATGTGATATTTAATTAAAACAGCTTCCAATTATTTTATCGCAGTCTCAAATCAATGAAATTAAATTATCTAGAATACTAAATCTTAATACAAAATAATTTATACAACTCACAAACGTCTAGTAATTTTCCTATAATAATAATTATGCAACTTTAATACAGAAAATGTTTTTTTTTTTCTATATCTCAAATAAATAAAAACAAAAACCCTGCAGTCTCATTACAATTTCCTAATTTCTAATTATTTTTTTTTCTCTACGAACTCGCTATCACACTGAATAAAAAATAAAATAAACGAAATGAACAAAGAATTTTATTTTCTTATTTCTTATAATGAAGTTATTAATTACTTCGAAAATTTTACCACAATAATTGAATTCAGAAAAACAAAAAAAAAAATAAGAAAATTTAGTATAAAAGAAAATTACCTCAATCAGAGATAAAACAACAAAATACAAAATAAAAAAAAATTGAAAGTTTACTGGAAATTTTCCAAATTTTCTTTTTCTTTTTTATTTTTTTATATTCTTATATATTTTACTGCTGATGATTATTCATTTGACGATAATTCGTCCTCCATCCTGAATGAATTTATAAATAAATAACAACAGAACAAAAAGAGCAGAAATAAAATAAATTTGCCTTAAGGCATTAAAATAGAAATATGCAAATCAAAATGAGCTCCCGTATACTTCCGAGCACAAAAAAAAAAAAAACAAAAAACCAAGAATACGTCAGGATCAGGATACTTCTATATATCGTTTAGATTTCCTTTTTCAACATTTTAAAAATGTTAACAGGTAAGAAAATTTAATAAAAAAAAAAGAAAAATTTCGAATTAAAACGAAAATAAAAATAAAATAAAATAAATTGAGTGAAGCAAAAGGAGAGAGGTAGAATTTTAAATGAAATCAAATTAAATAAAATGGTTATAAAACATGCCAAGGATTTCAATTTGTATAGTGTGTAGAATAAAATATTACAAGAAATGGAAAAGAAAAAAAGTTGAATTAGATTTTTATATTTTTCTTAAAGTTAACTTCCTTTTTCATTAAAAAATAATTATATAAAAAACACAAAAACAACAAAAAACAATATGATAATTTTCTTTAAAACGGATATACAGTGAATTCTCGATAATTTTTATTACCATTCTAATCGTTTGTAAATCTAATAACCTTTTGTTTATGGTTTTTTTTTTATTATTTCAGGCCAAAATAACGGAATAAGCACTCTAACTGCTTTCGCAGAATTAAACCTATTTTAGAGTTTAAAAAAACAGAAAGAAGGATATTAAAGAAATAAACAAAATTAGTTTCAAGGACAAAAAATAAAATAATTGTGGGTGTAAATACATAGTATAAGCTCTAACTAAAATTAAACTCTGTAAAACAAAAAAAATTAAGGCAGAATAAATAAATAAATAAGATAACAACAAAATAAAGTAAAGAAATATAACGGAAATAGAATAGATGTACCTAATAAAATATAATAGAATAAAAGAGTTGGTATATCAAATTTACCGACAGTTACTCGCCTATTGAAAACTTCTAAATTATATTGAAAATATTTAAGTATATTATTTAAATTTAAAAATATATTTTTAAAAAATTTATAATTGATTTATATTACTCAAATTACAAAAACTATCTAATTTATTTGCTATTTCATTAAAATAAAGAAATTTAAAATTTTTTGCGGGCTTACTAATTCAAATAAATAAATAAAAACGATTAGTCCTATTGATTTATTTAAAATAGCACATATTATATATATAATTTTCTGCATTTATCTGGATGTTTGTAAGTTCGACGGAATACTCCAACACATATACAAATTCCAATATATATACAAATTGTAACATCATGAAATCGTCATAAACATAGTATCATCTGTCATCTGCCATATGTCATCTGTCATCTGTCATCTGTCATCTGTCATTTGTCATTTGTCGTTTGTCATTTGTCATTTGTAATTTGTCATTTGTAATTTGTAATTTGTCATTTGTCATTTGTCATTTGTCATTTGTCATTTGTCATTTGTCATTTGTCATTTGTCATTTGTCATTTGTCCTTTGTCATTTGTCATTTGTCATTTGTCATTTGTCATTTGTCATTTGTCATTTGTCATTTGTCATTTGTCATTTGTCATTTGTCATTTGTCATTTGTCATTTGTAATTTGTCATTTGTCATTTGTCATTTGTCATTTGTTATTTGTCATTTGTCATTTGTCATTTGTCATTTGTCATTTGTAATTTGTCATTTGTCATTTGTCATTTGTCATTTGTCATTTGTCATTTGTAATTTGTCTTTTGTCATTTGTCATTTTTCATTTGTCATTTGTCATTTATCATTTGTCATTTGTCATTTGTCATTTGTCATTTGTCATTTGTCATTTGTCATTTGTCATTTGTCATTTGTCATTTGTCATTTGTCATTTTTCATTTGTCATTTGTCATTTGTCATTTGTCACCTGTCATCTGTCATTTGTCATTTGTCAGCTGTCGTCTGTTATATGTGTCATTTGCCCATCATTTCATAATGATTGTCATGTCATTCAAGTGTTAAATTTAGATGACGCCATAGAACTTTTTACTTTTATTATGTCACAATTAATTTCATTTTACAATTTGAATTTTACAGTAGAATGCTGCTATGATTGTAAAAATATACAATTGTTGTAAGTTTATATTATATAGTTAGATTTTGTTTTCATTAAAAATGAAATTATCTTTATGACTAACTTATATCATAATTAATTGAATACAATAGAATGTCTAAGAATATTGATTATTTAGAATTATTGAGGTCTTAGGATAATATACGTTTAACTTTCCAATGAAGGCAAATAAAATGTCGTTAAAATGATCGAGTAAATAGCCCTTAGGGAATTGAAAATTTTTTAATTAAGTTAAATTAAAGCTTCAAATAACTTTTTAAAATTCTTTATATATCTGTTATATCATATAAAATTCTGTTATATCATATCTGTTATATGATTAAGAATGCCATGTAGATACACATTTTAAAATTGAACATTTTTAGACTAAATTTCATCGTTTTTTTTTTTAATTTTCTGCATTTTATTGAATGTATTAGTGAACTTCTATATATTTATATACTTGAAATGAAAATTCTAATGAAGAAAGAAATGCTAGAATTTATTTTGCTTCTGTCATTTATGGCGGGTTACAAAACTAGTATCTAATATATTTCATCAACTTTGTTTCTAAAATTATTATTTAAATTTTTTTATTTTTTTTTAGTCATAACTGGTTGTAAATTAAAATTTTTTTAATGATTTTTATTAAATATTAAGATATTAAATAATTTAAATGTTGTCAGGTTTCCGTTCACTAATAATTTTTTAATATTTGATTGCAAATATCTATATATCGGAAGCAACATACTTCCTTTATCAGTGCTTGTGACTAACTGTATATATTAATTCATTTTTTTCCATTTCTATATCCTATTCCCTCCGTACTAAATATCTATTTTACCTGTACTTTTTCAAATTATTTTAAATAGCGGTGAGTATCTATTCCCTAAATCATTATTCAATCTACATTAATACTTATTACTTAAATTGCTTTCTATTTTTGCTACATTGCTTAAATTTATTTTCAGATGTTCTTTTTAAATTTATTTATTTTATTTAGTTATAATTGGTTTTAAATTAAAACATTTTTAAATGATTTTCATAACTCACAGATGTTTTTTTTTCAAATTAATTTAAATTTCTTTATTTTATTTAATTATAATGGGATTTAAATTAAAACATATTTAAATGATTTTTATAACTCACAGATATTTTTTTTAAAAATAATTATTACTTAAATTTATTTATTTTATTTAGTAAATTGATTTCATGTTAAAGAAAATATGTTTGATTGATTTGTATAAATTACAGATGTTTTTTTAAATAATTAATTTAAATTTTTCTATTTTATTTGATTATAATCGGATTTAAATTAAAACATTTTTAAATGATTTTCATAACTCACAGATGTTTTTTTTTAAATTAATTTAAATTTCTTTATTTTATTTAATTATAATTGGATTTAAATTAAAACATTTTTAACTGATTTTCATAACTCACAGATATTTTTTTTTTAAATAATTATTACTTAAATTTATTTATTTTATTTAGTAATAATTGATTTCATGTTAAAGAAAATATGTTTGATTGATTTGTATAAATCACAAATGTTTTTTTTAAATAAATAATTTAATTTTTCTATTTTATTTGATTATAATAGGATTTAAATTAAAACATTTTTGATTAATTTTTATAACTCACAGATGTTGTTTTAATTATTATTACTACATGCTTAAATTGATTTATTTAATTTAATTATAAATGTATTGAAATTAAACATTTTTGAATGATTTTTATAACTCACAGATGTTTTTTTTTAATAATTATTACTTAAATTTATTTATTTTATTTAGTTTCAATTGATTTTAAGTTAATAAAATTTTTGATTCATTTTTATAACTCACAGATATTGTTTTAAAAATTATTAATTAAATATCCTTATTTTATTTTATAATTGGTTTTATGTTAAACAAATTTTGATTTATTTTTATAACTCACATATTTCTTGTTTATCAACCACCTTGATTTAGTACTTTAGAGTCAATCAGAATTAAAAATCAGAAGTTGTATAGACAGACTAATATTAAAATACCTACTACTATAATACATAATTTTAGTATTGTTTGAAAAACTAAATACTGCTTTAATAATCCTGAATATATTTGCTATTAAATACACTAGGTACAAAAAATTATTTAGTAGGTATAAAACTTTATCAGGTCAAAGACCTTATTTCAAATTTTTCAATTTAGAACTGCACTTTTGCATTCACTATACACTTTTTGAAAACTGTATGCAGATCTAGTTTTTAATAAACAAAGAATAGTGACAAGTAATTATAGTACAACTCTAAAAATGAAGTTGATGAATTACTGATTTCGAAGACACGTAGTGAAGGGCAAAAATGATCAGTAAAATGTCTGAACTATTTTTTTTGTTGTTTGTTTTATTATTTTGTTATGCATAAAAAAAAATTACAAAAAATGGTTTTTAATCTTTGTTGTAACTAATTTTTAAATATTTAACTACTTCTGAGCTACAAAACTGCAAATGAAGATAATGATAAGATTCAGATGATCGTCAGAAATTTACAGAATAAAAGGTATTCTAACTGTATTTCCATCTGAATTATCAAAATAGCATATTATAATAATTGTGTTTCACTAAATTGTAAATTAATTTAGGTCTCTATTTAAATTGTATATCACAAAAGTATTTAACTAAAGGTTCCGTTTTATTTACTTTTTAAATAAATTTTAAATAATTTAAAATCAAAAATAAATGTTAGCAACCCAACAATGTTAGAGTGAATAGGTACTACTAATGTCTACTATAAATTTTAGTGATTCAACAAACTGAGCTGAACTGCATTGAAGTGAATATCCTTAAATTAATGCTTACCTATATAATACAAACCAGATCCTGGTTTAGATAAGTAAATAGGTATGAGTGGCTACCTAAGTTGTTTTAGTTAGACAAAGTAGTTTCATAATTGTGATCCGAATCCATCACCAGAGATCCGGATTTGAGTGAAAAAATTTGTTAAATCAATAAGTTTTAATACCAATATTACTATGTTCATTACTGTTCAAAATATTAAAAATATGCTAACTTTACTATTTTTATATTTTTTTTTATTTTTTAACGCAACTCTAAGAACTTAATCATTTTCTTGTTTTTTAATTCCGCTTTAAGAATATTTTTCTGCAACTTCAAGAATATTGTCCTACTCTAATTTCTTATGGCTGTTACATCGATTATTCAAAGCTTATATTTGGTCCATGTAGTGAACATTCTAACACATATTATAGTTAAGATTTTATCACATAATAATTTATTGAAAGTTGAAAATGTTGTTAATTTACTGTGTTAGATAGATTATATTATATAAAATTGTAATAAATGTACAAAATATATAAAATAAAAATAAAATTTATTTTAATACAAATACAAAGCCGATAGCTCTGGTAGCTAGTCCTTACTTTTATTATAATTTTAATTTATAGTAAACAAAAAAATAATAATAATAATAATAAGATTGTATGAGTCACCAAAAAGTATTTGCAAGTTCATTGAAGTTCATTGAAAGATGAGGATCACATACTTCACTTCAAATCTAATACAATATACCTGGTGTTCCAGTGCACGCGTATTAGCTTTTTATGAGGGGAAGCAGCCGTTGTTTTAATATTTAAAAAAAAAAATAATTAACCAAATCGAAGGTGTTCTATCGATTGGTGATATTTTCATTTTTCGGAAAGAACCGGAAAAGGGTCAAAAGCTCAAAATTCGCCGAAATTGGCCGAAATCGAGATTTTCAAATAGGAAGAGGTACTTGTTTATGCAAATTCGAATTCTACAACAAAAAAAAAAATTTTAATTTTGAAATAACGGCTCCTTCCCCTTTCAAAAGCTGATACGCATGCTCTGAAATACTCAGTATATTACAAATATTACTTCATAAACCAAATTACATTTTTTGTCAAATAAATTGATTATCGAGAACCTACTGTACACATTATTATACCTTTAAGTTATTATATAAATTAAAAATGTAATATTTATATAAATATTATACAGACTATTGTAAAAATGTTATATTTTTACTCGTTAAAATATTTAAAATTATTTTTAATATTTTTTTTGCTTAACAAAATGCCTTCCCGGAGAGTTATTATTGTATGAGGCCCCTTATTATTACTATTATAAAAAATTTCACTTCGTTTCATCATCTTATTTTAATTGTTCACTTTATTTAAAAGAAAATCCAAAAAAAAAAAACAACAACAACAAAACAAATAAATAAAAAATTTCTTTTCGATGTAATACTAACGAGCAAACACCATCATAACCAACATAATAAAAATGAAAGAAAATTGTGACGTTTTTCCCTGTTTATTTTTTTTTTGCTGTTTCTTTTAATAAAAGAAAATTTTTTTTTAATGGAAATTCATGTAATTTTGTGTTTGAAATAACAAAATTAAAAAAAAAATATATATATATAATAATAATAATCAAAAATATTAATTCAATTCAACAGATGTGTTCGTTTGATTACTTTATGATAATGTCTATTCTTAACTCTATTTAAAGGATATGAACATGCAAACAATTACCTATAATGTTACCATTAAAATTCGAAATCCATTTAAATTAAAATTAATTTTTTTTTTATTTTTTACTTTTTTAATATGATAAATTATAGTTTTGAAACTTATGTGAATTATTGTTATTCAATGATATTCATGCTAGTTGAATTGAAATGGTTTTGGTTTGGTTGAATTGGTTGATTGAATTGAAATGGTTTTGATATTTATGTTAATTGAATTGAAATGTTACCAATAGATTTAAGATTTTTTTTTTTCATATAATTGGCTTGTAGTATATCAACTGATAGCAAGAAACCGTTACTTTTTTTTTAATTTCAATATTTATTTATTTTTATTTTATTTTATGTTTAATAATTCAAACAGTTACAATATGTTCTTAATTTAAATAAAAATTTATATATTTTGTATTTTATACAAAGATTCCGGTGCCTATTATGTATTTCGATCGATTTTAATCGAATCGTTATCGTCAGGGTTATTCGATTGTAATCGTTAGTGCCATTATGTATTTCGATGAAAATTGGATCGAAAGTGTTTAAAAATGCTGCCATTGTTAAATTCAAATTTACGATGAAAATGACATATGTTTGATTCTTAAACTGTCAAGTTCAAGTTATTATACGAAAAAAAAACCAAACAAAAGTGTTATATTTGAAATTTTTAAGTTGAAAATAAGTTAGAAGTGTTTAAATAAAATAGAAATTATAAAATTATAAGTTTTTGTAAATAAAATGATTGCAGTAGAGTAAAATTTTTCAATTAGTGCTGAAAAACGCTATCAAATTGCGGAATAAAAAAAATAAGCGAACATATTATATTCAGGATTATTCTAATCCACTGGACTTGGAATTATTTACATTATTAAATCTTTATTTTTTTAACAGTTTTGATAAAAATTTCCTGTTAAACAACAGTACGTTTAATGATTTATTATAAAAATTAGGACAAAAATTTAAATAGCCAATAATAAGTAACACTTCGATGCCAAATATAATCAAATTGGCCAGTGTATTAAGATTCTGTGCGGTTTGTACCAAGGAAATGATTTGCAGCTTAGGCAATTATTTTCATGTCCAACTAGCACAGCTAACTTTTTCTATTGTGCTGAAGGAAGTTCTCTATGTATTTGCAGTTTTAACACTTGTCTAAAATGTATCAAATTCCATTACGCACTAGAAGAAAAAAGTCAGACAAACATTATTTTTATGATTAAAGTAGAATTACATTAACTTTCATATTGTAGTTTATTTTTAACTTCCTAGTCCTTTCATTCCTATTAAAATTTATTTCAATAAAAAATAATTGTGAAGAATAAAGTAAAATACCTACTTCCATTTTAACTTTTAAATTTATTTTTATTCTAAAAAAATATCATAAATACAAAACAAAACACCAAGTGTCCAAGTGTCACTCTTTTATTTTATCCGTTCAATTCAAAACTAAAATAATTTGTACAAAATCTCTCTTTCGTTGTCTCTTTCGTGATCAAATTTTACATCGATAAACTTTCGACAATCTCTGAACTGAACGATATCGAAATATATAATGATAATTTTGCATTTTGACATTTTGACATTGCGTTCGATCAAATCGTAATCGTTATCGAAATACATAATAGGCACCTGAATTTCTTTTTTTTTTTTTTTTTCTCGCGAACACCAAATAAATATTTTGTTTTTATTATTATATTTTTTTACGTTATGAACTACTTTTACTAAATAGTTTTAATTATTTTTTTAAATATTTTTAATTATATTTCAATTTGAGATATCGTGTTTACACTTTTTCATAATCTACTAGCTATTCCCGGCGTAATATTCGCCGGTCTAGCCTTAGCATTATAAATGAAACAATTTATTTTATTTATTTATTTTCTTAAAAAAAATCAATGTTTTACATATTTTTTTATTACATAATAAATAAAGAAAATATATAAACAAATAAAATAAATTGTTTCATTTATAATGCTAAAGCTAGACCGGCGAATGTTACGCCGGGAATAGCTAGTAATTTACAATATTGTTTGATCTATCTATAACTATTTTTTTTATATTTTTTATTTAGGTATTTATTTATTTATTATAAATTAATTTTGACCGCTAATATTTTTGAAGAAAACTTTTATATAAGGCAGCGTTTATACGTTTTTGAATTGTATTTATAACGTATTGTTCATTAAAGTTTGAAATCCGACTTTGTTATAGAATATCATTATTATTTTTTTTTAAATAATAGCGCTCGACACGCATTTTCATATTTCGCAAGTTGAAAAAGTGAATTTTGCGAGAAAAGCTATTTATAAACTCCTAATTGTGTTATGCCAATATATTGAAAGATATACATTAAAAAATGTGTATTAAATATTTTTGTTATTTATCAATACAAAAACTAAGAATAATTGATTTACTATTTAAATATGTATATTTCATAAATGTTCTGAAATTACACAGTATATTTATATTTGTTTATAAGTATTTATTATTAGTACTCGTAACGCATATTCGTGTCTTCGTATTTTGCAAGTTTAGAAAGTGGATTTTGAATGAAGAAATATAGTAGGTATACTTTGCAACTATATTTGCTTATCTTTGAGATATGTAATTAAAACTTTTGAAATAAAATTTGATGTAATTGCAATAAAATTTGTAAATGTGATAAAAATAAGTAAAAGAAAACTTTCATGAAACAAAATCTGATGTCTAAACGCTCCCTAACAAATACTATTAATAGAGACGTACATTTCAACAAAATGTGGCGAACAGAGATGTCGCTGGCAGTATAGATATGAAATTAAGTGCACTTAAACTAAATACATACCACACTCACATTAAAAACACATTAAAATAGCCATAGATACGTTTTTTGTGTTTTTTTTTTAGTATCATAATAGCCCTAACTATTTCAAAACTCAAAATAAAAAAACAAAAACATTTATTTATAGAATTTATATTTTTATTTCGCTTGTTTTAAATTTTGGTTTTGACGTTTTGGTATGATTAGGTATGACCATTATAGTAAAGGTTATGATTGGTTACGACTTTGTTAAATCATATCGAATCATATAGGCCATTTAACGAAGTATCATATGACATCATATGACGCCTTATGACTATTATAGTTAGGGGTAAAGCCAATTATTATGCTTTTTCTTTTATTGTTCAGTTTTTATTGACCCTTTAGTACTATTATAGTTAGGGGTATAGTCAATAATTATGCTTTTTCTCTTATTCAGTTTTTATTGTTATATTGTTATCCCACTAGGGTCTCTGATGTAGGTAAGGGTAGTCTGTGATTTTTCTTTTTAAAGTTTTTTTAATTTTTATGTGTACTAAATTTGTCGTGTATTGAATTGGAACTTGATAATAATGTCATAACATATTTTGTTTTTCTTGCTCTTAGCAGATCGTAAATTTCGGTTTATGATTCTCCATGCACAATATAATATTTACTCAATGCTACTGCGCATTTGAATTTATACTTTTGAATTATTTGTTAATAAAATAAATAAATTTCAATTATTGGAATTTGTGAACATGGTCTGGGTGAGGTAAAAAATATATTTTCTAAATTTACCATTTTTTTTACCGGTAAGTTTTTTTGCTGTAATATCGTAATATCGTAATATTTTAACAAAGCTATTTTATCAATATAATAATTATATTCCGATAATTCGGTTTTTGTCTTTGCTACTTTGATTTTTTTTAAATTATTTCATATAATCAGATATAGTTAATGCTATTGCTCAATAAGTGAATTGTTTTTAGGTTAATTTTAATTTGTTTTTGGTTTTATTTGGTTTTATTGTTTTGTTGTTTATGTCTCTAAATTAAATTTTACACACTCTATCGTAATTCGTAATAGTTCTAATAAAGCTGTCTAATCTAGTTGAAAAAGGCTTTGCGAAAAGTTTAACAGACGTTTAAGCGTATTAATATATGAGATAAGTAAGTAAAATGTATCCATGTTTATTTTTAAGCAATAGTAAAATATGACTATATACCCTTCCAGGACTAAAGGTTTTTTCCCAAATATTTTCTTGCAAAATTTCCAGAGATGAAATGTCCATTTGCCAACTGTACTGTACCCAAGTTAATAAAAATAAATTCTTGAAGTGATTTCCACTGTTAAAAACATAATTTTTCCAGGACATTCTAATTTTTATTTTTCTCAATCTTATTTTTATATAATTTGTATACTTCCCGGAAGGAAGCTTGATAATATGATATTGTATAGCAATTAATTTTCTACCCTATACCCCACTGATGAGGGAAGTGGGCAATAATGATGATGATGATAGAAATTAATTATCTTTGTAAATTATTGACTGTTTTATTTCGATCATTTACAGTAACATTTACATTAACAAAAACATAATGACGTAAAATTTTCAACTTTAACATCATCTTAATATTTTTCTCTTTCTACATTTTTTTCAGGATTATTTTTTTTTTTTTTTTTAAATGAAATCCCTTACAATACATACCATGTAATTATTAAGCTTATCTTAATTTATATTATATAAGTACATATATGTATATAATATATAATAAAGAAAATATATTTTTTTAGATTTTTTATATATAGAAAATAAACTTGAAAATCCACGTATAACCTTTACACAAACAAACTTACTTATGTATACAATAATAATATGTATAACCAACCATCAAGTAGTCTTCTTCAGTATAGTAGCAGAGTAGTAGGAGTACTTAACAATAAGTACATAATATAAGATATTCCTTATGCCAATAGATATTTAATTTATTTTCATTTTACACGTTTATCTTTGTTATGTATTATATTCTATACGTATACATAATATATATATATATATATTATATTAAAAATAATTTAAATGTATTAATAATATATATAAATATGTATGTATATGTACATATTAACTTTGGAAGAGGTTAAGTAGGTAAAAGTATATATTATAAAATATTAGCAGTTGTGTTGTGTAAGAAAAGAAAAATATTTGGAAAGAATTCAAAGAAGTTTTTAAAGAATTAAATGGCTAATAAGTAAACATATTCGCATTATAAATTTTATTTTGAATATTAGTATATATAAAGTTATAGCATGATTGTATATATTATGTCATAGTATAACACGAAAGGAGTGAAATTTTTCATAATATAATTTTTGAAAGCCTTTTTTTCAAGATTTTACAGTAAAACAAATTTTCTTTTGAAAACAAATTCAATTTGGCATTGTGCTAGTTCAGATTTAAATTTTAAACATAATCTCATTAAATTTACAGTTAAATTAATGAAATTTAGTAGTAGTAAAAGTACTACTTCTGATCAAATAAAATTATAGAAATTTAGATTGTAATTTTTTTTAAGTTCAACTCTAATGACTTTTTAACTGTTATACAAGTACTAGGGACCCCCGTTGAGTAATTATATTTCAAGTTGAAGTCAAATTTAAAGTTTTTAAAAAAACAATAATTTACGTACTGACATAGACTTCGCACGATATAGCAGAAACCACTCGCGTTTAATAAAAAGTTTTCTGGTTAGTAAGTTTTATTTAGGACACATAAATACACGTCCCTCATATACTGCATCATTTCCGATATATTCCCTATAGTAAGTGGCATATAGTGATAAAATTACTAAAAATAAAAAGTTTTGTTATTAAAGAGGTACGTAAATATATATACCTACATAATACATAATTTTAATAAAAACTATATTATTACTACAAATAACCAAAATTTAGAAACAGTTACTTAAAAAGATAAAAATGAAGAATTCAAGTGATTTGTTTTTTTGTTGTTTTTATATTTTTTATTTGAGATGAATTTGTTTCTTTGTTTTTTTTGGCATATGTACGTAGATTCATTTGCAAGTATATAATGTAAATTATAATAACTGATTTGTTAGCTTTTGTTTATTATCTTAATAAGTTCTCCCATATGCACAATGTATTTGCTGAATAATAAAATCATATGAGTACAAAATTTTCAACTGTGTGCGCATTTTTGTTTTATATACAATCTTATATATTACATATATTAGAAGTTCATTAAGGAGTAGTAGAATCGAAATAAAATAAAAAGGTGTCTACTGCGCAGGACCTTAAATGTTTGTCAATTATAAATATAGATATAGAATGTGTTTCGAAAAGCAAGATATGTGTAGTACATATCCAAAATTGCTACAAAAGAGGGGGCGTAACACTTTGCAAAACAACTATTTCGCCTAAGTCCACTTATCAACTCAAATCACAAATCAAAAAATCAATTAGCAAATTTCTCACTTAAAAAATTGTGCAATTCGCAAATACCCAATTATCAAAAAAACATTGTCCTTCGCAAAAACTTTATTAATTAATGTGGTAATATATAAAAAAAAAAATGCATAGCTTTTCTTCAGGTGCAAAATATGTTTTCCATAAATGAGCAGCTGGGATTTGAGACTGGGACTTTTGAGCATGTTTATGCCTCTGTTTAATAAAAAAATGGAAATATCTTCTTTATCCAGAGCTGGACTAGCATATTTATGTATATAACAGAATTCGAATTTGGGGCAATTCTAGAGCTAAATACAAGCTATTGTTGCATAAGTTGAATAATAACTATACGTCTATTACAAAATATTCATATATAAAAAATGTCAGTTAATCCAAAGACATGATCCTAAATAATAGAACTACACATGTTATTTAATAATGTTAATATTTACGAGAAATAAAATTAAATTAAAATTATTGTAATTCGGTAAAATGTATATATTTTATTTTTTATTTTTTGCAAAGTAAAAATGTGAAATCTACCGCTTTTTGGCAAATGCATTTTTTGCCAAATGATTTTTTGCAATGTGATGCTTGCAATGTTAGTTTAGATCAACTGAGCTATACCCGCAAAAGAAGCTATAAATGTTATTTCAAAAGAAGCTAAAATGTTAATCAAGTTATGATTGTAATTACGGAAAAAGCAAATTAGCCGAAATTTTAGGAAGTCTTGAGATGAGATTAAGAGATTTGGTAAAAAGTTCGGCAAATTTACTTTTTCCGTAATTACAATCATAACTTGATATGAAAACATTATATCAAGCTGCGATTCTAAAGTTTATTTTTGTAGTTTTAGTACACTTAAATTAAAGGCAAATATTTCTAAAAAAAAATTTTTTTTTCCTTATTTTATTTTCGACTTTTTAGTGAAAATATTTAATGAAAAATAATATATTTTCAAAGAACAACACATATAATCAAATGGCACTAAAATTCACTCTAACGCAATTTGGTTATTATTGTTCATACTTCAAATGTGTAATTATATTTTATATTACTGTAACAAATTTTATAAAAATATGTATATTTTTAAAATTTTTTTGGAGATTTTTGATTAGATACCTTTGAATTTTTTAATTAACGTATTAAAAAATTTTCACCAATAAAAAATTACGCGCTTTATAAAAAGAAACCCTGTTAAATACAAAAAATATTTGACGTAAAATCGTAGATTAAACCTGAGAAAAAGTCTGAAATGTAAACAGTCATCCGACTTTATCTACGATAAAATTCGATTTTGTCCGACGTGTAAACGCTGCCTAAGCATAAATTGGCATATAAAAGTATAATATATACATGCATAAATCGAAATTGAACTTTTTTACATGCGAGAAGAGTAATTTGTAACTGAGTGATAGATAACTGATACTTGATTGGTTCAAATTTTGTTTTCTTCCATAAATAATGTTTGCACATTATTTTCAATTAAACTAAGCCATATGATTATGTATGTAACAAATGCAAGCCCTATATGACACATGTACGTTACGTACATATACTTAGTCAGAGAAAGCGAAATAATAAAAGAAAAAGATTAATAAAAGAAACCAAATTATAAACACAAAAAAAATATAATGAAAATGATGATTGAAAATAGAAATTGAATAATAATAGAAAATGATTGAAATATAATGATAATGATTTGTATTGCACACATTTATTTTGTATTCCTTTTTTGTTTTTTTTTTTTGCTTCTTTACACCATAGAAATGTCAATAAATATAGTGAATTTAAAGAGAAACCAAATTTTAACTTTATCAAATATCCATATTCCATTATTATTAGACACACATATGTAAATTTCACCTTAGTTGAATGCAAATAATATCTATAATCTATATTAACAAGAATATACACTCCCATTTTACGTAAACCTAATTTTTAAGAAATACCAAACCGAGCAAAATATCATTAGTTAAAAGAGGTAAAATTTACATTTACTTATCGTATACCAAATTTATTATGAGAGAGAAAAGGTACAAAATAGATGTTTGCCTTTTGCTTTATACTGTAAAATAATTTTGCGTTCTCATTATTCTCCTTTGGATTTGTTTACGTTCCATCTCATTATTTATATGAGGCAGGCAAGGGTGGCAAAAAATGTTAGTTCTAATTTAGTTTGTTCCCTTATGCGAGGATTAATTCTGATCTTTTATTATTTTAATATTTTCGTTTTAAACATTATTATTTTCGTATATACCTATTAAAAATATTAAATTATAATTACATTACAATAATATAAAATATTATTAATATTTTTGTCAGTAATAATTTGGAGTTACAAACATTATTATTTTTTATTAATTATATTAGTAAACCTAAATATTTATTATATTGGTATACGATTATAAAATAATACTGAGGATCACTATTTACAAATTCCAGAATTTAAAGAATGTGATAACGTTGTTTTAGTTAGGTCTCCTAAAAATCTTATGCATAGTTGATACAATTTAGAAAATAATATTGTTAAATATTTCGACGAAATTTTTGTCGTAAATTATAAACTTTATTTATTTAATTTCAGCCAACTTTTTTTGTTACTCTCTTTTGTTTACTATATTTTTTCTTTTTCTTACACGTAAAATTCTTATTATCGTCTATTTCTGACAATGTTTATCAAATTTGTATATGAATTTGTGTGCAAACAAATGAATACATACATGAGTTCATACTCTTTTCATGGATATACTTTGGTTAAATGGTTATTGAAATGGGTATTTTGTTGAATTGAAGCAAATTGAAACAAACATATAAAGTCCAAGGCAAGTTAATTAAGGCAAATATAATAAACAAAAAATTTTAAGCTTTTACAAGAGCCTTTATCAATGTGCATCAGTTTTTAACCTTTGTGTTAGTAGCAAGATATTTGTTTGAAAGTTTCAAAGTAAGAGTGTTTGTAGTTTCGAAAGTCGTTCATTTAAAATCCTCAATTCATATAGATACCTGTCTACTTCAATATATATTATAAAAAAATACATTATTTCAAAATTGAAAATAGAAAAATCTTAATTTTGTTACTTGAAATGTTACATGTATCGTATCTTATTAATATTTAGTGTACCCGGGTAACTATTCTTTTAACAGAAGGTCTTTTTATAGGTTAAAAAAATAATATTTTTATCAAACAATTGAATTAACAACGATAATACATTTTTTTTTTTACATTAACTATGGTTGAAGTAAATTAACTGAATAATCACTTCTTGAATGTTATTGTTATAATTAAATTTCTATAGTTTTGATATTATTTAAAAATGCTAATGTACACTTAACTTTTAAAATAATACTGTTATTATAAATAGGTATTAGTAAATAAAATTTTTTTAATAGAGGAGACTGTAGGAAGATGGTGGGCATACTTACTGGTCATAACCACATGAATAAACACATGTTTAGACTAGCACTAAGTGACGACCCAACCTGTAGACACTGTCTGGAAGAGGAAGAAACCTCCACACACGTTGTAGGAGAGTGCTTAGCTCTTTCAAGGCTGAGGATCAGGCTGCTGGAAACGAACTACATAACCTCCGAAAACTTCTGCAGGATAAATCCCCCAAACCTATTGGCCTTTATCAAAAGGGTCGACTAAGTTGAGGGGTGGAGGACGGCATAAAGGGCTAAAAAGCCTACATGCCGGCTCTGACATATTAGGGCCACCTCCGTAGAAGAAAAAAAAACAAAAAAAATCAGGGGAGGCGGTCTTTTTGTCGAACAAAAGAAATGTTCAAAAAAAAAATGTCGAAAAAAAAATTTTGAAAACAAAATTCGCATTTCAATGTTGAAAAAAAATTTTCGACATTTTTTTTTAAAGTAGTATATTTTAGATCTAATCACACGGCGACGACGAATCCCAATGTCATAAGTGCTTTTTTGTGAAAATGTATATTTAATAAAAATAATTAGAGGGAATTTAAGAGTAGGATTCAAAATAAACCAATCAAAATATTACAGGGTATTCCCTATTTCCAGAAAATGTATACATATGCAAAATCCTCAATTAGGAGGGATTTTATTGTTGGTTGAAAAATCAGGGTTATTCGTCTTTTACAGAATATTTATATATTTGAGGAGTTATTTCACTATGAAAATAAAGTGGTTTTTTTTTGCAAGACAAAATTTTAAGTTTTTAAAAATTTCAATGTCCGAATAGCTATGAAAAAAGACAAATACAATTAAAAAAAAACATTATTTTAAATCTACATACGAGTATATTTTTATTTCAGCATTTTTTTTTCAAAATTTTTTCTTATTCAACGTTTTTGTTTTTCAACATTTTTTTTTTCAACATCTTGTTGTTCAACATTTTTAATTTGGCATTTTGCTTTTCAACAAATCGACCCGCACCCATATATTTATCTGATATTATTCCTCTGAGTAATTTTAAAGTTATTTTTCCTCCAGTTTAAGAGTGTTTATTTTAAATTCAAGTTCAATTTGAAAGTGTAATTAATATAGTTAATTTTAGTGATAGAAAATGAATCCTACTTTTGCAACCTCTCCATCAGGTATTTATACCCAAAAAAGATTGTTTATTTGAAAGCGTTTATTATCGTTTTAATTTAAAATTTATATATTTTTGCAATTTCTCAGTCAGATTATTTTCAATCTAATCAGATTTTAGAAGTGTCGTTAATTGAATATCAGTATCAGCTAAACTCCAGCCAAGGTATAGTTTTTGTATGAAATTATAATAATTGTGTGTAATATATAAATATAGTAATATATAAAAATAGCCCAATAACAATGTGTCCACTAAAGTACTTAAAAATATAAACCCAAACATTTTTTTTTAAAGTCGGTACCTTAAAAATAGAGATTTTATAAGCATTTTAAAATTGTGTATTCAATAAAATGTTAATGTTGGTTAGGCCACTATGGTTCTGAGACACTCATATAATAATTGGTAATTGGAACATTACATAGAGCAGTTCTAATGTTTAAATATCGAATCATACAATACAGATCTAATAATCTAAAGCATTTAGAAACATTTAATGTAATCTGATTTGGTTAACAGTATCACAATACAACAACTTCTGAACTATTTAGATAAGTATATATAATATAATATACTTACAGGGCTAATAAAAATCACAACAACGAATAACAATTCTTAAAACTGATAAATTCATAATGGATTTTGTTACTGACCCAAAAGAAGGAGGCATATTCCATCCTGTATAATTGACAAAAGTTGTATAAATTCGATTTGTAGACTGCACCACACTTCTGTTAGATTTAGAGGTTATGTTAATGATTTTTAACAACTTCTTATTTTTAAGTAGGCTAGTTTTGGAAGAAATAATATCAAAATATGAAATCTTATATCAAAAATATTTCCAAACAAGCTTGAGCATAGAATCTACAAAGTAAAAAAAAAGTACAAGGAGGTCTGATTAACTAGGTGGGAATTATTATTAAGCAATAAAAATATTCTGAAAAGATATAACTGGAATAAATAGTGATTATGGAACAATCTAAATAAAAAAATTATGTGAAATAATGCCCCATATGTTACAGAGATTCTGCAACACAGCATAAATAAAATTCAGCAATGGATGAATAGAGCAAAATCAACAAATGCCATATTAACCCCGAAGATAAAAATTTGTGCGATGGTGGTGCTAAATTACAAGATAGTCCAACAAAAAGAAATTGTAAAGTACCTGAACATGCATTTGGATAGAAGACATACATGGAAAATCCATATTTAAAGCAAAAAAACTGGGGTTGAAATAAAATAAAGTGTATTGAATGATTGGCCGCAACTCACAAATGTAGCTAGAAAATTAATCCAACTTTGAGGAGGCAACTGCCAACTCCCAGCAAATAGTTGCAAACAGTTGCAAACAGAATTGCTAGTAATACAAATATTAAAATATTACAGCGATTCCAATCAAAAATATAACGATTAATAACTGGAGCATTTTGGTTCTTCAATAGTAATTATACATTGTGATCTACAGGTATAAAAATCATTCAGGAGGAAATTATATGATAGCTTCAGTCCCAAATACCAAATAAAATTAACTACATATCCAAATAGCAACCACCTTGTTAGCTGCAAGAGATGTCAGTCCGATTAATCGCCATAACATTTTACAACAACACAATATACATTAGGAGCATATGAGCAACAGTACTCCATTGTATCTAGCAATAAATAAAATAAGAAAATAAAAAGATCATAGATTAATCGATTGTTAATTATTAGAACCTCTCATCTGCTATCCATTATATTGCGTACATATAAAAAATTGTCATACAAATAACTGACTATCTCCTTCAGAGAGACAGTTTATAATGTTCCATAGGAAAAAAAAAAGTGTTGGATCATCTAGATCCTGAATCAGACTCATCAAGGTCTTTCATTTTTGCTATTCGCGATTCTTTTCAATTTACTGCAAATATAAAATTATTTCAAATCTGTCTGTTTTTATTATCTTCTGGTCTGGATTCAAAAATTCTATTTATTATAAAATTTGCATACATCTGATCTCGGTGTCTGAGCCACTGCAGTCTATCAGTTTAATTTTCATAACTATGATCACCTTATTATACATGTCATAAAGTACTGCATTATATCTTCTCCAATGCTTCAATAAAATATTAGACAAATAGTTTTACAATTATGAAAAAGTTTGTATGCTCAGTTTAATCATAAGACTTATGAACCAAACAGTGGTTAACAGTTATGTTATAATTATTTAATTGCTTTATTTATTTTTTTACCTTGAAATGAGTATAAAAACAATTATCCTTTATTTGTTTTCCACTCAGAAATAGGGTTCATTCTTGTATTACTCATATTACCTATTTATATTACTCAAACCCGACTGATTATATACCTTGAATTAAATCGTAATAAAATTACAACAAAATTAAAAACAAACAATAATTGAAACAGGTAAGTTTATATTAGAATAGCTTTCGTAAAAAATTTACATTCACACTAAATTCTAAGCTAATGTAATTAAATTGTTAGAAAATTTTTCAAAGCCAATTTAAAATGCCTCAATTTTTTCTATTCATTTGACTCCCTCCGAAAAAAAAAAAACATTTTTTTTCATTCTTTTGTTTCTGCTTAGCTATATTGAAATAATTATAATTAGCTTAGTTCTATCATATTTAGATTTCTTGCTTTAGGCGTCTACACTTTGACATTATAATTAAATAAAAGATAAATGAAAAGTGCTCCTTAAAACAACACCCTTATTTTGAATACTCATTTCTCTTCACAAATAACATTTTTTTTTTTTTTGTTTTCTATTTTTCTATTTTTTTTTTTCTAGAACATTCTGGTATACAAAAAAGAGATTTTCTTGAAAAGTTTTATCATTACCCATATTATGGATATGAAAAGAGTTATCTAAAATTAAAATAAAATTGATGTATCCTTTTTTTTTTTATTAAAATCAAAAAGAAATGAAAAATTTTGAATACACTTAAAATGAGGGTGTAAATTTATTTGTACAGAACAACTCTAAGAATGTGATTATAAAAATAATAATTTTAATGTTTGTTCTGCACCAGTTTTTAAAAATATCTATTTATAAAATAGATTTATGAATATTTATTATTTACTCTTAGTAGTGAAATTGCTGCTACTTTGGTCATTTAAATAAAAAAACAAATACAATGAGGAATAAATAACCTTTCTAAATATTGACATTAGTCTCGATATAGCACAGCCATCCACAAACCAATTTTCAGTTTACAATAATATCATTGTAATCCAAAATTACAAGAATTAGATGTCAATCACAATTTGATAGGACTTATACAAAATCTGCAAACAAATAATAAAACAAAAATCATATCACATTACATGCGCACCGAAGATATCGGAACATCAACAGATATTAAACAAGATGATAGTCCTGATCTAACTCTGTGTAACTTAATAATGCATTAAATAATCAAACATATAGTCTTGGGGATTAACAAACTGACGCAGATCACGCTGTACTGCGAAAGATTATCTGCGTAGATTATTATTATTCAGATTTAGCAATACCACCAAATTGTACAACATGAAGACATCTACAACAACAAAAAAATCCAGGACTATTTTGAAAAAATAATATAATGTTATAAATATCAATTAACAATAAAATTATCGAACAAGTGCTCAATTTTATGTATCAGGGGGTAAATATTATTACCACTCGCACACCAGAAATAAAAAAAGTGCAGCATTGGCAAGAAAATTTTTGCAAGAAAAATTGAAGAAAGGCATAACAATGACTAATATTATTTTTTTTTTGTGTTTTGGAAAGACCATATAAATAGAATGGTAGAAGGTCGACTGGCGAAGATGATAATGAATGGCCAAATCAATATCAAACGTCTACCAGGAATACCTCCGAGAAGATGGTATGAATGCTGGATGTCATCATTACCATATTGAGGATAAGATATATTGAAAAAACACCCATTAAACGTCTAATTAAAGAAGAAGAAGAATATCGATAGGATGCGCGTAAGACAGGTAAACTTTCATTGGTACAAGGTAAAGTCATGCAAGATTTGCAAATAATTCTATAATCTAAAATAGACAATCTTTGAAAAAAAAGTAGAAAGCTCATTTTTTTATGCTCTTGACTGTAACTCAGGTAGTATATTTTTCGTGTTTAATTAATTTGGTAAGTAAGGTACTGCAAGTTTTCATGTAATTTATTTACCGAATTTCTAGCTTATCAACTTTTCAAATGTGGAAAAACTACTGATATTGTCAGGAGCAAAGCCTACTTAAATAGAATAGCTCCATCTGTGTAATAGAAAAATACAGTATTCGTAATGAATACACTTATAACAATAATCGGTGCCTGTATAAAATTGTAGTGAACACTCATAGATGTAGAAAATTTATTGGTATACACTTTACTCAATAAGCATTAAACGGCTAGTACAAGTAATGCAGGTATAATTGACGAATATATATTATGATATTCATGCATCATACATCAAGATGCTAAGCATATTCTCTAAGATTTTTCAAGCCTAAGAAAAACTAATTTCTGGTAATTGGGGGATTAGTAGTCTGACAACTGAGGAGATATGTATCTTTAGGATATTTATTTTGAATATTTATAGATTTATAGTCAAATATAGTCAAATTGAGGTTTTCTAAATATATTCTAATGATAGGTAATGTATTCGTAATGGGTCTGATAATCAGCTATTGTCAGGGGTAATCAGTGGTGTACAGGGGTAAACAAGTATTGTCAAATTGAGGTTTGTTCTAAATATATTCAGGTATTCGCTAAACCAATTCCGATATTTGCTAAATAAATTGACTTTTACGAAATAAATTCAGTTATTTTTTTTTTAAATTCAGAAATTTTTATTTTAATCAAGGTTGTGAAAAAAAGAACATTATTTTCATTAATAAAAAATAAAAAATATGTTCTGTTGAATCTGTTCCAATTGTGTCTTGGCCAATTTTCATTATCATAATATCAAAAAGCCAATTGTTACAATCAGAAGAACTTATTGAAAGAACTGCCTGGCTCACAGCAGAGAATAGGGCTGCAACTGCAGTATAGTGCAAAAGTTTAAAAAGACAAATTTAAATTATGTTATGATGTAATTCTAGTCCTATGAATGCATATTAATTTTTAACAAGTTTAATTTTTTGAAATTTTTTTCTTCTATTTGTGAAAAGAAACAATTTTGTAATTTTTTCGACACAAAATTTTTATTTATCTGAATTTGCAATAAAAAATCTGAATTAAAATTGAAATCATCTGAATTTGTTTAGCAAATATCGGAATTGGTTTAGCAAATACCTGAGTATATTCAGCAGAAATCTGAATTTGACTCGCAAATGCAATAATATGCATATGAATTTAATAATGAAATATAATTAATGGTTCAACTTGGGTTACATAATCGGTCTATTTGTGGCACCGTTAAGTAGCAGATTATTTGATTATTTTAATCTTGTATTCAAGTTTTCTTTATATTTTTTTTAATATGTTTTTTTTATAATAATAATTGCTATTGCGATATTACCCTTTATTAGTGGCATCTCGATAACCATGTCTAGACATTAAATAGTTTAAAGTATCAGACATCGTCACTTTTACTTTTTTTTTTTAGCTTACTGCAATTCGATATCACTTCGCAGTATTAATGTTCAACATTTGAACACTTCGCAGAATTCCGTACCTATATGTGCTTATATGGTTATTACTATGGTATTGCAAAAAAGTCGGCTCACATCTTATTTTTATTTTACATCCGTTTCAGTAGTGAAATAATGATTTTTCATTTTGTCAATAATTTTCAATAGATCAAAGATAAAATAAGAATATTTAAAGATATTATTGCTTATATAGAATTTTTTTCGTTGTGATCAATAATTTAAGGACTGTATGAAAAATCACCCAAAAACTGAAAATGCAAAATCACCAAAAAAACAGCCAATATTTTTTGGGTAATTTTTTAATTTACTTAAAATAATATTTTTTGATTTTCAATCGGTTCTTATTTTACCATACAATAATATATAAATTACATTATATATTTTGATAAGCAATGATGAATGCTTATTGGTGTGTAAAGAGCTTATTGGTATACACTTTACTCAATAAGCACAATGAATACCTAAACGATAAAAAAATATGGCTCTTATCGGCGTAAGATCAAATGACAATATCCCAAGGAAAGCTGGAAATGCTAGCTTTCCAAAAATATATATATTTATCGGCGTATCCTTTAAGGACGAAAAGAACATTTGAAAATATCCTTGTTGTTTTAATGTTTTTGTGTAAAAATCGTTATATCTGTTGATATATTAAATATATATATAACCAGTTGTATATTCTAGAAAGATAACGGCCCGGAGCATATTTTAACGTTTATTTGATGATGATCGGTCACACTTGTCATAAGCTGGTGTAAGATTTACTTCAGAAGATTATTATTTCGTAAAAGCACATTCCCAGTTTTATACAGAAAAAGGGTAAAAAAAAACAATTTTTTTACATAAATACTGATATCTTCTAAAGTATTCGACGTAGACACACAGTATGTGTGTATGAGTTATAGAAAAAAAATGTACCTTTCCAATAGTCTATAAATATTTTTGTGGTAAAATCTTAAGGTATTTGGTTTTTTAAGAAAGAAAATAAAGACTGTTGTTTTTCCAAATTTTTCTATTTTGAACTACAATATCTTCATAACGGCAGCACCAATCATCATCAAACAAATGTTTAAATATGGCCCAGACCATTCTAGATATTTCTAGGATATATAACAGAATACATATACATATCTAATAGATAAACAGATATAACGGTGTTTATATAAAAACATCAAAACAACAAGAATACTTTCAAATGTCCTTTTCGTCCTTAAAGAACAAGACTCGCCACTAAAGGTATATATTTTTGGAAAACTAGAAACTCCAGCTATCATTGGATCATTAGGTCCTACGCCGATACAATATCTCTCTCAAAATCCCCAAAAATGTTCTGGAAAAAGCAGGCTTACTACGACAGCCTACCGTAATCCTATTTTATCAAATATAATTCGGATGGATTTTATACTTGGTTACAAAATCATAGTAGCACGCTTTTTCCAGAATATTTATATCAAATGAAATGCAGTCAAATGATAGTAACCCACTTGAATATGGTGACGACACTGATACTGACTCCAACTATTATGACGCAACAGGAGATTTGAATAATATAGGATCTAATATATGCTGCGAAGTAATTGCGAGTTCATAGTTAGTGACCTAGCACTAGTGACCATTCCAAAGATGAAGGCAATAGTTTATTTTTAAATTGGGAATTCGATGAAAGAGTCTGTCTCTAAGTATTTTCAACAGGATAATTCTAAAATATGTAAACAGAATGGAAAAAGATATAATAGAGTGGTATAATGTGCGCCATGAATTTTGATTCTATAAAATAGAGTAAATGTGCGGAAGATGTGAAAAAACGAAAAATTGTCATTGTACAACCAGAATTATTTTGAAAGCTCTTCTGAGCAAGATATTGTATCGGCGTAAGACCTAATGGATAGCTGAAATTGTTAGCTTTTCAAAAATATATATCTTTAGTGGCGCATCTTATCCTTTAAGGACGAAAGGACATTTGAAAGTAGGCTTGTTGTTTTGATGTTTTTGTATGAAAAACCGTTGTATCTTGTAATCTATTAGATATATATATATATTCAGTTATATTTTATAGAAAGATTTTCTAGAAAGATTCTCTAACATTGGGAGGGTTTTATGGTAAAATCATGAGGTATTCGGTTTTTTAAGAAAGGAAATAAAGATTGATATTTTTTTCCAAAATGTTCTACTTTGAAGTACAATATCTCCATAACGGCAGCACCAATCCTTATCAAATAAATAATAAAATATGCTCCAAGCCGTTATCTTTCTAGAAAATATAACTCAATATATATATATATCTAATAGATTACAAGATACAACGGTTTTTCATACAAAAACATCAAAACAACAAGCCTACTTTCAAATGTTCTTTTCGTCTTTAAAAGATAAGATGTGCCACTACAGATATATATTTTTGAAGGGCTAGAAATTCCAGCTATCCTTGGGATATGGTCATTAGGTTCTACGCCGATACAACATCTCCCTCAGAATCCTCATTTTGCCATCATAACCATGGAATATGAGGTAGATCAAATGGATTAAAAAAAAATTATGGCGGTCAATTTTTATGCTAATTGTTAGATGCAAGTGTCTCAAATGCATGGTTACTCATGCTTAAAATGCATTAAAATAAAAAATGCACTAGTTTGTTAATTAAATCAGATTAATAAATTGAATATGTATGTAGTTATATAATGGTTTAATACTGATCTCTTCAAAATTTATCTCTCACAACCGCTTTCTCTATTAAGCCTATATACAAACATTCAAATTTTCAATATTCGAAGTTTCAATTAAAATTAATTTATGAATTAATAAGTACTACACCTACTTACGAAATATTTTGGACAATTTTAATTTAATATTTTTAATACAAATCCTCTAGAAATGTAATTACAAACCTACTACTTAATAACCGCAAATCAGTTCCATAAGGCATTACAAAATTTGATTTATACCTATTCTAAAAAAAATTTTATAACAAAGAAAACTCATCTTGTAGGTCATTAGGGTGAAATTAGAAAAATATACTTTTCAGGATAATACATATATATACTTAATATGTACATCTTCTGGTAAATGATACTCACAAAATAAGAGTGTTTAAGTAGAAATTTTTTTTTTATTTTTTTTCTTATTTTGATATTCGAAAATAATTTGAGTACTGAAAAGGATCTGTATAATAATGTATATACATTCATAATATTATTATGTACCTCTTCTTGCATTCTTTTAATCTATATGATTTGATTCTATAACAGGTATACATAAATAAAGTACATTGCAAGTGACGTTTTATGTATGTATATATGGATTTGTTAAATGAATAAAAAAAAAAAATGGAAATGAAAAGACTTTTCATTAATTCTCCTGATGTAAGGACAAAGAATGAAAACGAATTTTACCTTTGTAAATTCCTATTTTGTTTTTTTTTTTTGTATTTTTGAAGGATTTGTGAATTTTCTAGATATTAAAAATTCTATAGTGATTATAAAAACAAAATTACAAAAGTAGGTATGATGTGTTAAATATAAATAAGTATGATTAAATTATTTGTACTCAGTTTTTTCTTTTTTTTTAATTGGATCCTTATTAAAACCAAAAATACAAAAAAAACACTAAAATACATACATAAACGTCTTTTGGTAATGTTTGATATTCTAAAATTTTAAGAAGTTTTCGCTTTCAGTAAAAAAAAAATGTTTTTATTTATTTTTTGTTTATTTTTTTTGGAATTTAAAAAAGCTTCAAAGAAATTTCAAGGATGTGTTCGTAATTGAATGACTTTTAAAGGTATAATTTACATTACAAGTGTAAATCCTTGAAATTCAAAATTATACTGAAGAATATTATTATAAAGCACAAAATTAGATTATTATCTTAATTTTGAAGAATTCATTCTGACTTAATTTATTGATTTGGATAGGATTTTATGATTTATTATTGAACAAAGAGAGAGAGAGACAAAGGGATGGTAAAGTTAATGAATATGTTCAAATTTAGTTTGGTAAGAAGATATTTTTTTTCTTGAAACTGCATAGATGAGTTTGTCCAAACCCACTGGATAATAATAATAATAATGAATATATATAATTGTAACACCTTCCAGCAGAAATGACCTTAACAAAGTTGAATATTATACTTGACAAATTATTTGCTTCAATTTGTTACCCAAGTAACAATGTCAGAAGCTCTCAACATAATTTGCTATAAATAGCTTGTAAAGCGGTATAAAAATACACATGTAAACTCTACAATACAACAATTAGCTCTATAGGTGTCTGGATAAATTTATTCTACTTTTAAGCGAAAATAATAATTTTTTTCTTATATTATAAAACATTTTGGTTTAGTATAATGTAGTTTTATGTGATTTTGTAGAAGTAGGAATAATTAAATTGTTTTATGAAGTAACTTTCTTCGAGTCTAAAAGCTTACAGCGTCTTAGTACTCTGAAATAGAGCAGTTAATTTTCACTGCTCCATTAATTAATTTTTTTACGCTCTTTAAGAGCCAAAACAACGTTTTTTTTATTGATATAAAGGTATTTGTTACATTTTATTATGATAGAAGAGCTGGAAGAATTCTATTCTAAAATAGTCCTTGTAATCGATGTGTTTTTTTTTTATTTGACGGGGAGCGTATTTAGCGTAGGACCTAAAGAGAGTAAAAAAACAATTTTTTTTAATATAAATGCTTATATGTTCTAATCTAAACTATCCGATGTAAACATAAAGTATGTATGCATGAGTTATAGAAAAAAAACATACCTTTTCAACAAAATACAAATATTGGCAGGGTTTAATGGTAAAATATTGTGGTATTCGGTTACAAAAAATTACAAGAAAGTAAATAAAGATTGTGTTTTTTTTTTCCAAAATTTTCTACTTTGAAATACAATATCTCCAGAAAGGCAACGCCAATCATCATCATCCAATAAATGTTAAAATATGCTCCAGAATATATACATACATATATATGAATATATATATATATATATCTAATGGATCAACAGAAATAACGTTTTTTATACAAAAAATCCAAAACAATAAGGATACTTTCAAACGTCCTTTTCGTCCTTAAAGGATCAGATGCACTACTAAATATATATATTTTTGGAAACTTATTAATTCCAGCTATTCTCAGGATATGGTTATTAGGTCCTATGCCGATACAACATTTCCCTCAGAAGAGCCTATTTGACATAATAGATAAAATAATATTAGCCAATACTTCCTATTGACAATTAGGTTTATTTTAACTTATTTAAGCCATAAATATAATGTTTTTTAGCCAAAAGTGGTACTATTATTTTAAAGAGCTTTTAAATTTTGATTTTAAACAAACGTTAGTGATCATTAAGAAAATTCATACGAACCGAAAGAGTATAGACCTATCAATATGGCACCAACATATGAAAAAATTTTAGAAAAAATAGTAATTTTGCAATTATTAAAACAGTACATTTTGACTTAAGTATATTAGTATTAAATATATTCATGCCTACTATTGAAAACGGCGTTTCAATCGCGGCTCGGATATTCATTCGATTTTGTAAAGTTAGTATTTTTGAAAACCCACGTTTTGAAAATGAATCGGTAAAGTTTATCGGTATTTTTGAAAACGTTGTAAAAACAAGCTTCATACAAATTATAGCATTTCATATCCGCTATTAATTTAGCGCGTTTTATAAAATGAATATAAAAAAACTAAGTTAAATATATTAAATATGTGTTTATTTATTTTTGTTTTATATCAAAATTATTTAGAAATATCGAATGTTTGTTTTTTTTTATTTAAAGTGAAGTTTTACATTTTTTTACATTTTTAAATGAATAGCAATTTGAAGTAATGATGGAGAATTTTATGAAAATCAAATTCTATTTCTTTTAAAACATATTTAAACGAATTTTTGTTTAGTCAAAAAATATTTATCAAGTTAAATAATTTTTAATCATATTATACTTATTTTGTTAGTACATCTTTTATAAAAAAAATTTTCAAATATTTTGTTCAAACAAATTGTTTTTACTGCTCTTCATTAATTAAATTACAAATATCCTTTACAATGTTTTTTACATTTCTTATATTTATTCATGTATAAGATATAAGATACAGTTTTGAAATATTTTTTTCTTACTAAATACTTATTGCAACAACAATACAACAACAAAATATTTACCGCTGACAGATAAATTTTACCGATTACTGGAGCAACCGACGTTTTCAAAAATAGCAAATTATCATTCGATCGAATCGAACGCGGTTTTACTCAATACGAGCCGCGATTAAAACGCCGTTTTCAATAATAGGCACGATTATTAGTTAGTATATTTTGTGTAATAAACAAAGTCGATTTAGATGTAAGTATTCCTGCGCAACGACATTACATTTTGTTTTGTATGACTGGAAACTGCCAAAATATAATAATTTCGTAATTATGACAGATTTTTAGATTTTAAAAGAGCTTTTGAAAACGTCGACCGTGGATCGTGAAATCGTGATATCCAAATTTAAAAATTCTTGAATGTTTTAAACATTTTTAATTAAGCAAATATTTCATTGACAGATTTCAGTTCAATTTGCTCAAATGATATTATTTCTGCTTGATCTATTTTACTTACAGATTGCTCCACCATAAGATTTGTATCATACAGTCACTTATGTTGTTATTCACGGCATGTTTGTTATAAACATTTTTTGGCTAATGCATTTGCTTCATCAATGTTCGAGAAAAATATATTACTAGGCTTAATCACATTTATATATATATTGCTATAAGAATGTTGCTATAATGAGATTAAACCTACTAATCTATTTTTACCGAACATTGATGAAACAAATGCATTAGCCAAAAAATGTTTATAACAAATAATCCCAAAAAAACATTATTATAGCATCTTTAGTGCTTATCGGGAGTCATATAGGAGTCTTATAGCACCAATTTTGTTTTTATAATAAAAAAAATATTACGTGGGCTGTCATCATAAGGACATATAAATATCATCCGAGTTATATTTTATATTTTTACTAGTGAATCAGTTGAAGAAGTTGTATTTTTACTAGTACCTAGAAGCAGTTCTTTCAGGTACGATTTTATATAAAAAGAAATATTTGTTTTCGTATAATTTTAGTTGTTTTCTGAATCGCTTGATTATTAAATATATATGAATAATGAATCTATAATTATAATTGACAAGCATTTAAGGACTTGCGCAGTAGACACCTTTTCATTTTATATCTCTTCTCCATAATGAACTCTTAATATATAATAAGTAAGTTGTTCGCAAACAGTTGAACATTTTTTAATCAAATGGTTTTATTATTCACCAAATACATTAAAAAATATGTAAAAACGAAACAGAAAATGAGAAGTAAGCTATTTATGTTTTTTAACGAAAACATACTAATTTCAAAGCTTTTCATTAAAACATGAGTGTTTTCTGCTTTGTAATGAGAAGTCTATATTAGCCCATGCAAATCCCTATTCTTTTAAAAACTTTAAATTTGGCTTTAATTTGAATTATAATTACTCAACAGGGGCCCCTAGTTAAAGTATAATACCTAATAGTTTATGATGAAATTAACACTAATTTCAATATAACTTAACACAATAAAATCCCATTACTCTCAACGTAGTAGATCGATGTATTTTAACCCTACACTGCTTGATTTTTTATATCTTGTTGGAAAAAGAGTTTTTAGGTTTATAAATATGAAAAACAGTTTATAAATATTACAATATTATATTTTTATACAGTTTATAAATATGAAAAAATACTAGAAAATATATATAAATTTATAATAAAGTGTTTTTTTTAGACAAATTTAGTTGTAGCATATCTGATACATAATGTGTAAAAGCGTTAGAAATGCCTTATGATTATAAAAACAAATTTTTCGTTTTTTTTTATTTAAAATTAAATTAAATTAAATCAAAAACAAAAAAAATAAAGTTGATATTATAAAATAATATTGCATTTTAGTAATTTGAATATGAAAAATATAATAATTATCAGTTTTTTTTTTTACTTTGTGTGAAATCTTATAAAGCAGTTGTTATTTTTGTTAAAAAAAAATGTAACCCACATTTAGAGCATTTTATATATGAAAATGATTTACATTCTGGAAGTTTACATCTTTATCTTATAGACTCATACGCTGGCCAGTGGTTAGTCAAATCAAGTCGAACATTTTTTGGTGGTATATAAGCTGTTGTTGAAGATATTTTCTTTTTTTCTATAATTTGCATTTCTACCTGATTTGAAGGCCCTTTTATTTGTAGATGAAATGCCTTGGTAGATAAACAGTAAGCTATTTCAGCCCGAAACTCAGCTAAAGCAAGTGGTTTTTCATTTCATTCTATAGTAATTTTTCTATATACTAGCAAACTATTAATTATTGTAACATCTATGGTACCATTTTTTTGTCCTCATTTGAATTTTGTACCGTTCAACTAAACTATCTCACAGGGCAACGCCTCCCATATTCCATATTTTTGTTGATTAAATTTGGACATTGAACAGAAATACATTTCTGATTTATTTTATCAAAGCGTTGACCGTCAGTGAAAGAAATTTGCCCCGTAAAAGTTGATAATGAAGGTAGAGTTTTGTTATCTTTCCAGCTAACAAGAGCTACTTCAACACCCTGAAAATCATTGACATACTCATGTGAGCTTCCACGATTTTCTCTGTTCAGTGCTTGTTCACTTGGGAGTTTGCAGTTAGGAATTCTGATTCTTCTTACTGTTCCAAGTGACAGTATTTCTTGTTTTGCCAAATGAACCTGCAAGGAAACAGAGATGTGAAAGTTGTCAAAGTACACTCTGTAATTTTCGTAAGGTGGTATAATTCTGCACAAACGGAAAACTATGTTCGCATTAGATCCTAAACCTAGTTCATCAGCCTTTTTTGGATCATTCTCAGAACCAGTATATATAAAAAATTAATAAGGTGTAGAAAAATTGTTCCTCAAAATTGTTGGGCGTTGCTATCTCATATTAAATTTTTTTTTTCACAGTTTCGAATATTGTTCTTTTAAGTCTTTTGCTTCCTTTTTTGGATTTTTTCCAGTATTTTGTAAATTTTGGTTATTCATTTTCAATTTCCCCAACTTCTTCTAAAATTGTACCGCATCTTCAAACTCTATAGAGACTTTCGAAATTATTTCATCATCAGTAAGATAATATTTACCAGAAGCCATTATAATGTTTAATTAATATAATAATAGTGTTTTACTATAATTATTAAATTTTATAACTTTTCGTAAAAGACACTAAAACATCAAAACACTACCCATAAGATAAAATACCTATAACATAAACGAAATAAGTTTTTTTATTTACTTTGTGAGTACTGAAAACATTATGTATCATTAATGATACAACCATATTCAACACTTCACCTACGCTTTAAAAAGTTAATCCAATGTATTTTTTTATTTGCAGTTGAAATAATGCTCAATTTATTCTGTACTGACATTATAAAAATTTTAAATTTCTACAGCATAAAACTAAAATAGAAACAAGATTCTCTTTTGTGTTTTCTCATCATTATAGTTATCTTCTGACAACTGCCATTAAATGCTCATTTTCTGTTTAAAATTTAAATTCTCAGAGAAAATATCTGTTATTAATGTAAAGTATACAGTTGTAGCTAGTCATCTACATATCGCATTAACGAATATTTATTATATGCTTCAATTATTAAGGGTTTTTTAGATGTTGTATCAGATATGATACATCAAGCAGTGTAGGGTTAATTCGTTTATAGTCAAAAAAGTTTGTCCCTATAATAGAAATATCTAATTTAAAATTATTTTTTAAAGACATAAATTTAATCGTATTTATTCACTTTATTTTAAGAAACAATTTAAATTAATATTTGAACAATGTGTAAAAAATTTTTAATTAATTATTTAAAAAAAAAAATTTAATATTTAATATAAAATTTAATATAAAAAACAATTATTTTTTAAGTTGAAATAATAATAAAGTTATCAATAATAATAAATTGGCTAATATAAATTAAAATTAAAATCAAAATCTGTCAAAACAAAACAAAAATCTCTCAGAATTTATATATGAATCTATATTAAAATTATTCAAAGTTTTAGAAATCTTATGTCATTATTTTATTTATGAGGGAGTACCTGAAATTCAATTTTCAGTTACATAACAATTATTTTAATTAAATATTCCTGATAGGTGATGGAAGTTAGTCCTGATAGGCTCTCAAATTATTGGAAAACGGTAAAAGTTATGTTTGCTCATTGTATTTGCAATAGTTGTTGGGAATTGTATGGCAGCTGCCCGAACCACTCAAAATTTTGAAAAACAGTAATAGATGTATTTGTTTATTTTTGAGGCAGTACATGAGTACAAATTTTCAGCTCTGTAACACTTTTGATTCTTTATATATTTGTGATAGATGCTGGGAATTGTATGGAACCCGTCGCAATTTTAAAACCGAGTAGGCCTATAACCTTCCCCTCTATTCCAGTAATATACTCTGAAAATTTCATCCAAATCGATTCAGTAGTTTTCGAGTCTATATATAACATAAAGGCAGACATAAAGTAGGACATCATAAACACAGACAGACATAAAGACAGACATAAAAAATTTCATTTATATATATATATATAGATAGATATGTATATTTGGTGATGATATAACAGAATTGTTATTTATGAATAAAATAAGTTTAAAATTGTTATACAAAAGATATTTTATTGAATTTGATTTTGTTTATAAAAATGCATTTTTTTTTTTACTACGCCTGTAGTCACAAAACGGTTATAATCAGAAATATTACTGAAATTTACCGAATGACTATAACAGTGTTTTACTGTATATATTTTTTTTCATAATAGCAGAAGCAAATGAACTAACATTATTATATTTGCCTTAATTAACTTGCCTTGGACTTTATATGTTTGTTTCAATTTGCTTCAATTCAACAAAATACCCATTTCAATAACCATTTAACCAAAGTATATCCACGAAAAGAGTATGAACTCATGTATGTATTCATTTGTTTGCACACGAATTCATATGCAAATTTGATAAATATTGTCAGAAATAGACGATAATAAGAATTTTACGTGTAAGAAAAAGAAAAAATATAGCAAACAAAAGAGAAAAAAAAAAAATTGGCTGAAATTAAATAAATAAAGTTTATAATTTTGAAAAATATTTTCGACAAAAATTTTCGTTGAAATATTTAACAATATTATTTTCTAAATTGTATCAACTATGCATAAGATTTTTAGGAGACCTAACTAAAACAGCGTTATCATATTCTTTAAATTCTGGAATTTGTAAATAGTGATCCTCAGTATTATTTTATAATCGTATACCAATATAATAAATATTTAGGTTTACTAATATAATTAATAAAAAATAATAATGTTTGTAACTCCAAATTATTACTGACAAAAATATTAATAATATTTTATATTATTGTGATGTAATTATAATTTAATATTTTTAATAGGTATATACGAAAATAATAATGTTTAAAACGAAAATATTAAAATAATAAGATCAGAATTAATCATCGTATAAGAAGGGAACAAACTAAATTAGAACTAACATTTTTTGCCAGCCTGCCTCATATAAATAATGGGAGGAAACGTAAACAAATCCAAAGGAGAATAATGAGAACCAAAATTATTTTACAGCATAAAGGAAAAGACAAACATCTGTTTTGTACCTTTTCTCTCTCATAATAAATTTTGTGTACGATAAGTAAATGTAAATTTTACCTCTTTTAACTAATGATATTTTGCTTGATTTGGTAATTCTTAAAAATCGTCTTAGGGGTACGTAAACTGGTAGTGTATGTTCTTGTTAATATAGATTATAGATATTCTATATTACATATGTGTGTGTACTAATAATGGATTGACATTTCTATGGTGTAAAGAAGCAAAAAAAAAAAACAAAAAAGGAATACAAAATAAATGTGTGCAATACAAATCATTATCATTATATTTCAATCATTTTCTATTACTATTCAATTATATTTTCATTATATTTTTTTGTGTTTTTAATTTGGTTTCTTTTATTAATCTCTTTCTTTTATTATTTCTCTTTCTCTGACTAAGTATATGCAAATGTACGTACATGTGTCATATAGGGCTTGCATTTGTTACATACATAATCATATGGCTTAGTTTAGTTGAAAATAAAATGCAAACATTATTTATGGAAGAAAACAAAATTTGAACCAATCAAGTATCAGTTATCTATCACTCAGTTACAAATTACTCTTCTCGAATGTAAAAAAAGTTTAATTTCGATTTATGCATGTATATATTATACTTTTATGTGCCAATTTATGCTTAGGCAGCGTTTACACGTCGGACAGATCCGAATTTTATCGTAGATAAAGTCGGATGAGTGTTTACATTTCAGACTTTTTCTCAGATTTAATCTACGATTTTACGTCAAATATTTTTTGTAATTAACCGGGTTTCTTTTTATAAAGTGCATAATTTTTTATTGGTGAAAATTTTTTAATACGTAAATTAAAAAACTCAAAGGTATCTAATCAAAAATCTCCAAAAATTTTTAAAAAATATACATATTTTTATAAAATTTGTTACAGTAATATAAAATATAATTACACATTTGAAGTATGAGCAATAATAACCAAATTGCGGTAGAGTGAATTTTAGTGCCATTTGATTATATGTGTTATTCTTTGAAAATATATTATTTTTCATTAAAAAAATATTTTCACTAAAAAGTCAATTAGCCGAACTTTTTACCAAATCTCTTAATCTCATCTCAAGACCTCCTAGAATTTCGGCTAATTTGCTTTTTCCGTAATTACAATCATAACTTGCTATGAAAACATTATATCAAGCTGCGATTCTAAAGTTTATTTTTGTAGTTTTAGTACGCTTAAATTGAAGGCAAATATTTCTAAAAAAAATTTTTTTTTTCCTTATTTTATTATTATATCATTTTTGAAGAGTATGATCTGATATGATATTTGTTTTTGTGTTTTGTTTTAAATTTTTGTTTGTGTTTTTGTTTTTGTACTTTTTTTTATGAGTTTGTGTGTATCTATTTCAAATGACAGAATTTTTATGAAGCCTTTTTTAAAAGATTGTCCATGATTGAAATTTAATTTAGAGTATAGATGTCGCTCAACTTGGTAATACTCGTCATTTATTTGGTGTAACTATTTGAAATGTTTACCAAGAACTTGGTAAAATTTTAATATTTTTGTGGTGTAATTAATTTATTATTCAATTATTCTTGCTGTTTTACTCGCCCCGTATATATAATATAATATTCATAAGGACAATTTTCTTAAATAATAAAATTACTAATTCTCAACTCCAATTATTATGTGGTTCAAAATGCAGAGAATTAGTTCAAAAGGACTAATTAATTGTGAGACAATATGAAAATAAATGCAATTTTATTTATTGTACCCTTGAAAACTATATTCATCTACATAATGTTATAATATTGCAATTGGACGCATTACAATAACATAACGGCGGTTCAAAAACCTAGACTATAATAAATCTCTCCGCTAACATTGAAAATCATCAAAAGAAAATAATAATAATTATGAAATTTTTTTTTTTTAATATCATACAATTTACCTAATACTCAAAAGCCTACATAAATTATTTTCATTACTAGAATTTATAAAACCTCTGATTTTTTTCAATGTTCAAAATTAAAATTCAATTATGGAAATAATTTATGAAATTTGGAATTTTGAAGCAATATTAAAATTTCCATAATAATATTCTCTTTGGGAAAATTTATTTATTATTATTATTATTTTTTTTTTTTATTAACAAACTCATATATGTATGAAAGTGTATTCAATTGATTTCAGGTAATAGAGTTTTTATTTCCTTTTTCCTTTGAAAAATTATTTCCTTTTTTTATATTTCGATGTATATTATCTATCTATTATTATGTGTGATATTGCATGAATGGATATCATTTTCCAAATAGTATACATTCTATCAATGGTATGAAATCAAGAATATTGTTTTTTTTTTTTTTACATATTCAATCATTATTTAATATTTCATAATAACATTCTATCATTGGTAACTATACGACCAAATTGAAATTAGTGATATTGATAACAAATGTTACAAGAAATCAAGACTAAAAATAGTCAAAACATATTTTATGAAAATAATTTAAATTTTATTATTTTTTTCTATATAGAGTGAGTGATAAAACAGCAAATACCAAATGATACCTATATGTAATAAATACATAATAATATAATATATGATAATAATGATAATGGCAGTGAAAAGAAGATACATGATAATAAATTATTATTAAAAAATATAATATACATTTTATAATATTAGAGATAATATATTTATATAATATTTTCAGATATATATTATATACATTATATTTTCTAAATATATCATAGCAACACTAATACATTCACAAATCAATTTTGTCATCAATTTCTCGTTAACGAAAATTACAATGTAAAATGTATAATGAAAGAAAATAATATGAATTATGAAAATAGAAAATATGAAAATTTATTTTTATTTATTTGAATTTTTTAATATAATATTTCAATAGATTGGAATATTTATTTTAATATTAGTGCAAAAAAAAAAAAAAACAATCTAAACTATTAAATAAATTCTTTTAATATATGTATTTTTTTTATTTTTATGTTATTTATTTTTGCTCATTTTCAAATCATCAATAAAAAAATGTTTTAGAAAAATTTAGAATCAAAATTAAATTTATAGTAAAGTTATGCATAGAAAAATTATTGACTTCTTTAGAAGATAAATTATTGTAAATTGTAACGTGATTATATTTAAGTTATTATCAAATTACGGCTCAAATATTCAAAAGTATTATTAGAAGACAATTTTTATTTCTGTTGTACTCAAACTCTATTTAATCAAAATCCGGTATTTTAATCCGGTTTTATTTTGTGTATGTTTTTCTAGTAAAACCGATTTGCAATTTTGACTACGTATAGAAAAGCTTCTATAAACAAAATTTAGCCACATATATTTTTAGAACAACTCTTTCGTATTTAAACTCTGGCTGGGTACAATAAAACTTCTTTAAACTAAACTGTTTTTTCAAAAATCTTGGAAAAATACAAAATAGAATAAAACCGGTTTTTTTTTTTTTTTTTAGAAAATATGAATTTTTAATATAGGGCAAGGTTTAGGCAAAAATAAAATTTGATGAAACAGGATTACGATAGACCCTACTTTTGTTATATAAGCCTTTTTTACGTTTTAAATTTCGTTATCTATATACTTATAAAACGGAAGGTTTGTTTGTTTGTTCGCTATACACAAATATCAGAAAAATTCGAAATAGGTCTTATAAAGAAACACTTTATTTCAGTTGTAGTATTGTTGAAAAAAAATATTTGTATATTTTTGATAAACCAATTTATTTCAATTCGATTCATGAATCAAACTTCATTAAAGTAATATCTACACATTTTTTGTTCGACCCGGACAACGTGTATATGTATATAAATATAGTATAGAAAATAAAAATATAAATTTTTGTGCCATTATGAACTAAAACAGTGGACCTTTCATTTATAATTTATATTGTAGTACATCGCTTTTAGTCGTAAAGTATGTTAACATAAAATGGCATTTTATTTCAACATGAACAGCGATATCTTATAACTCCTACAAAACTGCACAAAATATGTTTAAAAAAAAATCTTAAAGAATGGGCACAAAAACTTTGAGAAAAAAAATATCCTAGGAACCAAACCCCCAGCTAAGTAAAATATACAAAGATTAGAAATTCAAATTTCCCAAAATCAAAACCATTAATAACAAAATTTCCGAAGATAAAATCCCAAAGGCGGGGTTGGATACAAAAAAAGAAATATCTTCGTTTTCCTAAGTATAGAGAAAACATATTTGTTTTGTGTAGCCTCAGTTGGATTTAAAATGAAGAAAAAAAATATTTAATCTTTAGGGATTTTGTGTCTACTGACTTTTTTTTTGTCTTTAAGAACTTTATCTAACAGATTTGGTTTAAAGATTTCATCTTAGGAATAAAGTATTCAACTGGGCATGGACATATGCATTTCCATCTCGACAAGATAAATTTTAGTACTCACTCTATAGTAAAAATTTAATTTTCGGAAAATTTCAGGATAAATTAAATAATTTGATTTAAGATAGCCTTACATAACAAAAACAAAATTACTCACCTTATACCGGGTACTCTAGAGCATGCGTATCAGCTTTTTGAGAAGGGAAGAAGTCGCTGTTTTAAATTTCAACAAAAATTCTATTAACTAAATCGAGGGTGTTCGAATGTTAACATCTTATTTTTTGTACTTAAAAAAAATACCCCTTCCCATTTGAAAATCTCGATTTCGGCCAATTTCGGCGATTTTTGGTTTTAAAAAACCCTTTTCCGTTCCTTCCCGAAAGTTTAGAATATCACCAATCGATAGAGCACCCTTGATTAAAGAATTATTTCGTAACACTACTGAAGGATGGAAATGACTTATTTAATGTTTTCGGTACACGAACCCAAACGTAAAATAATTCGTATATACGACATATTTAAATTAATCGTCACGGCTTAATATTCACTTGTCAAAAAAAAAAAAAATTAATACAATTTTCAGAACTCAACAAATTCTTAAATCATTAAAAAGAAAAAGATCAAATAATCATCATAACAGTAAAAAAAAATTAATCAAACAAACTCAGTTCAATGTAAAATATTTGATCCGACCTAATTGTGAAGCAAAATAATATGTTTAGCAACTACTCAAGCCCTGACAAATCATAATTGACGTTACACATTTCACAGGACGCATCAAATAGTCTTTACAGAAAGAGATTAATCTTTAATTCATACCACTCATCTTCTACTGTCTACAACCAGACTTCAAATCTAGACTAATGCTCTCTCTAGCATAATCCAATCTTTGGAAATATTTTTTTTTAATATCAATTAATACGAAAAAGTGATTGCCACCTACAGTATTATTTCACTTCGATATAAGAAGTACTTTAAAATATTTAAGCGCAGTAGACTGATATTTTAAAACAAACTTTACTAATATTGTATTATAGTGATGGAGTTTTCAATACAATTGTACTAAATTCAACACAATCAAGGCAGTTTAAAATACATCGATACATTTAATTAAATTCCAATACACAATTTAATTGTACTCGAAGAAGATATAAAAAATTGAAATATGATATAAATTTATTAAGTTCTATCAAATTTTTTGTAAATTATTAATATAGAAAATTGACTTTGAAAATTTTATTCTTAATTTGCACCAAAATTCACAACAGAACAAGTCCTTTCTGGAGAAACTAATAACATAATATCTCTTCTTTGCAATATTTGCCCTCCGAAGGAACTTCAAAACGCTGAAAATATAAATCAACAGTATAGAGCTCTATGGCTGAATTTTCAGAATTAAAAAAATTTAAAGAACTGTCGATTTTTGATTTTTGGTTTAAAGTAAGCAAAATAAAAAAAATTAGTCTAGATAGTATTTGTTTTTAGATATATATAATAATATAAAATAGCTAAGGGTATTTTATCAATACCACATTGATCAGCGGCCGTGGAAATAATGTTTTCCATTCAAAATATTATTAAAACCAAATTACTAAACGGCTTAGCGATAAACACGGTATCCGCCTTAATTCAAACAAGAGATTTATTGAAGTCAAATTCTGATTGTTGCTACAACTATCAAGCACCAAAACATGTTTTAACAAAACCGGAAACACAGAAAACATTAACGAATATTTGAATTATTGGATTAGTTACATATGTATGTAATTTTTAAAAAATAATATAATTAATGTATTAGTTTAGGATAATTATTATTAATTTTAAGGTTGACTTAAAACATGGACTTATTTTTTGTTGGTTAACTTTTTTTTTTTGATACTTTTTTTGAAAAAAAAAATATATATATATTTTAGTTTAGAAATTATTTTGTCTTTATGTTTGAGAAAAAGGAATTTGTTAATTTTATTATATTAAACGTTTTAATTTTATTTTATCCAATTATTTTAATAAAAATTTAAATGAAAATAAAAAAAAAATTTTTTTTCTTATAAGCTTTTCAGTATAAAAATCATTTCTGTATTGACCAATGATGTTAGGGGAGTAAATTGATAAATTTTTTGGTACCACAGTTTTTTCAAGACAATTAGATTGCTTTTAGTACAATTTTTCATTCGAATTCAATACATTTCAAAAATCGGAAATTCCATCACTATACTGACCTGATCTTCAGTCTCCACTACAGTTAGTTTTCTGTTATAGAATTTAGCCTTCATATTAAACAGAACAACGACACCACTGTTACGGACACATTTAATTTTTTTCCATAAATTAATAGATCAAATTTTGTAATTTTATTTATTTTTTTGTTTTTTTTCAGATAGCAGTAAATAACCAAAATACCTTCAAGGACTATTTTTGAACGTGGAAAACAGTTTGAAGGACTATGTTAATTTAATACTGCCAGGTTAATATAATTAGATAATTATTAAACTAAAGCTTGCTACATTTGATTGCTCATTTTATCATTTAACCCTACTTAATGGGGTTAGTAAAACCCCACCACTTTTGATTACAAAACTGTTAAAATAAACTAAACCAGAATACATGTTGTTACTAGAAAAGTAAAAATCATAAAGTAATATAGACAAAAATAATTATACTTTAATTGAAAATACTTTACAAAGTTAGCACCAGTATTTATATTACATTTTTTAGACTTTAATACGTTAAGACACGAATTGAATCCATTAAGAACATACACACACTAGACTTGGTACAGTTTGGTACTAAAATCTGCCACTTCATAATAATTACATGACTATACTTAAAATAATGAGAAATAGTTCCTATTATGGATGGAATAGCCAAGTTGAATTTTTATGTGAAACTAACAATGTCATGATATAAAATTTGTTCTTGTATTGAGTCCACCATGACATAGCCGAGTTGAATTTAAATGAGAACCTAACAATATCATAATTTCCAATTTGCGGTCATATTCAGCTCACAAAATAACCGAGTTGCGTTTTAGTAAGAAACTAACAATATCAAGTCTTCCAATTTACTCACATATTGAGCCCACCATAACACAGCAGAGTTCAATTTTAGTTAGAAATTAACAATATCATAACTTTCCATTTATCCCATATTGATCCCAGCATGACACAACCAAGTTGAAATTTGATCAGAAACTAACACAATTTTATGACTTCCAATTTGCTCCCATATTGATACCATCATGTCAAAACTGATTTGAAATATAATGGAAAACTAACAATATCAAAACTTCCACGTCATCAGGCCTCCACACACTCTTTAAATTTTATTTTCTCAAATTTTTTAAGTATATATATATACTTAACCTCATTTATATTTCTTCAAAAATTTTCAAAAATTCATTTTACCACTCATCATAACCCCGAGTACTTATCTTAACAACCATTGTCAGATCACTAGCAATCAATAAAAATAAAAATAAAAAAAAATAAAATTGATGAAATAGAACAAGCAGAAGAGTATATATAGTTGGGAAGGAGATTGAAAAAAAAGTTCTTCGAAATCAAAAATTAATCAAATATAAAAAAAAAAAAACTCAATTGCAATGATAGCATCACTTAAGGCATTCTCTGTTGATATGGCATGACATTTCAAAATGAAAATTGAAAAGCAATAAATAATTTTATATTTTTTGTGTTATTTTTTTGTTTTCTTTTCTCTGATTTTTCATTTTTATTGTGTTTATTTGTTTTTTTTTTTTTTGGTTTTTATTATTTTCTTGCTAAGACTTATTTCGTATTCAATTACAATAAAAAAAAAAAAAATAAATAAATAGAAAAACAAAAACAAGGATATTTTCAAGGATACTCAAATAAAATGATGGTGTTATCAAAGCAATTCGTTTGTTATGTTAATTTTATATTATTATTTTTGTTGTTGTTGTTTTGTTATTTATGACCTTCGATGTTTTAACAAGAAATAATTTTCTCTATAGGAAATTTTCAATGTTTTATTGTATTGTTTTTTTTTTTTTTGTTTTATAGTTTTTCCTCTTAAAGAATTTTGTTGGTTTTTGTGTTTTTATTTTTCATTTAGATCTTAGAGGAATATTTCTTTTAATTTGAATTTTTTCATATTTAGTTTTTTTTTTTTTTTTTGTATTATTTAAAAGAAGTATTTTAATTTTTTTTTGTTTCTTATTATTATTATTGTTTAGTATAAAATATCCCTTAAATCCCCAGGCATTATTTACAAAATAATAATAATAAGAAAAACTACACCAAAAAACTGAAAATAAACTTTCCCAAATGAATTCATTCCATTTTGGATTGCTCTTCGGGTTCTCTTTAATACATGGTAAACCAACATGAGCCTAATTTGTTTTTTCTGCTTTTTTGTTGTTGTTTTTTTTGTTTTTACTGTTCATTCGTTTATTCATTTGTGTTTGTAGTATTGGTTGCTTGTATGAAACAATCGTTTCATTTCAAAACATTTTTTTCACTGTTATTTTATTTTACTTTACTGTTTTTTTTTGTTGTTTTTTTTTTTTATTTCTCACTCACTATATTCTCTTCTTCTCTTTTTTTTTTTTTTATAATATTTAACGGTCTTTATAGTGTTGTTTTTTTAGTATAAGTATTGTGTATTTCTGTTGTGAAAATTTTTTATAAATGAGAAAATAACAAAAAAAAAAAAAAATTAAAAACAAAAATAAATCAAAAAAGAGAAAGAGCAAAACAAAAAATTGTTAACGAATAACATAATAACGAAAAAAATATATTTAATACAAAATACAATACAACACAACACTAAATTTGAGGCGCAACAAAGAAGAAAGAAAATAAAAAAAAAAAAAATACAAAGAAAAGGTCAGAAAGGAATTTAACAAAAGCAGCTGTTGAAAAATAAAAATTACTTTTTTTTTGTTATTGTTATTATTCTTTTTGTTGCTAATATTTTGTGTAGAACCTAAGGAAAAATAATTTTATTTTTTTTATATCCCTGAAACTGAATTTAACACTAATCGACAGTTTGTTTCTTTAGATTTAAATACGTATAGTTATATAATAGTATATATATATATATATATATATATATATATATATATATATATATATATATATATATATATATATATATATATATACATTAAACGCACAACAGCAGCAACAAACAGTAATAACACCAAAACAATAATAAGAGAAAGAGAAAACTACATTTATAGCTAAGTCATCATTAGAGAAACAAAAAAAAAATCTATGTTTTATTTTTTAAATTATTCATGAAGATAATTTCATATTATTGGGTATCTGTGGTACAGTAAAGAGTAAACAATCTTATTTTTTTAAATTTATATTTATTTTCACTTTTCTTGCCTTTTAGATTTAAAGATTTTGCTCATATAGTATTGGGTACTCTACTCTACTCTCGGTTTACTATAACCGCAATAGATTTCATTGTGATTTGATGGTGATTATCTCTCTACCTTTTGTTGTAATACTTCAAATGTTATGCATTGATTGTCCCTTTGGCATTATCTGAGATATGGGTGATAAAACCATAAGCTGAAACTGCACAGGTACACACGCACGTTGGATAGTCAGATTTTCTTCTTACATGCCACTCGTTGTGAGTACAGACACTTTTTGCAGCTGTTCCAACGAAGAGATGCACACTCTTTAATATTTTCTGAAATATAGGTAATTAAACCATAAAGTCAAACCTGACAGGCATGCAAGCACGTTGGGTTGTCATATTCATCTTCTTACCGCTCATTGTGAGTACAGACACTTTTTGCAGCTTCTCCAACAAGGAGCTAGAGACATGTTTACGGAAAACACCCTTAAATTCAAAGTGTGAAAATGGCTCAGTTTCGAGCATGGATCTTCCTCCTTTGTTTTCTATATCCGCCGTTGTCCGATATACATTTCCCCTCCCTTCTGTTCCCTTCCCATCCTAGTACATCGGGATTGGGACCGATCGTTTTTAAGGATTGCTGCGGTTAACAAAGATCACTACGTGAAGGTGAGAGTAGGAAAATAATGTGGTATAGGTTAAGTGGTGTAATCTGGATACAACGACCATAAAACATTTCACCACCCCATTAGAACCCCACGAAGGAGTTACAGGACAATGATGATGATGACTGTACTGTACTGAATGGCTCACTTTGTAGTGTGATGAATAATAATGTTTGAATAAAAAAAGGTTCACTACATGAATGTGAGAGTACGAAAATAATATGGATGAGGCTAAGTTGCATAAGCTGGATACAACGACCATAAAACGTTTCACCTTTCAATTAGAACCCCACGAAGAAGTTAAAGGTAAATGATGATGATGATGATAACTGTACTGTACTGAATGGGTCACCTTGTAATGTGATGAATAATAATGATTCGTAACATCTTTTTCAGATCTTCGAATTTGAAAAATATATCGCGGTTTGGAAGGAATTCATATCATTTTGAGTTCCATCCTAACGAAATATTTGATCAAAGTTTTCATTTCTGTAGTTCTGAGTTTTTTTTTTTCACTCTTGGAAGTGCGTACTGTTGACTTTTCTTTAAATTTTCATTGTTTACAAATTGATTATTGAAATTTAGTTTTCTTCTTATTTCCTCTAAATTCCAGAAACACAGGTCTTTGTACAATATACAATAGCTTTTATCGATTAAGATCATTTTATTATTGACTGCGTTTGAATGGGTTATATTTTAATCTTTTAATTGTTGTAAGCAATAATTTTTCACAAAATAGTTTATGGCTCTTCTTCGTCGCCACACTGCATGTCAACTAGAAGAAATTAATCCTATTTTCCTGATTTTGAAATCTTGGTTGGCAACAACGTTGTATTTCGGATCTTATTCCACTGCTACATATTGAAGAGATGAATTAAATAAGACTGTTTTTGGATTGGACGAGGATTTATTGAGCTATTCTATAACTCTTGCCAATCGCTGATTGTCTGCATTCATTTTTTCTAAGTTCTAAGATAAATATTCCAAACTAATATCAGCTTGAGAGAGATTGTTGGAATGCAAATAGAATTTATAATGGAAGTTCATTGATAGTCGAAAATAAATTCGATAATTTAATGAAAGTTAGACTAAACATCAGAAACAATATTTTTTTAATCCACTTGAATAATTTTTTATTTTTCGCACTTCCGAACAGTTAAGCTTCACAGTTTAAAATGTATTCGTACGTCTTTCCATAGTCGCAATTGTGATTTTATATCTTTAACAATATCTCACATAGACCCGCATTAATACATCGCATTGCTAATGCATGAATCCATATAATTATTCAAAATATTACGAATCTTGATCATACTAGCACTAGATGTGCTTGACTCAAACCTACTCTTGCAATCAAAATGCATCAATCTGGACTAATATATCGGTATTTTCTGAATCTTAACCACAATTTTTACGGAAATATGATGACATATGTTGGACTTTTGTGAGGTGTCTGAGCGGACGCGAGCGGTGGCATTTTTTGGCACAAATTGAAAATTATTTGTTGGGTATGCTACCTTTAATATTGAAATTAAACTAAAAACACCCTCTACTGAATTCGAAAAGAGTTCTTTAGCATGAATAAATCTCGAACTCAAGATGAAAATGTGCTATTTTCTATAAATTAGAACAGCTATTCAGCCCAAAGACTTTTCATTTAAAGTTTTATTTCTTCGTGTTGCCCCAATCTCAATCGAGATTTTATATCTACTACGACCTAGTCTGTGCTATGGTTAATATTTAAACTAAAAACATTCTCCATTGACTTCGAAGGACTTCTTTAAGATGAAAAAATCCCAAGTTCAAGATGAACCCAAAAAAAAAATATATTACAATAGTTAGATTTAGATTAGTATATTATTACAACAAAAAACAAATTTCCCATTTGAGGTCTTTAAATTACAATTTAGACTTTTTGATCCACATCAAAAGAGTATACATAAAGTTGGTAAATATTATAAGAAATAATTTAATTTTGTTCAAATTTGATTATGAAAGTCGTTTATCAAAAATTTGTAAGTCTATATTATAAGAATAATAATCTATGTGTTCCAATGTATATATACATATATATATATATATATATATATATATATATATATATATAAATAAAAAGGATACATATTTATTATGTAGATGATTTTTTTGCCCATTATAAATTTATTACAGTGTAAGTAAATTAAATAAACGGTTGTTGTACATTTTTTGTATATATATATATATATATATAGGTATATAAAAATATTCTACAAAAACAACCAAACATCATTTTTATATAAAAATATTCAATTGTTGTTGTTGTTTTTTTTTTCATTTTAAGTTGAATTGTTTAAATTGTGGTCGTTATTAAAAATATTTTTTTTTTTATTTTTTCTAGTTATAGATATTTAAATTTATTTCAAAAATGTTTTGATATGATAAGTAACAATAGATTTATAAAAAAAAATAGCAATAAAATTACATTTTGATTGTGGTTTTTTAATTAATAAATTTCGAATATAATATCACCTATAGTTCAAAACACATCATCGAATAGATGGTGTGAATACTAAACGGCAGCATCACAAAGTTGAAGTAAATAGTTAGTAACAAGCATTGCAAGTAAAAAAGACAAACCTATTTATTAATAGATTCAATTTTAATAGATATAACTAATCATAGGTTTTGAATCATACTACCTCTGATCTGTTTCAAAATACAACATACAATTTGTAGAAGTTTAAGAAAATTATGTATGCCTATATTCTACACTTTTTTTTACCCTTATTCTACACTGTCTTTATTCTATATATAATTTTGTACTTTGTACTATCCTAACCAAGTGGTATATAATTGCTAAACATCATAACGCTTTGGATGACTATAAAAAAAAACCACAAATCAACCCACGCAGCATTTTAATGTTATAAAAAAAAAAATTAGTGCTATAAGCCCTTTATAAGCACTAAAATTGTTATAATGATGTTTATATGGGAATAATGTGATTCATATTAACTGTAAGAATGATATTTTAGCAATTGCGGGAGCTGTTATAATGGCATTTTCAGCAAGTGCTAATGGAACATTGTTATAAGTCTAAAAGTGCGTAATGCTACAACAAGAGTTAAAGTGTTGTTATAAGAATAGAATTGCTAGAATAGCAGTAGTAGTGTTATTATTTTACTATGTTCCTATAATGTCACTAATAAACTTATGGTAGCTTTTGAATAAATATTTAGAAAAGATGGCCATTTTTTTCTACAAACATGGTAGAAAACAAATTTTTTTTAAGTTAACAAAAACTGAAAAGCTGAAAAAACATAAAATTTACTTACAAGAATAATTATTGGAATATCAAATTTTATGTTATGCATTAAGTAACCGACATTATTTAATATTTTTTAAAATGCATTTAAAAAATATATTTTCTTTTATTTATTTAAAAATTGGTTATTTGCGAAGTATTATTATAATAAATGTCAATCAAATTTCTTTCCCAGCCAAATTTTGTCTTTTGGTCAGAATAAGTATAAAAACATATATTCACTAACCCATACATAGGTATACTAATCATATAACAATATTGCGGCAATTGCTCCGGTGCCTTGTAGGATGTCCCATTTTAGTGCTATAACGTATTTATAACGTTTCGCAACAATTGCGGAGCACTCAAATTAAGACTAATACTGCTATAAGAGTGTTTATAATAGTGTTATAAGATTGCGCAAGAGCCTTAAAGCAATAAAATTGTTACATGGCAATACAGTTATGCTTCCCATCCCATTCTTATCTAGTGTTAGAGATGTCAATTATCCTAACTTTTTATACCTTTTTATATTTTGGAATGCCAAAACGTGCATCAATGGAAAATGGAAAAAGTCTCCTTCTTAATCTTGTTGAAAATGTACCAGCCACAGGTAAAATTCTCTCACTGATGGTAGAGGTTGGTGGGATCGTATTAAGAGCATTCAAAAGTTTTTCTAGGTTGTGAGTTAGTTTTCCATGTCCTTCAAGAAATTTAAACTCTTTTTGTAGAGAATTAAATTATTTTTAAATTTGGTTGGAATTTCACTGCACCAATGTAATCGGTTTGCAAATTCCATCCACAGATCCGGATTAAGACACATGATTTTGATCTCCTGGAATTGCATACAATCGACTAATTATATCTTTTGCATAGGCATAGATTGGGCTTCGAAGCATATGTAATATCATCAAAATTATCATCTCAGGAGATTGACAAATTTTGTAGAAATTTCATCACAGATACTACTTCTTCATTTCGTTTTAAGATTTCTATTTTTAATGACGTCAACATTTCATTGCTTAAATCTGAATCAGTATATTGTTTAATTTTTTAAACATAAATTCAAAAACATCTTCGCTAGATAAAAGTGTTGCTTGTTTACTCAACTGTTTTAGACCCAATTCATGTGGTTTTAAGATATTTAACATATTTTATATTTATCATTGTAATATCCTTTTTCCGTTCCTAATATGTCAGATTGTTTAAAACATTTTTTTTAACTTTAGGAGTCGCTCAATCATAGGAACCAATGAGTTTCACCTGGTTTTGCATTCCAACAGTAAATGTAATAATTATTGTATAAAAATTCAAATTTTTGAAATGATAAAAATTTCCAGATAATTGATTCAAAATATCCGGATTTCCAATTATCCGTAAATCAGAAAATATCCGGATAGTACAAACCGAATATTATCCGGATTGCCATCCGTAAGTGTAACCGCAATATGATCGCAGTATGATATAGAGTGTAAGTAGTATTATATTTATGGAAAAATTTCCATCACAGAAAGTTTGTTCGAAAGCAAGCGAGAGATGGCTATGTACAGTTTAGAACGTCTCATCAGTCATTGAAAATAAAAAATGGAGCTTTCAAAAATGAAAATGAAGTTAAGATGACACGCAGAAGAAAACAACCAATTATTGTCTAAATGTCGATATTATATTATTTATAATAAAAAATAAACAATTTTACTACTAATAATTTCAATAGAAACAGTTTGAAATATAACCAGAAAAATGTACCTGAATTTTGATTTTAAATATAGATACGTCATGTAGACAAAGAATATTGTGCTAAGCTGAAGTGATGTCAAATCAACAACTATCAACAACTATATAAAGCAGAGATGCAAACCAAACATTTTTTTCGTGTGGTTCGGTTTTGGTTTAAGGTTAATTTTAATTTTTGGTTTTGGTTTTTGGTTTTGGTTCTAAAAATTTCAAAATTTGGTTTTGGTTTGGTTCTGGTTCAATAAATATTTTTATTTATAGTTTTCGGTTCGGTTCGGTTTGGTTCAATTTTGTTAAAATAAAATTATTTATATACATTACAGATTTATGAATCAGTATTAAAAATAGAATTTAAATTGTCAAATAAAAGTCATATGATTTGTAAACAATAATGACATTGACAAGATTAATAAACTAAAACTATAAATATTATTATTGTATTAGAAAATTACATTGCTTACATATTTTATAAAATTCAAAATATAAAAAAATTTATTATTATTTTGTAATTGCTGCTGCTGGTCATAACAATAATCTAATATTTGAAATGAAATATATATTTTAAGTAAGCAAATTAAATATATATAAAAAAAAACATGAAAGAATAATTAAATTTATATATTTGATTTTTATAGAGGAAAGGGACAATCGATATTTAAAACAATTTATGGCGAATGCTGGAAAACAATCAGTAGTCATTTAAAAACTATAGATCAATTTAATCAATCGTTTCTAACTGCATTTGTTACATCCAGTCAAATGCTTTTTATTGTTGTACATGTTGTGGGAAATGAAAAAATATTCAGAACTTTTATGACACATCTTATAAAACATATAATGAACTCAATTTATAAAATTAATAGTACAATTAAAGAAAGAAATTTTCAATTAAAGAAAGAAAGGAAAAAGAAAGATATGAACAAGAATTATTGATATGTGACTGACATAACCCTCAACCCCACATTAGCAAAATATACATAACGAATATTTTGCTAAGGTGAAGAGGAGGGTTATGTCAGCCAAAAATCAGCAACTATATCAATAAATATTGTCAATTTCAATTCTATTAACAGAATAACAAACTCGAACTTTGTATTTATTATTTATATTCTTAATAGTGACTTAGTTAGAAATACTATTTCCTACTTCGTACGTTAAGTACTATAAAACATACCAACATCAAAATATTAAATTGTATTCGTATTCTATCAATTGGGATAAAAATTTCATTCTCACCCAATTTAGCTTTAACACTTTGAACATTTCGATCTAAAGAGCAATAACCTTAAGTCAACTTCAAAAATCAATCTATAAATTATTTATTTTGCAGACATTTTTCCAAATAAAAAATAAACAAAAATTCCAATAAAAAAAAAATTGTGATTGACATAAATTTAAATTAAAAGTATGAAAAAAAAAAATAAAAACAGCAACTAAAACAAAAACAAGCATATATAAAACCACACGCCATCATTCTAACCATAAAGAATTTTTTATTTAAACAAAATAAATAAAAATCAAACACGCGTTTTAATTCTTATCCATTCAAAAAAAAATTGATTTTCGCTTTCATTTCTCCAATTTTTTAAACTTATATTTTTTTTTTTAATTCACACATCTCTACCCACACCTCAACCCTACAATAACAATTCATTAGCCTTTTGTATTTACATACTTATAATATATTTAATTTTTTTTTTTTTTTTAAATCGAACTTTTTTATTGACTTTTTTTTGGTTGTTTGTTATTCTTTTGTTAAGCTTTTAAAACAACTTCAATAATTTTCAATTTTCATTCCTCAAACTCATAAAAAAAAAACAAAGTGCTTAACAACATAAAATACAAATATCTATAGATAAAAAAAATTCATTTAAATTGAATTTTTCAGGATCAGTGTGGTGCCTCTCTTCTATACTTCTATTCTATGCCTCCTTCTCTATGGCTCGGCTCCTCTTCAAAATCTCCGGAGAAAAAAAAATACATCAATAATTTAACCTCAGTGAATTCAAAAATTTCATCAATCCTTGTTATGTTCTTATATACATACTTGTGTGGTTAAATTTTTATTCTTAGAAACAAATCAAAAAAATTATAGAAGAGGTGGGAGCTAAAAATTGTGTAGAGGCGCCTAAAATCTAAAAAAGAAATCTGATATTTTAATGACATAGTAAGCTAAAATTTAAATGAACTCATCAAAGGAACGTACTCCAAATTTCCCTTTGACTTCTGAGTTCTTAAAGTAAATCGCACACACATTTAAAGTGGAGATTTATTGAAAAAGAAAAATTAAAATTAAAAATTATTCACTTGAAAGGGAAATATTTTTAAACAAATTTGAATTCTGAAATTGTGTTGTTGTTGTTTTAATTTTTTTTTTTAAGGATATTTAAAATAAGGACATTATTGCGTCAAATATTATTACTGTTATTATACTTATATGAATTTGATTAAATATGATTTTGAATTCATTGTGATTTTTGTACCGTTGTACAGCTTTGTGCCGTTGTACCGTTTTACAGTTTTGTTGTGGTTTGTAGAAAGTTGGGGTTAACTCTGTTTGGCACAAGAAGGCGTTTTGAAAAATTTTCAGAGGCTTATGACCAGATCCATTTTGAACAGTTGAAAATGGGCGGATATTTTTCTTTTAAATTTACTAAATATGCTTTCTATAGGGCGAGTTGAGAACGAAATACTTAAATAGTATATAAGTAGTAGATGAAATATACGTCATCATCAACATCTATTGACAGATACGCGTATTTTGTCGGCGAGTCGAGAACGAAATACTTAAATAGTATATAAGTAGTAGATGAAATATACGTCATCATCAACATCTATTGATTCTACAGCTCGGGGTGAGAATTATGCCAAATTTCACAGTTAAATCTTAACCTAAGCTTTTCGCTTAAAAGAGGTTTAAATTGAAAATTAAGTTTCACAGTTGATATTTAAGCGAATAATAATTAAACCACGGAGATCGGAGACTTAAGCTGCACTTAAATTTAAACCAAAAATCAGATGATTGAAAAATTATAAATGTATAAATGTAATTTATAAAAAATCAAGTTAGTTGAGTTTGTTTAGATAGCAAAATTTCAGCGACATCTGTGAGAAAATCGAAAAATTAATTTTTATCAACATAATTACTAGTGTAACCAACATAATATTATTAAAATGACAGCCACTTATAAGCTTACTTAAAATTTCCACTGTGAAATTTATTCTAAATATTTTTGAGCTTAAGCTTCAACCGATGCTTATCTTATCCTATATTTAATCTACCACTGCAAAATTGGCCCTTAGTGTCGTTTACGATTTTTCTTCATTCCGTATCTGCAGCTATTTGTGGATGCTATATTCTGTTAAACTATTCTCCATTCGTCAGTCAGTCAATCTTTCGACAGTTGACCTAAATTTCATGTCAGCCTTGGTCTACATCTTGCTCTGTGTTTAATATTATGTTCGAAATTCTTTATTGATTCATTCGTATTACATGTCCTGTCCATCTTAGTTTTTGTGGCTTAATAAATTTTATAATATTGTGTTCCTCGTCTAAGATAAAATATTTGATATTGACTATCGTCATTTATTTTGGGACCAAAAATTGTTCTCAGTAATCTACTTTTGAAAACTTTTAATTTATTTTCAACGATAATTTTCATTATTTAAGCTTCGCAGCTGTAGGTTAAAACGGGTGGTATTATGGTGTTATATACCGACCGGGTGTTCCAGAGCATTAAAATTAGAAAAAAAAAATTATTAACTAAATCGAAGATTCGCATTATAAAGTACCACTTTCCATTTGAAAATCTTCATTTCGGCCGATTTCGGTAAATTTTGAACTTAAAAAACCCTTTTCTGGTCTTTCCGGGACGTTGAAAATATCACCAATCGATAGAACACGCTGATTATGGATTTAGTCAATAATTTTTTTTTTATTTTAAAATAACGGTTCCTTCCCCTCTTTAGAAGCTGATACACAAGCTCTGCAACACCATGTATATTCTTAATTTAAATATTTAATTATGTATTGTCCTGTTCAAAATAATTTAGACATGAAAAAGTTTTTTGTACGCGTAGAAGATTTGATCCAATTTCACTTTCGTATTCTTCTAGGATGTTTTCGGCTATACGTCGCAGCTTATCATTTATAATATTTGGGAGAGTCTGTAGTATGCCATATTTAATGGTATAATGCCTTTATAGTTAGGACAGTTAAGATTATTGCCCTTTTTGTGAATTGGGACACTTATGCTTTTTTCTCATCTGCTTGGTATGGTTTTATATCCCATTTTGTACATATTAAATTATATAACATGAATATAAAAATGTCATCTACATTTTTAAGAATTTCTGCTACAATACCATCTATACCCAAATACGCAAATTTTACACGAATTTTACTTTAACGTTAAAACATTAGTTTTGAATAAAAAGCTTTTTAACATATTGATATATATATATGATCACTAACAGAGATCTAAAGCCCAATTTTAATAAGAAAACACTCTGAAAGATTTTTATAAATCAATGATTTAAAAACGATTAGGGGTATTTGTGCTAATGGAAAAATCTCCTACAAACGGCTCAAAGACGTCTAATCCGACTGAGATTTATCATTTCAGATTATTTCTAGATATTATAATGACTTTGATATATAGGAAAATATCAAACATATTGTATAAATTCAAAGCAATAATAGCGTTCATTAAGGACTTAGACCTATTTTACGATAACAAGATTATTTTTATACGGGGAAGTACAATATACATAATTCTAACATGTACCAATTTCAGATCTATATTAAATTCCGAAGAAGTAAATGGTACAATTTTACACTAACAGTAGTAGTCTATTTGTTTTACAGGAGCTTCAAATGAACCCACATATGGCCTGATCTTCCATGAAGTTTCTACATATAAGTTCATATCGAAAGCTGTGTGTGTAAAGGGCCTCGGTAGCCGAATGGTAAAGTACTCATGTAACAACCGACGGGCATAGATTCAACCCACTTACCAGCCAAAAAATTTTTCAAATGGTGAAAATTACTGAAATAGAATTTTTAATACATCGGTTCTTCGGTACTAACACAATGTGACAGGAACAATAAAAACTGAGAACGTGCAAGTTAGGACAATTAAAAAAAAATATGTTAAGATTTCCTAGTAAAAACAACGTGTGCTAAAACGATAATTGTTATGTACGCGACGCACATCCGTCAAACAGCATGGGATTTTTCCAATCGATTTTCCAGATCCCATAATCCAAATGTAAACATTCCCGGAGCAATAAAATTCAAATCCCCGAGCCCTAGGTGTCAAGCTCACCAGAGTACGCCTAGTACACCGCTACCTTACAGAATGCTCATTCAATAATCCAATCACGTCCCACAATACATCCCAAATTTAATTTATCCCGTTAAAAGCCCTACAATTTTGCAATACATCCCAAATAACACTTATTAAAGCACTTCTAACCCACCACAGCATCTGGGATAAAATATAATGAGCTGATTTAACTAATTATAATGAGCTGATTTAACAGATTTAACTAATTCAGACCCTTTCAACTTCATTCAACCATCATATAAATTTCTATCTATACCTAGTTTATAACACAAAGAAATATTTTTAATTTTTTTCTTTCTGTTCTTTTTATATAATACTACCAAAGTTTCCCGACGTTGTCCGGGTCGACCACAAAATGAATCGAATTTATTTCAATGAAGTTTGATTTATGAATCGAATTGACAAAAATTAGTTTATCAAAAATATTCTAATATTTTTTTTCACTACGATAAAAAAATATCAACAATACTCCAACTTAAGCTATACTTATATTAAAATTATTTCTTTGTAAACAATATTTTAGTGATCTTTTCTGATGAAGTACAAGCAAATACGCTCCTTGCTGTTGAGGTATTCTTGAAATAAAGAAATGTTCGTTTTTTCCACAATCAATTGGAATTTGTACTTAAATGAAATTAGGATGCCAAGTTCTTATTCTTAATCTAGTACCGTAGTTTTGGGTTCTTCAAATTTCGTAGAAGCACTATTGAAGCTACTACTTTTAATTCCAATTGATTAAGAGGAACAACTTCATTTTCATCGATAACTGTATCTATCGATTTGTACACATGGACCCCCTGGAACACTCTGCAGTATTTTCTGATTAATAAAACGAATCGTCACATTTTTGTGGCTAATTTACATAGCCACTTCATATAGTCATGTAAAAATTTTATACTGATTCCTAAATTCGAAAATACTTTTTCAGGACAATACATGTTTTTTTATTTTTCATAGAATACCTATGAATAAATTTTCAAGTCTGTAACACAATTTTTTTTTTAAACATTTCTGATAGAGTATGTAAGTGTAAATTTTCATGCCTGTAACACAATTGGTTTTTGAAATATTCCTGAAACGTGCTATGAGTTGTACGACAGCAACCCGAACCAGTCCAAATTTTTGAAATCGGTAACAGTCGAATTTCTTTATTTGTGAAAGAGAATCTAAATGTAAATTTTCATATCTGTCACACACATGGTTTTTAAAATATTCCTGAGTCTTGGTAAGAGTTGTACGGCAGCAACCCGAACCTGTCATCTGATGGCTTTGTAAAGTACCGCATTATGTGCATACCAGTACCATGAATAACTGTGCAAAATTTCAGAACTCTATCTTTAAAACTGTGGGCGTGTATAGCGAACAAACATATCCCTTTTATAAGTATAGATTATGTAAGATAACATTTTTTTAATTAATTTTTAGGACCTAAGTTAGCCAATAAGAATTTAGATATTAAGTAATTGAAATGCGACTTTAATTTTATTTTGTAGAAGTTTAACACAGAATTGTAACTAATTTTCCTCTTTTTATTTGTAAAGTTTTCTTTTTTGTAAGCAAGGTCCACATCCCGAAATGGAAAAGGACCTGAAGTAGCCCTCCGGATTTATCAGCAAGTACACTGATAAATAAATAAATAAAAACAACGTTCTTGAAATCCTCAAAACATTCTTCATCTACCTTCACCTTCATTTTTGACTTTAGTGATTTAAATGCTTCGCAGCTTTAAGTACATTAGTACCCTTTTGTTTTAAAACTAAAATATTTGTCTTTTAGATTTACCATTAATCCATGTCTGATTCGCTATTACTTCAGATATATTGGACTAAACAAAATTCGATTGGGAGTTGTTGAGAAATATTTTTTTTAGTCGAATACAGTTAAAACGGATTCGTTCCTTTCTTCTTTTTTTTAATTCGGTTGAAAAGTAGGTGCTATACCTACTGTGTGACCCAGCCTGTAACAAAGTTTTGATTGTCAACTAAGGGTAATAACTATACATTTATAATTTTAGAAGGATAACTTTTGTGGAGTATACCCATCTTTTTTTTCGTCTTTTATAATACGATGATCCTAAGAGCTCTCTCAGTATCAGCATTGTGAACATACCGAGGCGGATTGACAATGTTTCGTATTACTCTGCTTTGAAACGTGAAAAATAACAACTTATTAACAGAACTAGAACTGGAATATTGGACCTAAATATTCAACATTTTTCTGAATTACTGACTATGCTACTGAATTGATTCAGAAGGTAAACGAACAAATAAAATCGCAAATGATATAACAAAGAAATGTTAATACCATTTAACGGTGACGATTATTTCTAAAATGGGCCACAAAATCCACCGAAAATACTTGAAAAATCATTAAACAAAAATGTTAATGTTCCAACACATATCTACTACATCTTAAAGAATACCAATTATAAAATATCATTTAGAAATTTTATTATGTGACTCACTAATCGACCAATCCAAAAAAAATTGAATATCAAATCAAAATGGTTTTGTTAATAACGTGACTCCATTCATACCACTTTAAAAATCCTATTCCAAAACCAAAAAAAAAAAAAATTCAATATTGAAAATGATATTTATTTACATTTTTTAATGATTTAAAATATTTTCTTTATTTTTTTTTTTTTGTTTTTATTGTTTTGTTTATTTTTCGAAATATTTTATAAGAAAATAATTTTTGTTTTCTTACCCAAGAGTATAAAATAGGAAAAGCAAATTTTTCTTTTATTGAAAAGTAATCTAAGAGGATTGAAAAATGTTTGTCTTTTGGAAATATATATATATATATATTGTATATATATATATACAATATATATGTATTAAATACAAAAAAAAATTTAAATTCACAAGAAAATAGAATAAGAGAGTAAAGTATTTTTTTTTTTTAAGTTGAAAAGAAAAGGACAATAACAAAAACAAAAGAGAAGAGGTAAATAAAAAAAAAAAATATTTAAAATAACTCACTTCAAAAATTGAAAATTTTATTCTGAAAAGAGGAAATTCCTAACCCTAACAATAATTTAAAATCAAATAAGAAATATTAGTAAGAAAATATTCAAATGAGTATTATTTAAAAAATTTGTATCAATAATGGAATAGAATTTGGTTGTCCAGTAAGTCATAATTTGTTTTATATCATAACAATAAATTCAAAATTAACTATAAAAGATGGTAGAGCACGTCTCAAGGAGAAATTTTTCATATTAGATTTTTAATTATTTTAGTGAACTGTTTTGAATTACCTAATCTTTTATTATGTTGAATTTTTCAATTGCGCCATTTAAATCAAATAAAACGAATGACTCGAACAACTTTAGGGAGATCTCTATTTCGTCAGTCTTCAGTAAAATAATAGAAATACATATCAACAATCAATTAACTGAATACCAACGACAAGATTAAATTATTCACATATTATAGTCTATTTCATACTACGATAAATAATGGTATAGGAATTTGGGAAAATTCATATGAAAGAAACCTAAGCTCTCTCCAAAGAATTCAAAATAAAGCAATTCAAAATCTGTTTTGGTTGTCTGGCAGAACTTCAACCAATTATATACATTTCAAAAATAAAATTTTAAAAATAAAAGACTATAAAAGTATTGGATAAAACCAAACACACACAAACACACAGAATAATTAGATAAAAACAAACACTTAATTAGTAGAAATAATCAAATAAATCGGCACAATACGAGACGAGCAAATCAACTGCGATATGGTGTTGGGTACACATAAATGGAGTAGAACCTATTATGAATACAGGAATCATAACTTTAAACAATATCCCTGCGAAATTCCTGGATATTTCCAGACAAAATTTTAAGAAGGAGTTTAAAAAAATAATATTGTCTTAGTAAAGGCCCGGCCCGGGGGCCACATGCTTCCCTTTTCGTATTTTTATGTGCCTCGTTGCATAATATTTATTCTCTGTAAAAAAATTTTTTTATAGAATCTATCATAAAAAAAAATGTTACTAAAAAAATATATTTATTGCTCGGGTTGAAAAATAAAAAACCGTTATCTCTCTGTTCGCAAAAAAAATCTTTTATCCATGCACATATTCCCTTTTTCATTCATAAGTAGAAAATTTAAATATATTACATGCATAATTCAAAAATATTACTATAGTAGGAGTGAAGAAAGAATTCCAGTTTCAAATTTAAATGATGAAATATTGTTGTTGGACCTGTGTTTCTTAGTAGATATAACCAAAAAAATTAACCAGCTAAACAAGGAGTTACAGAGGTAAGATTACTTAATTATTAATGCTTGTAATCACGTCAAAGCATTTCAAATAAAGCTAATTTTATTTGAGAGCTAACTTAGAAATAGTAATCATCACCATTTTCCGAAGTACGGTGATAAAATTGGAAAACTTTCAGCTGATTAAATCGTCGTTTCTCAGAACTTACAAAATATGACAAAACGTTTGAGATATTTTCTTCTCCATTTCAAGTGGACGTTTCCATTGTTCCAGAAGCTTTACAGATGGAAATAATTAATTTGAAACAACAATGAGTTGAAGCAGATTCATACAACGCCATCAAAAATTGACTTTTACAAAACGTATATAACAGCGGAAAAATATCGTAACTTAAGATTATTTGCTCTAAAATTTGTAAGCGCCTTTCTTTGGATCTACATATTTTTGTAAAGCTGTTTTTTTTTTTAAATGAAATTTAATAAAACTAAATTTTGCCCTTCATCAACAGACGAAAATCTTGAAAATCAATTAAGATCTAAACTACCAAAATTGATGTAGATTTAAAAATATTGAGTGATCGCAAGGAAAAACAAATATCACATTAATAAATATTATAATATTTAAAAGTTAAGTATGTATACTGCTGAAATAATAATCGGTTTAATAAAAAATGTTCTTAAAAATATGTACTGAAATAATAAAAATAAATGATATACATTAAAAATTGATTTTTTCATATAATATATGTAACCCCGCGCACAATTTTAGATCAGAAAGTTGGCCCGCAGAGCGATTTGGATTGGGCAGGCCTGTCTTAGTATAACTGAGATGACTATACTAATTGTTCTTTATACTGTTTTGTTCATTTTTTTTACCATTGTTAAATACTTTATACTAATTTTTGATTCTGCAACTGCCTATATTTGCCTTGTTTTTATTTATATTTTTTTTTTCTCACTGACATTCATAGTTAAAACTATTTTATAAATTATAAACCCTCTACAATCTACCTAGCTCTTTTTGGGATATGCTTGAATAAATGAAAATAAGTAAATAAATATATTAAAGGTTCGAAAGCTCATTTTTGTGAGAGAATTATTGTGAGAACCGTATAACATACTTGAATGTAATGTGCTATGCTCCGATAGAATACCTTATTTCACAATAAACAATTTCACAAACTTTTCAAAATACATATTCAGGCTTTTCTCCAACTTACGTATTCACAATTCTACCATATCCTCATATTTCTCTCCTAATCCCAATCCAAATTATACTCGTAATAATTTTTTGTCATTTATTTTATACCAAAGACAAAGAGTAGTCTAGACCAGATCAAAAACCCCGAAAATGGGTTGTGAATTTTCCGGATTTTCCGTTTGGGTAAAGAAACTATTTTGACCAGGTTGAAAACCTCAAAAATATGACTAATAAATGTTTCGAAAATAGTTCAAATAGTCTCAATTGTGAAAATGAAACCTCCCCATGGCCTTTTTGCAACACAAACTATTGAAATTGTACCTTTTTTGCATTTATTTCGTTTTTAATATATTCATTCCTATTCAAATGTTTCCCACCGATGATCTGGCTAGTTCGTCAGTCTTCTTATTTCCAGTCAAGCCACTATAAGCCGGTATCCAGATCAGTTCTACCTTATTTCGGAGCCCTATGAGGTTCAGGGCTACCGAACATTCTTCCACAAATCCACATTTGATTAGCTTACTTTCAAGAGCTTTTAAAGCAGCCTACTGTCACTAAAGATTCTAATGACTTTGTTAGACCATCTTTCACCATCTACTATCCATCCCCATCTACTATCCATCCCCATCTACTATCACTATGAAAACTATTATGTGTTAGATTTGTGATAATTTTAAGATCAATTTATATTAAGATCAAGTCATACAAAAATAGAACAGTTTAACGTATTAGCTGTGAATTAACAATTAAATATTTATATAGTAATGTCAAATAATTTTAATAATGTAAAAATATTGTTCTGAAATGCAACAAGCATCTATCACAAAAACAACTGATTTTTTAAACATTTTAAGAAAATACGATATTGATGTAGGTATAGTTACAGAAACATGGCTAAAAGAAAAATCTTTTAATGACAATCTATATATAACATTATATTTATGTAACAGAGTTTCCAGAAAGGCAGGCGTCGTTGCAATTTTAATTAAAAAAAAATATTAATCACGAATTAACACCATAGTTAAAAACAAAAGTTTTCGAAACATTAACTATAAAAATTCAGATGGTCTCATCTGAAATATTTATAAGTAGCGTTTACTTTGAGTGAAGGAGCAGCAACAAAGAAAAATTACAGAATTTTAAGCACGACTTAAACCTTGTCAATAAACTTAATAGTAAATACATTATTGTGGGCGATTTCAATTGCAGGCATTTGCATCTTGAAAATGCTTAAAAAATAACATGTGGGAAAAATTTTTAAATCTAAAGTTATGCCATAGCAACTATACATTATTATTTCCGTCAACCCCAACCTATATACCTGCATCAGCTAGATCCAACTCATCTACACTATATCTAATTATTTCAAATATTCCGAATTGTTTGTCCGATCCGGTCACGGTTAACGAATTAAATTCTAATCATTTACCGGAATTATTTAACATCAATCAATCTGCAAAAATTACAGAAAATCAGAAAAAATTTTTATACAAAAAAACTAAATGAGGAAAATTTGGTAAAGTATTTGACACATCTTTGAAAAAATTTAACTTTACTAACATTTCAAATGTTCAACAGGTCAGCAAGGCTGTGGAATATTTTCATGAGAGCCTACTAGATACAATTCATTAAATAGTTTCGCAAAAATCAATTGCACTTACAGACGAATTACCTAAACTACATGATCACATTCATCATCTGATTTCATTAACGAATGCAGAACGACGGAGATGGCAAAGAACAAGATATTTTGTTCATAAAAAATATTATTTAGTAAATAAATAAATAAAACAAAAATAAAATAAGGTATTAGAGAAATTTATAATTAGAATGCACAGTTACATTAAGGAATTAGCCACATAGAATGTTTTTTACATGTGCTATACAGTTTAGAATGTTACACAATCTATATGGCTAGAATGCACAATTAAAGATTAAATCCAAAAAAATTAAATTACACAACCTTGTAATAATTTTACTGCAGCCAGCTTGATAAAAAGTACAAAAAATAGTGCTAATATCTAAAAAAAATATCTAAAAAAGTAAACGACTTAAATAAAATGCTGCAAAACAACCTTGAATCATGCATTAAAAACCTCTAAAATGTTTCAAAAAATTAAAGAGTAAATTAAAAATCAAAAAAATTAAATCAACAACTTTTCAACCGTTTTTTTATAACCTTTATAGTTTTTATGTTCTAGTATCAGTACATTAGGTTAATTATTTGTCATTTTTAATTAAAATATCACACTCTATTTCACCAAGCTATTCCAGATACAGATAATTCAATTTAACAAATTTTCTGTGATTTTGAAAAATTCTAAAGTCATCCTACCTACATTTTTCCTGAAATATTAAAAGTTAAATATAACAATCTTATAAATTATAATATGTCCTCTATTTCGTATTGTATCAAATAAAACTTAAAATGTTACCAACACTACCATTTCATCTATACACATTTTCTATTATCATGCCCGATAGCATTAAAATATAAATTTTTTAAAAATGATGAAAAATGATTCCAATTTTGATTTGATTTTCTTTCGTTATTATATGCCCTTATAGATTTGAATTTTCCAGAAAAATAAAAACAAAAAAAAAAAAATATCAAATTGAAATAAACTTAAATTCTAAATAAAAATATACATACTAATATAAAATATATATTTACTAGCCTTACAAAATAAAAAAAAAACAAACAAAAGAAGATTTTCAGAAAATGTAAAAAAAAAATAAAAAAACAATTTCCATAAAATTTCCTATGAAAATTTGAAATGAAAATTAATAATAAAAACCACTGAATTCATTACTTTAGGCCAATCTAATACTTTTGAAAGAAATAAAACCTTTTAACTTATTCAGTATAATTAAAACAATTTTTTAGGCTTAAAACAGCGAAAAATACAATCAATGAGAACTGATATACATATACATACACATTTCTATTATGCTTATTTGTATTCAAAATATATCCAACAGCAGCTGACAAAATAACAAAGAAGCCACTGCCATTTTCATTTTAAGTTTTACTCTACTCTTCAATACTGTAACACTGACAGTTACCACAATTGATTGGTAACGCTATATTCAATGGTGTCTATTTAAAATTCAATATTTAAAATTCAAAAATTAAGTCATTGAATTTGATCGTGTTTCTCAATAGAGAATTGATAAAAATTACATTATTGAAAATTATTCGATTTCTACGAATTCTAAACATTAAAATTTTAAATCCGACCACCATCATCTTTCAATTTTATTTTCACCAAATTTTCATTTTTTTTTTTCTAAAAAAAGGCTTAAAGTTATCTTAAAATTTCTGTTATAATAGGCTTTGTTAATGGAATTTTTTTTTTTTTATTCTTTTTGTTTCTGTTTCTAATTCTTCAATCAACAGCAAAGCTATTAGAAAATTTATTCCCTTATATCCTTTTTTTTTTTTTTGCTATTTCCTTCTCTCAAACAAAACAAAATAATAAAATACAAAAAAATGTAAATAAATGTCCCAAAGGCAGTTTTAAGAGTTTGAATTGAAAATTGATGAGAAAACGTGAATAATCTTCTTTGAATAATTCTGAATTTATATATTATCTACGTTCATGTCATAAAAACAAAACAAAAATCAAAATAAAAAATAAATTCGAAATTTTTGAAAAAAAGGACGATAGTTTACACATTTTTTTTTGTGGAAAGTTTTAAATTTTTTTATTTTAAATAAAATTATTTTTACAAAAAAAAAAAATTTCCAGAACCCTAAAGTTATTTTCTTATGTGTATGTTGCTTAATACAAATTTATAAAACAGGATTAGGTATAATATCTAATACTGTAAGGATATTATACATTAATATTAGATTAGATTTAAATAAAGGTTTTATGATAAAGGTTGTATGGCTAAAGTTGGTTGGTTCAAGTCTATGATATTTTCACTCTAAAAAATTTTATTAGATTTCACTACAATTCTATTCCTAACAACCTACATTAATTGTAATGAAATTCAACAGACCATAATTTTGTTAACTTTTACAATAAAAATGTATAAAAATTTTACTATCCTAAACGTGTGAATCTCGCTACAAAAAAGTGTAATTTACTATCATATTTTGAGTGATATTCAACACACCACATGTGTGGTTTTCAACAAAAATAAGTATGACTTCTTTACAAAAGAAGTGTAATTTACAATCCCATTTTCAACTATTTCAATGAGGCTGTATTTCTCAGCAAAAAAAAAGTGTAATTCGAAAACAAATTAATTTTTTAATTATAATATATATTTTTCAGCTTAACATTAATAATTTTATTAAAGTATTTAATTTAAAAAAAAAAACAAGAAAATCTTAAAATAAAAAATATAATTCATGGTTTTTGATAGGTTAGATATGCAAGTAGCTTTTATTTTTTTGTATCACATAAACAATTAGATTACACATAATTAACACCACGTTTGAAATTTTACTGACTTATGAAATATTAATGCTGACGAATTCAACGTACCCACGTAACAATTTTATCTCTATAAGACTCTTGCGCACTTTATAACACTATTATAAACACTTTTATAGCAGTATTAGTGTTAATTTGAGTGCTCCGCAATTGCTGCGAAAGGTTAGAAATACGTTATAGCACTAAAATGGAGAATCCTATAAGGTACCGGAGCAAGTGCTTTAATATTGTTATAGGATTAGTATACATGTATTAGTGTATATGTTTTTATTTTGAAATGATATTCATTTGAAATAATTTATGTTATGCGAGAGTGAGAAAGGTATTATTTTTTATTTTCAAATAATAATTTTATTGAGTTTATATTTATTTCCTGAGAAAGGGAGACACTATCTAATATCTGATATTAGTTAATTATATAAAAAATGTCTTACTAATAAATAATTTGTTTCGGTCAAAAATAATTGTATTAATATTTATAATTATTGTGAACAAAATGCAAAATTTGGCTGGGAATGAAATTTCATTGACATTTATTATAAGAATACTTCGAAAAAATACAATGCCCTCCAAAAATAACCAATTTTTAAATAAATAAAAGAAAATATTAAAAAAATATTGCATAATATTGCATCTTTAAAATATTTAATAATGTATGTTAATTAATGCATAACATCAAATTTAATATTTAAATAATTATTATTTTAAGTAAAAATGATATTTTTGCGATAATGCAAAATAAAACTTTTTGATTTTTGTTTATTTAAAAAAAATTTACCATCTTTGTAGAAAATAATGGCCGTCGCAAAATATTTATCTAAAAGCTACAGTAAGTTTATTAGTAATATTATAGGAATACAGTAAAATAATAACACCACTACTGCTTTTCTAGCAATTCTATTCTTATAACAACACTTTAACTCTTGATGTAGGATTACGCACTTTTAGACTTATTAAAACATTGCTGTATCACTTACTGAAAATCCCATTATAACAACTCCCGCAATTGCTATAAGAACATTCTTATAGCAATATTAACACATTATTCCCATAAAAATATCATTATAACATCTTTAATACTTGTCGGGAGTCATATAGCAGTCTTGTAGCATTAATTTTGTTTTTATAACAATAAAATGTTACGTGGGTATAGTATGGTATAGTGGACAACCTTGCCATATTTTCAGATTTATTTGATTACAATATTTTTGGACAATAATCAAAGTTTCAGTTTTCTTCCCAAAAATGCCACATCCCTTAAGATTTTTACAGATTTTACAAGCTTTTCTGAATATATTATAAAAATTATATTATATTATATTTGAATTATATCCATTTATATATTTTTGATTTCGATGTTATAAGTTTTTGTAAAAACGATATGGCAATACTGATAAATTATAAACGACATTACTTTTGTGTACTTACACGCATAATTTGACATAATTCCAGCAAACAAAACAAAACGCGTACATTTAGCAATACAGCAATAAATGAGTAATACAACATACATGCATGGAATACAACATTCAATGTGTAACAGTAAAATGTAAAGCTACAAAACGTAGTGCTAATGCACACACAAAATGTGTGATCAAAAAAATAATGTGAAATTACACATTTTTGTAGTGAAATAACAAATTTTATGTTGTAAATTAAAAATTATGGTCTAAATTAACTATATAGTACAATAAATACACTTCGATAGCGTGTTTTCATTCGCTTAATCGGAATTCTCTACAAAAAACGTTGTAAAACACTACATTGATTGTAGTTAAATCCTCATAATTTTTTAGAGGGTTGGTATGTGTTAAAGATAAAACATACAAGCATACCTGTATCCTCTCACATATTTGCCTATATCCTAGCATACATTTACCTATATCTTAGCATATATTTACCTGAATACTAGTATACATTTAGCTATATCCTAAAATACATTTGCCTGTATTCTATATTTCTACAAGAAAAAAAAACACAAATTTTCAAAATATATATTTACAACTTTTAATTCATTAACTGTATAGTGGATTTAAAAGCGACCTAAAATCAAATTAAGAGTTTAATGAAAACTAAATTTGAAATTCGATCAACTTCGTACTCCAGCATACTATATTAGACCTCTGATATCATTGACTTAACATACGTCAGTATGATGAAAACTCTTTCAATAAAACTTCAAATAATCAGAAAAAAACATGGAATGTAGTAAAAGATATACTAACAGATAATATGTGTTTACTAAACGACTTCTATCAAGCAGAAAATAAATTATCCAGGAAAATTTGCCAAAATAGAAAAATTCAATAATCTATACTGTAATGTACTGTAATCATATGGCAAAAAACTTCTCAACAATTTACAACGCGGCACATAGAACAAAAATAGTAGATTCTATTTTAAGAAAATTACTGAGATTACAACGTTAGCAATTATAAACCACCTAAACAACACTAAAAGTTCTGGCGTTAATGGTATTAATAAACGAATATAGTAAAAAAATGTAAAAATTAATTAGTAAAATCTATCTGCGCTTTTATCAATTCCTTACTTCAGCAGTTTAATGTTCCTGATTGCTTAAAAATAAATAAAGTGATTTCCATTCATAAATCAGGGGGGACAAAACTGATATAAATAATTACAGACCAATATCCATAGCTCCTATATTCAGTAAAATCTTAGAAACATATGTCAACAGTCAAATTACAAGATATTTTATATATAATAAATTAATAAGTCAATCACAATATGGTTTTACAAAAAAATCCAATACTCAAGCTGCCTTGTTCGGTGTAATAACATACGCTCAAAATACCATATTCAATGAAAAAAAAATAGCTTTAACGTTCTTCGATCTGACTAAAGCATTTGATACAATTGATAGGAAAATATTGTTAAAAATCTTATTTGAATTTGGAATAATGGGTAAAGAGTACAACTGGTTTGCAAGTTCTTTTAAGGACATAAAGCAGTACGCAGAGTGAGAGGATATCAAAAGCACTACCAAAAATATTGACTATGGCGTAATACAAGTAAGCTCATTGGGAAAAGCATTATTTAACTGTTATGTCAGTGCACTATCAAATCTCAGTCTCAATGGAAGGCAGTTTATGTACGCTGATGACTTAGTTGTAATATATGTTGAGAATAATTTAGAAGTGTTGGACATAGAAATAAACCAGGATATGCTAATTATTCATAACTGGATGTCACTACAAAAATGAACAGTGAATGAGTGCAAAACTAAATTTATGGTGATTAACCCATTTTCGGCCAGAAAAAAAAACATATCTTGATTATTCTATTGGTTTTAGGGTAATTGATGCCCAAAAAATTGAAATCCGTTGTCAGATTGGGGCTAGCGCGTTCCAGAGCCTGGGAAAGGGCTGTTCGAAAAATCGAACACTGGCCGCTATTTGAAATTTTGTTTTTGTTCATGAAAATCAAAAATTAATTTTATATTTTTAGTAATTTGACTCAATTTCAGCGACATTAAAGCTATGAAATAAATGAAACTATAAAATAGAGTTAAACAAAAACTTTATTGAGATAATTAAAGAAAAATTTGTTAATATAAAATATTATAAATTATGAAATCTTAATACAAAAACTATTTTTCATGATATTTTTCAAAGCATTTAGTGCGTAAATGAACGTTGCACTTCCTGCACATGAATTTCGTTGGCTTGCTGCATTTTTTCAAATTGACATTGACGATATTTCCTTCTGCTTTGGAAAAAACAACATGTCTGCCTGATACTTTTGGTAAATTGTGAGGCTGATACTCTTTTTGAGATGATTCATATTCAAATCCCAATAAAAAAAATTTCAGCAACGAAAATACGAAAATTTTTTTGTGAGATAGGTTTTTCAATTTTATATTTCGCTACAAAACATTGTAGCTTCCAGTCATTTGCTATTAAAGAACTCAAACCAGCAATCCGCAGTGGCCAATACTATTTTTGGTTCTAATATTGATGCGATAATTTGCAACTCTACTATCGTGCAAATTGACAGCTTTCATGTTATACTTGTAGGTATGTAAAAGTAATGGTTGCTGATAGTTGACATAATCCTTCTTTACTTTTTTCAAGCATTTAACTGTATTGATTGGTTCGATTTGGTCAAAGGTAGAACAAACTGTAACCTCTTTATTATCATACTATCGACAGAATAATAATTTGTTTGTTGCATCAAAAATGTAATCACGTTCACCACGCTGTAAAATTTTATGGTTCAAATGGTGCGTTTGCTATTCCATTATTACATCCTGCTCCGTGGCAAACGTATCAAAATAAACTTTGTGTCGATTTGGATGTTAAATACTTTTAAGTAATCAAATAACGACATTTCGTAGTCGTAAAAAAATGTCAAATAGCAGCCAGTGTTCGATTTTTCGAACAGCTATATTTATACGTATATGACACATACTGGTGTGGTAAAATTGACCGAAAATAAAAAAGTATGGAAAATATGACTCTTTGACAAGAAAACCTCATCATAGGTTTTTTGAATCAAAAATTTAAATTTGTTTTGTTTTCATTTTCAAAAAATTCGTTAAAATTAGGATTAAAATCACACCCCCACTAAAATTTTTTTTGGCAGAGAAGAGTCCAAAGTTTATTGATGTATTAAATTTTAGTCAAAAATATATAGCTATAACAGAAAAAAACTTTAATAAAAATAGGTAATTTTGCTGTTCGATTTTTCGAACTGCCGAAAACTGGATTAATGAAAAGTAAATTTGAAATTCGATCAACTAGGTACTACTACCAGCATACTATATTAGACCTCTGATATCATTACCTCAACATAATTTTCGCTATTCGGTATGACTTTTAGCAACACAAAAGTACTCAAAAACCCAGAATGCTCTTATTTGAATCTCTTATTTATGGAATATCCCTTTCAGTTGGCATTTTGGCAAAACAATATAATGTAGAAAATATTACGAAAACGAAATACACGAATGCTGTACAGAAGAGAAAATATATGTTATTGTCCTATAGGAAAGCCATCTGAAAAATTAAAATAACTTACACAGAAAAGGGACAAAAATAGTTAAAATCAATTTCATTTGACTCTGTAACCTAGGTCAATGATATAATCGATAATTGAAATATTATATCAAATAGCTCCAAAGACAAATATTATAATTTTCAAATCAGATTTAACCCCTTTATTATGGAACTAAGAATGTTCTTATAACCTTTTAAGTTAAAAAATAGAAGACTTTTTAAGAAAAAGCTATTCTGCGTAAAAGATTTGTGGTGATTTCAAAATATTTTATTTTAAAATGTTTTAAGATTCACTTCAAATAAAAGAAATGACATTTACTAAACGTTGACACAAATTGTGTCCCACATAACAAAGTATTTTTAGTGATATATACATTTAATATAGCATGTTTGTTGAATTCTCTCTTTTACAGAAGATCCTCTGCACAAAATGTGTTAGAGGAGTAAAAGTAGTTAACTGCATTTTGCTTTTTATCTTAGAATGATATTTTAAAAAGTACCAAACGAACTTTATCGCTTACTATTATATAACTAGCTTTGTAACCCGTCATAAATGACGGAAGCAAAATAAATCCTAGTTTCTTTTTTTCTTTCATTAGATTCTTTATTCCGAAATTACAGTACTTATGTTTATATCACTTTTTATTTATTTTTATTTATGTTTATATTGGCCTAACACTAATCTTTTTTTTTTTTATATAACAGAAAAAGAAGTACCATACCAACAAATTTGTATAAAATGTTTGTATTTTTGTATGGTATACTCGTACTCACTTCCCTTTAGTTATAATTCGTTAGTTGGGTTCCATTTAGTATAAATTATACCGTATTAGCGTTATTGAGGCCTCCGGGAGAGCAAATTTAAAAATGGGATCTTATTTTCATATAAATTTTGTCTTTTGTATAATGTATAGGGATCTTATTTTGCTATATGAATAAACTGTTATTATGGTATTGTGTTATTTTTAAAAAAATATTCAAAATTTTGTATCTAAATTGGTAAAATTTACAAAAAATACAAAAACATTTTCATCAATAATTTTCAATTTAAAAAAAACAATGTTTTATTATCCGACGTAGAAGTAGAGTTTATTATCCTACTCTACTTCTATCAAGTTCTATTGATTGAACAGTGAACCTGAACCGTGAAGTGAACAGTGAACACTTAACACTGAAAATAAAATAATATTTTTGGAATGGAGCATGCAGAACATACAAAATACAGATACAGCAAATAATAAAAAAAACAAAAATAATTTTTTTTGAGTGAAGTGAGTTACGCACACAATAATGACAAAAATAAAAGGTAGAAGCAATAAAGTAGTATAATGTATAATATTATACAATACAAATATGCTGATACACATGTATATTATTGTGTATAATTTTAAGTAATAAGAATAACCTTTGAGTGAATTATGTTTTTTTTTTGTGTCAAATGCTGTTTGCCTTTTGGTTATTATACCATATTAAACTATTGATTAAATTTCTATTAGTCCTTATTATTATAAATCAAAAAAATTGTTTGTTTTATTTATATTATTTTTTTTTTATTTTTCCTTATTATTTGCGAAGAAGACTAACATTAAATTAAAAAAATATAGTTCATGCAATCAATTTTTCCTGCAAAGGTTCAGCATGGGTAGACAGGGGTTAAAAAAAAGCACCAAAGCAATTTGTATATATATGCATTTGTATACATATGCAATTTGTATATGTGTTGGAGTGTTCCGTCGAACTTACAAACATCCAGATAAATGCAGAATAATATATATATAATTACTATAGTCCTTTAAGCTTTTCATTATTGGGTGAAGCAAATGTGTCGTTCAAATGCAAATACATGCCGATAAATACATGTTAAGCCATTCTGAGAAAACCGTGAAAAACCTATAACATATTTTTTAAACATAGTCTTCAAAATTTTTTTTTTTTTTAATTTATAATGGCTAGCATATTTAACAATAATAAAGAAAAAAAAATTGCATAACTGAATTTAAGCATAATATTAATTTGAAATTTGATTAAATATCGGGTTTTGAAATTGACACATGTTTGTATCGGGATTTGCATTTTGTATATTGCAATTTATCGGGGTTTTATCTTAACAACTCACATTAAGTGTATTGAAAAACAGTCCTTTTAAAATCCGAATTGAATGAATTTTCACTCATCATTTTCTAACCTGATTTTAGGGAAATTATTGTATAGAAAACATTGAAAATATTTAAAAAAAAATTAATCACTTTTATCTTAAAACACGTCTTTTCTCAATGAAAAATAGCTTTACATTAACATTTATTTTAAATCTGAATTTTATTTGCAAATATCGACTTTTGCTTAAACCTCAATTTTGAAAAAAGAAAAAAGGCTTTAAAATATCAGAATTTGATTTAGTTTTAATAAATAAGGTTATAGATCAACAACTACGTGTTTTTTGATATGCATATGTCAAAATTTTTGTCAAGTGTAGTTATCGGTGTTTACATTTAAACGACACAAATATCGCTACTTGGTTGCAGTTTAACGAATACTAATTAGAAATTTTACGTAGTTGTTTTCCATATACCTTTCAATTGATTGTGACACTTGCGATATGCATGATGAAACGGTTTGCCTGGATTACATTAATATGGTTAATAGCACCAACTGGGGGTCAATATGATCCAGTCGACAAAAAATTTACTACTACCAAAAATTTACTACTACCATTCAATAAATGGTATTGATCAAAAGAAGAAATTATTTTCATTGGTTTTATGGTTGAGGAATTCGGAAATTTATCAAAACAAATTTTTAGGTATTGTAAAAGGTTTTGCATTGTCTCTTAAATTTCTGTACAAATGTTTTTGAATACGATTAAAAAATAAATTATTAATAAAAATTATTTTCGCACTTCCCTTAATTTTATACCAACTTATGAATGACGGGATAAGTATGACATGTATTTACTTCTCCTCAGAGCTTCCTTCATTCATTTTTCCAATTCAAATAATAATATTTAAAAAAAAAAATTTTTACATTATCGGCTTTGGTTTTAATTTTTATTTCTATTTTATTTTATTAATTATTTTTAACACTATTTTTTTTAAAATTTATTATTTGAAATATTTTCGATGGCTATATATGGTTGGATAGGTGGTTGTATTTTCACTTTTTTATTATTAAAATATTTTTAATTTACTTTTAAGATTAACCAGCTGATCCAGAGTTTCTTATAACTTAAGATCTTAGTTCCAGAATAGGAGGAATAATCAATAATACTTTTTCAAAAGTTAAATTTATGTCATCATCATTGCCGTCCTAGCCGTATACTGGGGTAAATATTTTCAATTATTACGTGCCGCTGTGCTGTACTGTCATAGATTAAATCATTATTTTTTATTTATTTATATCATTTTTTTAACTCAAGAGAGCTAAAGCTCGTATAGAGTGTTTTACAATCAAAAAATGGTAGAATTCCAAAAAATGTGTAAAATTCAGTACAATTATAGTATGTATCTCTAACTAAGACTAATAAGAGGGAAACAATATACATCTAAAACTTATATTCGAACTGTGATACTAACAATACATCAGCAGACCTACATAATTGTGTAATAGCTGCACAATTCAAACCCAACTCATATAATTTAAATAATTTTAAAGCAATAATATAATTTGGAATAAAACAATAGAAGAGTGAATCGATGAGCATAGGTATAATATTTTTTGTTTTTAATCAAATCGATACAGTACTCAGACATGTCATGTATGAATAACTTCTATTTCTGTACATATTCAAAAAGTGAATAATAATTATTTGTTGTCGATTGAATAAAAAAAAAACACAAAAACTTTTCCAAATGAATTTTGATTGATAAGGACGAAAACGTATAATAATTTCTATATCAATCCTCTTACACACAGTATGTATATAAATTGTATTATACTCTAAATAACTTATTATGATTTGAAAAGAAGACAATTAAATGTTATATTCCTTTGTTTTTAACAAAACTCCTATAATTATTATTCACAATTTCAAAAAATGCATTCTCATATTCATGATTCTTAATTCTTGAATATATTTTTCAAAATCCTTTATCTTACTTTTTAATATAATAGACATACAATTACGTACAAGTAGTAGGTATTAGATTTAAGAATATAAAAAATACATATTCGTTATTTTCGCAGACAATGCAATCATTATAAGCAAACAATAAAAAAAAATTAAAAAAAAGGACAATAATGTGGTTAAATAATTGTTCCTATTCTCTCAACATTAAAATAACAATGTTGACACATTATAGATGATATTATTTTATAGCATAAATATAATAGTAGTAGATTTCGATTTGCATTATTAATGATGAATTTATTGAATCCATATGATTTATGTTGTATATTATATATATATATATATATTATATATTATATATATATATATATACAAAATTAGGAATGAATTTTAAAAGAATTAATTTTATCAGTAATTTCTAAGCTTTCGATTACTCTTATTGTTCTTTTGTATATGCTTAGGTGGTGCTTAAGAATATAATAATAAATTTTGAACTTTATATTATAGTTATATTCTTGTTATTAAATTATTGAAATTATAATATACTTGGAAAAGTGAATGCAAATTAAAAACACAACATTTTAAACTGGAATAAAAATTGTAGGTAAATTGATTTACATAATCAAAAAACTACAGTCAAAATCAGCCAGGAGGACATTTTCAACATGATTGTAAAATATGTTGGACCTGTAATGATTTCTATAACTCTCAAAATAACTTTAGTGAATATTTTGCGGAAATATAGTATCAACTATAGTGTTGTATTGGCGAGGGCAATTAATCCACATAACATTAACTCCACTCGGGCATTCAGTCCACTTCAGTGAGAAATAAGTCTACAAAATTTAGTTGAAATGTCACCCTTTAATTTTATTGGACTTATTTCCCACCGAATCATAAAAAAAGTATGATAAATTCCCATCAAAAACTGAAACAAGGAAAAAACAATTTTAACGAATTTCAAAATCCCTCCGAACTCAGAATTTATACGTTGTAATAATACATTGTAAATACATGGCTTATGTCCACTGTAGAGCTGGCAGACGGATGCTGCGTTCGCGGTTTCTGTACACATTAGGACGCCGGGGGGCCGTCCGGTGAACGCAGGCCATACCCGACGTGGACGTGGTGGCCTTGGAACGCGCGGCGGCTTTACACTTCTGTAAAAGAGCAATATTTCCCCTTTTCTAGAAATTTTACTAATAGTTGCAAATTCTTTGTTGAAACTGAGGACCCTGGCTATGAACTATCTTCCAATTTGTTTAACTTAAATCTTCTGGAAAAGGGGTTACCTTTAAAAATCTGTACATTTATTATGTTCCTCCGGAAAGCCCTGAAATCAATCCGGAACGAAGAAAGAAATCAATGAGAGAATTTTGAAGACACTTGAAATAATCACTGAATATGAATAATATTATGTGGGCTTATTTCTCCATTTTTAATTTTGAGTGTTGAATTATTATTCACTAAAAAGTGGACTTCAATTTTGTGGATTTATTTCTTAATTGAATGGAGTAAATTCCTACGTGGAATTAATGTTATGTAGACTTATTGCACCTCGCCGTTGCATTACTCGTCGGATTATTAGATCTTACTTTGGTATTTATTAGGCCAACAGCAGACTCATTGCTTTTGAGTGTGAGCTGCCCAATCTTACATTTTTTTTTTTTAATTTTCCAATCCGATTTTATCAACCCTTTGTAGCCCAAGTTTAATTTAAAAATAGATCCAATAGTCTTGAACAATATTCTTCGAAAATAATGTAAGGTATTATTGCTTAAAGGGTTTTGTCAATGTGACAGCTGGAATTTAAAAGTAAAAATTTAGTATAGGAAAATGTTTTAGATAGGAGCGGATTACAATAATACTAGCTATTCCTGGCGTAACATTCGCCGGTCTAGCATTAGCATTATAAATGAAACAATTCATTTTATTTATTTATTTTCTTTAAAAAATCAATGTTTGCACAGTTATTCATGGTACTGGTATGCAAATAACGCGGTACTTTACAAAGCCATCAGATGACAGGTTCGGGTTGCTGCCGTACAACTCTTACCAAGACTCAGGAATATTTTAAAAACCATGTGTGTGACAGATATGAAAATTTACATTTAGATTCTCGTTCACAAATAAAGAAATTCGACTGTTACCGATTTCGAAATTTTGGACTGGTTCGAGTTGTTACCGTACAACTCCCAACACGTACGTCTCAGGAATATTTCAAAAACCAATTGTGTTACAGGCATAAAAACTTGCATTTAGATACTCTATCAGAAATGTTTAAAAAAAAAAATTGTGTTACAAACTTGAAAATTTATTCATAGGTATTCTATGAAAAATAAAAAAACATGTATTGTCCTGAAAAAGTATTTTCGAATTTAGGAATCAGTATAAAATTTTTACATGACTATGTGAAGTGGCTATGTAAATTAGCCACAAAAATGTGACGATTCGTTTTATTAATCAGAAAATACTGCAGAGTGTTCCAGGGGGTCCATGTGTACAAATCGATAGATACAGTTATCGATGAAAATGAAGTTGTTCCTCTTAATCAATTGGAATTAAAAGTAGTAGCTTCAATAGTGCTTCTACGAAACTTGAAGAACCCAAAACTACGGTACTAGATTAAGAATAAGAACTTGGCATCCTAATTTCATTTAAGTACAAATTCCAATTGATTGTGGAAAAAACGAACATTTCTTTATTTCAAGAATACCTCAACAGCAAGGAGCGTATTTGCTTATACTTCATCAGAAAAGATCACTAAAATATTGTTTACAAAGAAATAATTTTAATATAAGTATAGCTTAAGTTGGAGTATTGTTGATATTTTTTTATCGTAGTGAAAAAAAATATTAGAATATTTTTGATAAACTAATTTTTTTTCAATTCGATTCATAAATCAAACTTCATTGAAATAAATTCGATTCATTTTGTGGTCGACCCGGACAACGTCGGGTAACATTGCTAGTAACGTATAAATGATGTTCATTAAAATTTGACATCCGACTTTGTTATAGAATATCATTATTTTTTTTTTTTAAATAATAGTGCTCGACACGCATTTTTGTATTTCGCAAGTTGAAAAAGTGAATTTTACGAGAAAAGGTATTTATAAACTCCTAATTGTGTTATGCCAATATATTGAAAGATATACATTAGAAAAAACAAAAAATGTGTATTAAATATTATTATTATTTATCAATACAAATACTTAAAATAATTGATATACTATAAAGAAATATAGTATACTTTGTAACTATATTTGTTTATCTTTGAGATATGTAATTAAAACTTTTGAAATAAATTTGATGTAATTGCAATAAAATTTGTAAATGTAATAAAAATAAGTAAAACAAAACTTTCATGAAACAAAATCTGATGTCTAAACGCTCCCTAACAAATACTATTAATAGAGATGTACATTTCAACAAAATGTGGCGAACAGAGATGTCGCTGGCAGTATAGATATGAAATTAAGTGCACTTAAACTAAATACATACCACACTCACATTAAAAACACATTAAAATAGTCATAGACACGTTTTTTGTGTTTTTTTTTTATTATCATAATAGCCCTAACAATTTCAAAACTCAAAATAAAAAAACAAAAACATTTATTTATAGAATTTATATTTTAATTTCACTTCTTTTAAATTTTGGTTTTGACGTTTTGGTATGATTAGATATGACCATTATAGTGAAGGTTATGATATGGTTATGGCTTTGTTAAATCATATCGTATCATATAGGCCATTTAACGAAGTATCATATGACATCATATGACGCCTTATGACTATTATAGTTAGGGGTAAAGCCATTAATTATGCTTTTTCTCTTGTTCTTCAGTTTTTATTGTTATATTGTTATCCTACTAGGGTCTCTGATATAGGTAAGGGTAGTCTGTGATTTTTTTTTTTAAAGTTTTTTTAATTTTTATGTGTACTAAATTTGTCGTGTATTGAATTGGAACTTGATAATAATGTCATAACATATTTTGTTTTTCTTGTTCTTAGCAGATCGTAAATTTCGGTTTATGATTCTCCATGTACAATATTATATTTACTCAATGCTACTGCGCATTTGAATTTATACTTTTGAATTATTTGTTAATAAAATAAATAAATTTCAATTATTGGAATTTCTGAACATGGGTCAGGTAAAAAATATATATTTTCTAAATTTACTATTTGTTTTACCGGTAAGTTTTTTTGCTGTAATATCGTAATATTTTAACAAAGCTATTTTAATTATTTATAAATCGATCTAATAATAATATTCTGATAATTCGGTTTTAGTCTTTGCTACTTTGTTTTTTTTTTTAAAATTAATTCATATAATCAGATAGTCAATGCTATTGCCCAATAGGTGAATTTGTTTTTGGTTTTATTTGGTTTTATCGTTTTATGGTTTATGTCTTTAAATAAAATTTTTCACACTATTGTAATTCGTAATAGTTCTAATAAAGTTGTCTAATCTAGTTGAAAAAAGCTTTGTGTTGTAAAAGCTTTGTGAAAAGTTTAACAGACGTTTAAGCGTATTAATATATAAGATTATATTTAATATACAAGAGAAAATTATTGATTATCCCTTCTATTATCTTTTGTTCATTTGATAACCATAGTAGTTTTAAGTGCAAAATTCTTTCGGTTAAAATCGGTTTTATATGGCATCCTTTCTGCCTAGTGAATGAATTTAAATTAATATTTGACAAAATAATTTGAAATTGTACTACATGTACTCCATAAATATATATGGTATGTGTATTCACAAATGTCATTCCGATCACGCTATGACACATAGCTATGTATTTTTTATTATTAAAAACAATTTTTTTTAAGTCTTTCCGTTCATTTTCAATATGTAATTTTGTATGATTTTTGCTATTAAGTAGTCCATTACTTTTTAAAGGTATTTTTAGTGCTTACGGTAAAATAGATTCAAGTTTATGCGAGAAAGTCATGGATGGCTCTTGTCGATCAAGTGTAATATAACTAAAGTATATTCTTGAAATTTTTCGCATGTTTGCTACAGATAACAAAGAAAGGTTAGTTTAGGATAAGGTTACAGCTTAAGGATTAAAGGTTAATGTTTAACTTTTCAATATTTGAGTGTTGTGTACTGCTGGCAGTTATAGGCTCAGATGAGTTATAAATTATGATAATTATAAACAGTGCACGAGCTTTTCAGCTTGATAACAGAATATTGATTGAATGAATAAATAACAACAAAATACGTTTTCCTAACCTAAATGCATTAAACTTTAGGTGCTTATGTATAAATTTGTCATAGCTACGGGATTATTTGTAAATAGTTCAGATTATGTTTTAGATAATTGTTATCAGCCCATATGTGATCTCGTGTTGGGCCAAAAAAGAATTTTTGTGGCTATCTTAGAGCAAGGCCTGCGTTAATTATAAAATTTGATAATAATTATAAGTTCTGTACGAGATTTTCGGTACTGTTTTAGAATATTAACAGAACAAATAAATATGAAGAAAGTGTACCTGTAGATGAACAATTTAATCATGCTCTCAAGTAAAATTGGAAAATATTCGAAACATCTTTAAATTTCCAAATTTATTTTGGTAAATGTAGCAACGCACTTCTTGTTATCACAGAAAAAAATCAAGGTGGAAAAGTTTGGATAAATTTGATATTACGAGATCGTAAAAAGTTATATCTAGCAGTAAACTTCATCAATTGCAGAGTATAACTTCGTTTCCATAATAGCATATGTATTTCCATTTTATTTTCAGTGATAATAACATTCCAGTGTATTCCAAATTGATTTCAAAGAATAATTGAAAAAAAAAAAATGTTTACAACATCTATACCGTGGCTAGGACTCTTTCCATAAAAACCGTTCCATATTAATTTGTAACATAGTACATGTAACATTTTGATTGTAAATTTGAGAATAAAGAATTTTAAGCTTAAGTTAACTTATTCAATGTCTTGGCTAACCATATTGATTCACTTTGCATCGTGATAGAAAAAAATTGACAAATCATCCGAGAAAGCTTTCGAAAATAATTGCATATCAACTTCAAAAAGGAAGCATGCATATACAACTGGATCAAAATGGTGTGAATGTATTCTTGCGAGCGTTAAATCAAACGTTGGCTAGTTGTTTTATTTTAAAATATATATGATAGCTATACTTTTAATGACTTTATATTGTGGACCAAATATCTTTCAAAATGAAAACGACAAAATAAAAAAGTTAATGTTTACAAAATTTAGCAGAGAGTTCAGTTTGATCACAAATTTCTTATCGCAAGCTCCCTCCCAAGTCTGAATCTTCTGCAAACATCACCAATGCTGCTAGAGTTATTTAAACAATGTTTAACGTAATGTATAGAGCACAACTGTGTCATGATATAACATGCACTACCACCTTGCACTGTTATTAATAAATTTAATCAAATTAATGGAGTAATAAGACTGGGTCATTTTATAAGCTTGATTTTATCTTTTTGTTATTAATCTAATATTTAAAAAATATTTATTACTTTAATTATTAAACGCATAACAATCCATATTTTAAATTTAAATGAAGCCGATTTTCCTTATTTTTCAATAAAAGTGTACATAAAGTGAATATTGTCTACCAATTGAACTTTAAATATTACAAATATCTGTACAAAAGACTAATAAAGGTAGCTTATGTTGAACTTTTAGCCAGAGGTCTAAAACTAACCTGGTCTGAATCAATAATGCAAAAATATGTATAATATATTTAAAAAATATATAAATATAAATCATTATATATATATATATAAAAATTAATATTTTATTCAAGCCAAATTTTCTTAAAGTATTATTAAATGGTACATAATAAAAGATATCAGAGAGAAAATAACAGTAACAAGTAACAATACAATATAACTAAATCGTCCTTTCGATTTAACCGTTGTTTTAAATAAAAATATAATAAAAAAATGTAATGATATTGAGTCCATAAATTTGAATATAAATTTAAAAATTTTACTTTCCTTTAAACTTTCATTTAGATTTTAGGCTACAGATATGAAGTTTTCTACAATAATTCAAAATGTCACTGAACTGAAGAAAAGATAAAAAAAATTAATTTCCTGGATAATAAAAAAAAAAATTATAAACGTAAAATAAAAATAAAAAATTAAATTTTGTATTTTTTCAACAAAATCTAAAAATAATTAAAATTTATACAAATTATATTATTATTTGGTCCCGTTTTCTAATAAAAGTTATAACTTAGGGGTACAATTATAAAATTGAAAAAAAACACACTTATTTTAATCCTTATGTCTCTGGTCCTTAAAACTAAATGTTTGGCGGAATTAAAAAAAATAAATAAGAAATATAAAAAATTAAATTATCATGTCATCCATAAAATTAAAATGAAAAAAAAATAAAATTATGAAATTATATGTATATATATATATATATATATATATATATTTCAATCTAAAGGAGGTTATTTTTTACATTATATTAACGCTTTTGTATCCAATATAACAACTCATATTAATATGAGTTGCCTTATGAAAATTAAATTTTGATATATTATGGGTAATATAAGCTCTGTGACTATAAAAAAGTCCTACACTAAAGTCCTAACTGTCATATTAGCTATCGGTTTTTGAAACTTGCCCACACATATAAAGTAATCTAAACTAGTTTATATAATTATTTATTTTTATCATCGGACTTACACATATAAATATGTAGTCCAACTTCAGTTCCTTTTTCCTTTCCTTTTCGGAATATGGGACTATCTAAATTAATTTTTTGTATAAATGAACTAATTTTATACATAATATTGTATAGTATTGCATTTTATGCATATAAATATCATATTTATTTATTTAGCCAAACTAGGCATTTACAACGCAATGTACAAAAAATTAAATATATATAAAAATAGCAAAAAAAAAACAAATAAAAATAAAATAAAAATATAATTATGCAAATCAGATCTCGTTCACCACTACGCTGATGGTTCAAAACTAAATAATAGAGGGGGGTGAAGTCTACTCAAAAAAACCTAAATATAAGTCTATCCTTCAGCCTACCAAAACATTGCAGTATATTTCAGGAGGAGTTAATGGCCATAAAGGAAGCCTCAGCCCGGCTGGGATCCAAGGTATTTTCTGTTAGAAGTATCTGTATATTCACAGGCAGTCAGTCAGACTGAAATAAAGCACTAGAACCGCTAACCATCAATTCAAAAATCGCGTTGGCCTATCACAATTATCTAACGGAGCAACCCAAACTAATCGATCGGTTTAAAATATGTGATTATTTTGACATAGTGGGATTACTATCTTAGAAATCCATTCGGAAAAAAGCAATCTGGGTTCACCTCTTCCTACCTGTAATCTATTGCGTCGCAAATATGCAACAAAAGATTCAAATTTCAGATGACCAAGTAAACGAGAGTGCAATTTTACCATGCAATGCAGGCCAGTTATGAACTTGAACCCCTCCGTTGACCTACTTATCTTTAAAAAGGTGCGACATCAACACTATGATATGGATCATTACTGTTAAATTTCGGATTATTGGTCAGAAGGTTTGGAATCCCCTAAAACTAAATTTTTTCAGAACGTGTAGAGAGGAGTCAAAAGATGAAGCTGTCTAACACCTATCCTGTACACCTGCCATGGTCTTTAGCATAAAACGAAAACCAATTTAAGAATTTTCTTTCTGGATTAGCTGGGTGATCTTGAAAGCACAAAATGAACGTTATCCACCGTTTTTAAAAAAGCTCGAAATGGTTCAAGGAGTAGAATTTGATGCGAAGAAGGTGGTGTCACAATGAACCTTATTGGTCTAAGTGTGTCGACATACGGTCGATATACTACCTACCTGTCCAGGTTAATTAAAAGTAGAACTTTGAATGACCATATCTCCGGAATGGATAATACAAAACCACTTAATAATATTACGTTAAATAGTGACAGCAAGCTACACAATAACCATCAACCAGACTGACCAACAAAACATTAGAGTGACAGTTAAGCCTCTGCATATCAAGACATGTCATACGGCTACAAGCAAAATGGGAGAAGAAGAAGAATATTTAAGTACAATCCAAAGCTTGATTTAAAACCACAATATGACATGCAATTTATCGTTGTACAATTATTACATTTCATCTCATCCTAATGTGATTCAACTAAACAGTTTGTATTTTCTTATCAAATTAATTTTAATTAAACAGTCTTTTGTGTGTCCTATGCAAATATCTACAATTTGTTTGTTTTCCAAGAAATACCTTTGAAAGTCTACAAAAGATAGGTTAACAAATTTTTTATTAAATTTTCTTATACCACTTTACGAAAATTCCTATATTCTAACCTGTCTGGTGATCAACTATTTTCAAGAATTTTTTATAATGTTATAGGTAGAACCCACAAAGTCCTACAATCCATTAAACTGTAATTTTTCAATCACAATTTTCCTATATTAAATTCCATTTTCCAACTTCAATCAAATTCTTATGAATCTGGGTAGTATTCGTAATAATGTAAAATATTATAACCCTTGATGTGAATTCCTAAGGTAACACATTTAATTTTTTTTTTTTATATAAATTTCATTATAATTTTTTTTTTTTTTTTTTTTTTTTTACAAAACAGCTGTACAAAAATTTCCTTTTCTTGTTAAATAATATTCGCTTTATACCTATCCAAAGTATATTATTAGTATAACGGCCATTAAAGAGGACAAAACAAATTGAAAAAATTTTTATGTGAACAATTTCACGTGAAAAAAATAAATGAAAAGTAAAAAAAAAAAAATGAAAATGAAAATGCGCAGCACGTGGATGACCAAATCGTAAGATATAAAGGAAAAGGTAAATTTTTAGAAGCTCAGCTGCTGTTAATTTATCAAGAATGTTTTTTGTAAAGGTTTCTAGGCTACACCAGATTATAATAATGATACAATAGGGATATTAGAGTACAAAAAAAACAAAAACAAAAAAAAATAATCATAACGCGTTATCCTTTTTCTATTTTTTATTACAATCTAATTTCTTGCTATTTATTGAAAATTAATTTTGTATTGTGCTATTCTTGATATTATTCAATAATGAGAGTTTTTACTTATGTAAAGAATTTTTGTTTTTATTATTTTACTTTTATTTTTTTGCTATAATATTCAGGACGATATTAAGGTATTAATAAGCATACCATTGAAGAATGTCGTGAGTGTGATCACAAAACCAGGTATCTTTAAGGACTCAGATGATTAATAACACTAATTATAACACGGGTAATCACAATAAGCCCTTTTGCAGCTGCGGTGATATAGGGGCCAGATCTAATCCCGAAATAACATAATACCGCGCAAAACTACTCCATTTACCCCCACCCTATTATTGGGGGTGTATGTATTCAGCGAACCAATCACTTGAATATCTTTGACTTCAAAATATGACCATATCTTTGACATTCCTAAAAATGTCGGTTTTTGGAACTGCAAAACGAATTTTGCAGCCCCAAGACATGCTTAATAACTACAAATCATACATACAACACAAGTTTGGATATAATTCCCATATATGGGTTGGTGCATCATGTATACCGTACTAAATTTTCTAGACAAAATTCAAAAGCATGTCATTCGTCTTATTAATCGTCAGCTATAGATTGAGATCGGTTATACATTCTTAATTTAATTGTCCTGTTAAAAAATTTTGACTTGAAAAGGTTTTTGTTAGAGATAAAAGATAAAAAAACAACATACATCAAATTGTAGAGAAGAAAAAAAACATACTAAAGAAGTGAAGAAATAACTAAATTTCGTATTAATTGCCCAATATTTTTGGAAGCAATTATAATAAATTGTTTTCGAATCATAGTTAAGAAACTGATTGCTAAACCGTTATAATATTGCATATTCTATATATAATTGTTGTTTTTGGGTATATCCAATTTGGTTAAAAAGCAAAAATGAAAGAATTTAATTTTGTATGTAAATTTCATAAACTATAAAACAGGAAAAATTTGTAAAAAAGAACCGATAGCCCTGGCAATTCGTAAAACTATAAATTACTTTTCTGTATAATTTAAATTATATTAAATAAAAACTAATAATATTATATTATAACATTTAAAATATATATATGTATCACTTCAGTGACGGGGCGTGTGATTTGCAACTGGGGGAGCACTATAAAAGGAAATATCAGTTTGCTTTGGCTTTCCTTTTCTATTGAAATTTTTGCTAAATTCGACAGTTAAAATTGTTCATATGTATTTCTCAAAGTAATTTTAATTCTGTTTAGGCAGGAAAACGATCGCTCAACTGAAATAGTTGTTACAGAGAAAGTGTTATTATCAATTAACAAAATTAAGACTATTAAGAGAGTTAAACTGTTAAGAGAATTAAATTGTTTCAATTAAAAATGTTAATATCTGTTTTTGTTATTGAAATTTTCATCTGAAAATGTAACTTTAATTTAAGCTCTGAAAACAATGTAAAAAAAGTGTGAATATGAATTTTCTATATTAATGTTGGAAAATATTTCTTATACGAATTATAAGATTTTATTTAAAAATGCTGATTACACCGTTTTGTTGTTGTTGTTATTAGTAGAGCAAGCATTAGTTTACCATCTTTAACAATTAATAATTTTGCCTCAAAACTTCTAGCAGAAAATGATTTTTTCTTAAGTTTTTAATAACACAGTTACAATTTTCTATTTTAATTATTTATAAATAATAAAAAAAAAATGTTTTAAATTTTTACATTTGTTAACAAATTGTTTCAAAACTGAATAAAACAAAATTATGGCTGAAAATAAACAATGTAGCATTCAATAATAAAAAAACTACAGAATTACTTAACACAAATCAATACTACTCTCTTAAAAAAAACCCAAACATACATTATTTATATAAATATTAATTCTCATTTAAGTCAACAACCATAATAACGCACAAAATTAATTCATTCCTTGCTACTTTTCTTGTTTGCAAATTCATTTTGTTTCATGCTATATTTTGTGGTTGTTTCCCTTGATAATCTATTTTCTATCAAATATTTTCTAATTATAACAGGTAGATTTGAAATGAATTTCAGCGACTCAATCAAATTTTTTTCCTTTTAAGATTTTATTTTATTGTCGCTTCATTTATTATTTTGTTGCTGTTGCTAGGAAATTAAATAGACAGACAGTGTGTTTGAGCGTATGTGTATTGTAAATGAGGAGAATGATATTTAATTTGTTGTAATTTATAGCTATGTTGGTAAGAGAATAATGATTTTTAATAGGCATTATTTTCAAATATTTTAAATTTGTGGTTGTTGAATATCTCTTGTTGATACAAGCCATGATTGAAAGAATAATAGAAAATAATGATGTTTATATACGCATTATTTTCTAAACATACATAATGTAATTAATGTATATAATTTTTGCTTGAAATTTTTTTTCATTCAATTTGAATTTTTGTAGTTAAGTAATTTTTATATTAAATTAAATATATATTTTATATCAAGTTGTAAAAAATAATAAATAATATTTTATTTGGGGAAGCGCTCATTCAACTTAATATATGAACGCCTCGTGCCTGATATGTATATATATTGAATATCTTATATCGTCCCCGCAATGACAAACTATCGAATCTGCAAAATCAGCGAATTTGAGCTGACATCGTAGTTTTACATGTTTTTTTAAGTTCTTTACTGTGACAAAGTCCCGAATCTCTATCTTGTCTCTAAATCGATGTAATTGAATGTTGTAATTTGGTGAAAGTACATATCTAACATTTATCACTACAACAAACTGTCGAATGTGCTTTTGGGTTAATTTACTTTTGTCATTATTTTTTAAAATGCTAATTTTCACTTTGCAAAAGTAGCGAAAGTGTCAGATTAGTTTCTTTGTCGTTGTGAATTTTTAATTTAAACTTAAAATTTACTTAATCTACACTCAGTAAAGTGACGAATCTTTTAATTATTATAATATTTCTACAATAATCCCTATTTATGCATAATAAATAGCTATTATTATTTCTTTGACCTTATTTAAAAATTGTTTTAAAATGTTTAGTTGATTTTAAATAGAGAACCAGAATGAAAAGATTTTGTTACAGCATGAAAAATGTCACGTTAAAACTTGTGATTTGCAAAGAATAATGAACATTATAAATAGATGTTGTGGGTGTTCTTTCGGTATTTAGTTTATAAAATTGAATTCTGATCGATTGTGATCGAGTTATAATTAAATGTCAAGTGAAAATTTATAAATTTTAAACGTTGGAGTGAAATTTATTCCGATTAAAAATTTTAGAAATTTGTATTCATTAAGCTTACGAAAAGATAATACACTTTTGGCGTTTGAATTTGATTTACAAGCCGTTTTGATTACCCCTAAGGGAGCTACTAGTCCATTTTTCTACGTAAAGCTAGCAGTATATGTTTTAACAGTATATAATTTAGGGGATGCTTCAGCAGAATGCTTTTTCTGGGATGAGACCGAAGGAAAAAGTGGAAGCATTGAAGTTTCTACCAGCATATATAAATATATTATGCAGTATTCTGAAGTAGAAACTGTATTTATGATGTCTGATAATTGTGGAGTATACAACAGAAAAATACTAAATTTGTGTGTATGTGTTTAGAGTTAGTTAGGAGACACACACGTTACGTTAAAATAATAATTCACATATATTTTGAATCAAGAAAAAGCTTCATACAATGCGATTCAATACATCAAAAAAAATTTATGACGGAAAATGACTTCCGGTGTGTACTCCAGAAGAATGGGTTCAGCAAATAAGAAATTCACGGAAAAATCCATCTCCGTATAGCGTTTCTTCGCTACCACACACAGATTTTATAGATTATGTAGAATTCAGAGAAGGTTTTTTTATAGGAGACGAAAACAACAATATTCCCTTTCAAAATTTTTGTTTGGTTTCAGTATTCGAAGGTCACCCCCGGATAAATTGCATATAAAAACTGATTATGAGCAAGTTTTTATACAATACAGTTTAAAGCAAAGGAGAGGTTACCCTTCGAACTTACAACAAATACGAGCCTATTCGATAAGATTTTCAATATCAATGGGATTTAGAAAAACTGTGCGATGAATTGCAAATTCCAGTCTATCACATATTTTATGAGAATTTGACGCCCTCTGATTCAGTAAGAGATGCTTTTGCAATAACAGATACTTCTGAAGAACCCTTTCACAAATAAACTTATTTAACTTTTATACATAATAAAATGAATTGTTATGTTTTGTTTATTATTCGTTATTATAGATAGAAATTTTAATTGTTGTTTTCATTTATTTTTATATAAAATGTTTTGGAATAAAATTTATTTTGTATTTTCTATTCCAATACAAAATAAATTCTATTACATTCTATTACTTATATACTTTTTACTAATTTTTCAAATATTAATTTCAAGTTTTTCAAAAATTATATGCAGATTCGTTACTTCATGCAAAAAATTTAACACGAAATTTTTAGGAACTTTGACAAACTAACAACAGCAAACTAACGAAACTGCAATTGCTTTTCGTCTTTTTCGCAAATCTTTGCTTTGCCCAAATATTTTTCACACTTTAAAAATAAATTATTAAACAATTATTAATAATGAAACCTATGCAAAAAAAATCAAAGCGAAAAGTATAAAACCTGATTTTACATGAAAGGTTAAAGTTTGTTTTTGTCCTCCTGAAAATTGTAAAATTTACACATTCGCGAGTTTGCCATTGAGGGGACGATATATACTAATTTTGTTTTTGATCTGAGGACATAGACACCGTATATGCTTCCTTAGTTACCATACACGTTACCTACCGTACTTAATTTGCATGTAAATTCATACCAACCGTATTATCGAATAGATGATAGTATTTTATGAAACTGTTACCTGAAGTAAATCCGAAAGAAATAATAAAGCCAAATGACATTTTCTTACTTTATTTTATATGAGTGTTGAAATAAAGTCAGCAATAAAAAAATAAGATTAAAAATCAGTTTATACTTTTTTGGCTTTATTTCAATACCACATTTGATATAAAGCCAAAAACAGAAAATTTTACCATTTTTAAAATTAAATAAATGCAAAAATATTATTAACAGATGATAATGATAAATTTGAATTTTAATTACGTATTTTAGATTTGGATTAAAATCAGGGAAAATTTATAATAATTTCCAGAATATTTATAATATTTATACTGCATATGCGGTAAAAGCTCACGCGCCGGAATTTTCGCCGTATATCCATCGCGGCAGTGTCGTTTAACTTTTTAAAATAATAAAATCAATTATCTGTGGTGTTATGGTTCACTACCGTTTACGGTAGAAGAGGGGTCTCTTCTGAGGGAGATGTTGTATCGAACCTAATGACCATATACCAACAATAATTGGAATTGCAGCTTTCCAAAAATATGTATCTTTAGTAGCAATCTTCTAAAGTAAATGTAACACAAGCTTGTGATCAAATCATTGTATCTCGAAAATAGTTGATGTTACCGAATTTTAAAATATATGTCCTTAATAGTGCATTTATATTTTAAGTACAAAAAGGATATTTGGTAACATGCTTGTTGTTTTAGGGTTTTTGTATCTGTTGATCTAGTTAGTAGATATATAGTATATATTGTGTTCGGTTTTTTATCTAGTAAAAAAAGTAGCAAGTGTTAAAGACTCGAACTATTTATATTTTATATATTAAAAAAAATTATTCTATTCAATAATTTAAAAAAAAATTTATGTTAAGCTCAAAAATTTACTTTTCTTTCTAATTTTAATTAAAAATGTATATTTTTATAAGTCGTAATGGTAATTACATTAATTCCATAAATAAAAAAATATAAATATTCCAATATAAAACCAATAATATTATCACTATCTACAATTTAAATACAATTTAAAATTTATAGAAAAATAAATAAAAAAAAATACGTATTTAAATAAAATAATTAAAAAATATTAAAATGTAAATATTGAATTATATAAATATAATATATTATAAAATAATTAAATAAAAATAATATTTTTCCAAGAATGTTTAAAAAAACCAAAATATAAATTTAATATACATAATAAATAAATTCACAAAAAAACAAAAAAACTCACTTTTCTTATAGATATGACATGTTCAATAAATTGTTGAAACTTACCTGTAAATATAAAAAAAAAAAATTGATTAAAAAATATATATTTAATAAATGTTATTATTAAAATTTACATATTTTTAGAAAATTTATTGAATTTTAAATTTAATTGAAAAATTTAAGGAGTACAGTAAATGACGAAAATATTTGAATACAAGCTGATATCCATAACATTCATATTGTACTGTTGTTAGTTGATCAGTTATAAACTTAATATTATGTACAATGTTTAATATTTTGAACTATATATGGTAGTAGTGGCTGCCAAAAATAGGCCGACATAGACCGGTAAAGTCCATTGTGAACTAGATATAGATCTGATGAATATCTGTCGCTTCCGGCAAATCAATACTTCAACTTAAGTAAATTATTTATTTTGTTTGCGAGTCTTTTTTTAAGTTAACAATGGTCTTCTAATGTTATTTTACTACATAAATAGATAATAGATATAAAACAAAATACAAACAGTGTTGGCGAAGTAAATTATATTTTTATATATATAAAATTATTTTATATATATTTTTTTCTATATCATTATATTTTTTGTTTGTTGTAAGCGCGTAAACAATGTAAATAATGGAAACAACTCAAAATATATAATTTAGCTGCAACATTTGTATATCAATAAATGGAATGAAGCGATTGTGTTCAAAAAATAATTAAAATCCCAATTTGTTGAGAACCTACCTTACAATTTATTAAAATAATATATACCTTACAATCTACATTCTATATACATCAATCACTGTCAAAAGTTTTATAGTATTTTTGGTATGGCCCATAAATATAATAGACTGGCAGTGCATAGATATAATAAATATAGATTGGCAGCTTAGTATAGCTTTCTCTTTCTCTCTAACACATTATCTTATTAATCATTGTGATTTTCAGTCAAAACTGAACATGCTATATGTTTTGCGAAATTTGAAATCAGTATGTACAAATTTTTTTTTAAATTGATGTTTTAATTTTAATTGTTATTGTTTTAAATCAGTTGCTCTTATAAATCAATATTATTAATAAGCATTTAAATGTAATGCGTTTCGATGACACAAATCAAATACAAATAAATATTTTGAATCAAAATTGAAGATTTATAAAACTATTTATTATCTTTATGAATAATATTGTTAATTAATTAAAATGTTTATTAATTTGATGAATGCAGTTGTTAATATGTATTATAAAAAATATTAATAAGCTAATAAACTAATTCTTTAATTGAATGAACATCCTTAATTGTTTTAGTAGAGTGATCAAACACTGATTATGGTTCATAAAGAAATAAATTATTCTTATTGTTATTATAACATTAAGAGTTATCAGCTCCAACATTGAGCCCCATTTTCTTTTTATAATCCATTAAAACTTTCTATAATAGATTAGAACGAAACACATTTTTTCTATTTTTAATTGATAGTCTTCTTATAATATAGGTGCAATTTCATATTATCTCTATCGATATTACTTGGATTGTATTAAATTTTTTAAATATGTGACCATGAAATAGTATAGGGACATGATTTGGGCTTTGGATATAACAATATCTATCTAAAAAACAGATGAAATTCTCAGGAGCTATAAAACCTGTGAGCAGGGTATTTTTGAATTACTCCTTATTGTGGTAAAATAATATGTGATATTAAACCAGTTTCAACAGTTGTTATAATGATTTATTATAATAGTTTCGAATTAATTTTATAATAAAATTATCGATTCGTATGATATTTGCTTCTTTATACAATTGCTAAGTATTAAAATAAAAATGTTTGTATTCAGATGCAGACTGTTTATGTTTATTAATGCAAACCGTAAGGCATTTTCTTTTGAAGTTCTGTATTTTTCCAATTAAATTCGCGATAGTGTTATTCCAGATAGGTACAGCATAGATAATCGACCTTGTTACTGTTTGTGAGTAAATTATTTTAACTCTTCTACTAATATTTTTACAAGGAATATTTAATTTAATTTGATTTAAACACTATATAAATAAAAAATTGCATATTTTTAGGGGTCAAAAATTATTTATTGTTTGATCCTTTCACCAGGATATTTTAAAGTTGGATTTTTCGGTAATGTAAACAAATTATTATTACAATATATTTTTGGGGGAAATATTGACACTTTGTTTTGTCTGCTATCTTCAATAATTAATTTAATTTAATAATTAAAACAAGCATTATTTTCAATAGTATATACAACATTGTCTGATGTGGTATAACATTTCATCCCAAAACCTCTAATTAACTTAATAGATAATTTAATCAACAATAACAAATTCTATATAGCCAATTTTCCAGATATAAAAATAAAATTTTTTGCAATTAAAAACGCACTCCAACAGGGAACAGTTAACTCATCCATCCTTTTCTCAATCTACTTGATACAGCTATTAGAGATATTAGACAGAATAAAAGGAATAAATTATACCATAGCCTTTGCAGACGATATAATTTTTTACTGGTTGGTACAAAATAAAGTACAGAAAAGGTTTAACATAACCGTTGATTACTACAAAATATGGCTTTTAAAATAAAACTTAATAAACGCGAAACAATCCTATTTCGAGACACATTCAGTAATCTAAACTACAACATAAAAAAAACTGGAAAAGCTTTACAATAAAAACAGTAAATAACACAAAAATAAAAAAACTATAAAGTATTTGGGATTGCTTCTTAATCAAAACCTGAAATTGGCAGATCAAGTTAAAAACGCCGTCTTAAAAGGTAACAAAGCATTTATGGCCTCCAAAAAACTATTTTACAATAAAATTATACATAAAAGAATTAAAGTGATAGCCTATCAAACACTAATAAGATCTACTCATCTTCTATCTGGTACAATATCACTGGTAGCCTAATGGAACAATTACGCAAATTTGAAAGAAAATGCATTAGGGTTTGCATAAACAAATCCCGTAAGTCTGAAACTGGATATATCCATTATTATTCAAATAGATATAATGAATCTAAAATAAACAGGATCAACAATTTTATTATAGAGTTGATTAGGAATTATTTCAATAGAGCTCAACAAACCTCAGAAAATAGTCTAATATCTCATGTATTTTACAATAACGAGGAATACATAGAAAGTACATTAAAAACGGATTTTATAGCACCCGAACAATTTATTTATCTAGATAGCAAAGGCTATATCCAAAGCCAAAAATTCGTCCCCATATTATTTCATTATAATAGACGGGCTACGAATAAAAAAATAAAATTTACTCCAGGCAATATTAACAGAGACTAAATTTATTAAATACATTTACAAAACGAGAGTTTTGGTGGCTAAACAACAGCTATAATCTCTTATTGTTAAAAGACAGAGCCTAGTAAATAGTTTTTGTAGATTAAGTTAGATTAAGGTAGGTTAAGTTTTATATTCAAACATAATAATTAATTTGATTTTTTCAACAATTTTTACCAAAAGCTTGCAATAACACAATACACGAAATGTTTAATTAACAATTAATACTTTTTTAAACTAAACTTAAGATGACAAATTAACAAACAAAGAGCCAAACCGATCTTTACGTTAATTACATAAAAAGTAATCAAAACCATTTTCATAAAATTTTTTGTAGGTTAAGGCATTATAAATTGTAAACAAAATAAAAAATTGAATAAAAAAAAAAAACTATAACATTTCATTTATTACTTATTGAAAATTATCTATCATATTTTTACCGTATGTAGGTACTTTGTTACATATGTAAACGTAGTTTAAGATAAACGTAGTTGTTAAGTAGGACAATTTAAACAATAAAAAGAACATATTTTTTTTTTTTACTTTTATTTTTATTTTCTTGTTTCAGTTTGTATACAACTAGAAAAAAAGTTTTATAAAACTAATTTTATTTCTTGATTTACTTAGAACTAAAACCTTAACAGCTATTTAATTTGTTTAAGTTTTTTTAAAATATTATTTACACACTATTAATATAGCTATTTATTATTTTTAATATCAAAAATATTTATTATAAATTCTTATTGTTTTAGAAAATTTTAATAAAAACCAAAAAATTTTGTAGACTTTTTTTTTATTAAATAAAACTTATACGAACTTAAAACTAAAACTAAAACTATACCTCTAAAACCCTAACTAACTTGATCTAAACCTATTTTATTGATATATTAATCTATTTTATTCACGTTATTCTTGAGTTATTCAACCACCAATATTTTGTTGATAATTGTTTATCCTTTTCAGAAATAAACGTGTCATATTTTAGTAGATTAGTCTCAATATTCTGAGGGTTATATTCTATACACTTACATGTAGCATTATAGTGATCATGCTTCGTGCTCATGCTCATATACCCTTTAGAGTCAAGATAAATAAAATGTTCGGGCGCATTGAACTCTGTTTTTAACATATTTTTAATGCACTTTTCATTATGGTAATGTATATTGGATATTAAACCATTTCCTAATGTGGTAAGAGATCTCTCAAAGTGATTGCGAATAGTTTTTATTAAAAAAATTATCGAATCTTATAATATTTGCTTTTCGGTATTCGAGTAAAAATGCTTGTAGTCCGTTTCTGGTTTTCTATGTAGATTTACGCAGGCTATTATGCATTTCCTTTCAAATTTCCTGATTTTTTCCATTTGGCTTGTTCTAATATTGAGCCAAATTGATCCAGCATATGACATAGTTGGCCTAATAAGGCCCTGATAAGCTTTTTTGACTTTTACTCTACTACTTATGGTTTTATTGTAAAATAATTTTTTATAAGCCGTGAACGACTTTGCGCCTTTTTCCACTGCTTTGTTTATGTGGAAAATAAAATTTAGATTTTGATGAAGGTAATACGTCTAAGTATTTAACTATTTTTCCTTTATTGATATTTATATTATTTGGAGCCTTAATTTCAAATTCTTTCCAGTGTCTTTTAATATTATTATTAGTTTTATCCATTTTGTTGCGTAATAATATCGTTTCACATTTGTACACGTTCATTTTCGGTAACCATATACTTTCTATGATAAGGTTAAATTGTTTTTGAACATTAGTTGGAACCTCTTTTATATTATTTGCTGCTGAGTATATTATATATATTGCAGTAAATTATAAATTTGCTGCTGAATATATAATAAAATCGTCGACAAATGCGATAGCAAAATTATCGCCCCTGAAAACATTTAGCATATCATATTTAGAAGATCTGTTCTGTACAAGGAGAATAATATTGGTGAGTTTACAGTGTTTTGTTGTAAACCACTCTTTATTTTGGAATAAATTCTCCAAATTTGATTTGTTTGCTATTACGAAACTATTTCCAGTGATCATTATATATATATTATTCTGCATTTATCTGGATGTTTGTAAGTTCGACGGAACGCTCCAAAAATCTACAAATTGCATATGTATACAAATGCATATATATATACAAATTGCTTTGGTGCTTTTTTTTAACCCCTGTCTACCATGCTGAACCTTTGCAGGAAAAATTTATTGCATGAACTATATTTTTTTAATTTAATGTTAGTCTTCTTCGCAAATAATAAGGAAAAATAAAAAATAATAATAATATAAATAAAACAAACAATTTTTTTGATTTATAATAATAACGACTAATAGAAATTTTATCAATAGTTTAATATGGTATAATAACCAAAAGGCAAACAGCATTTAACACAAAAAAAAAAACATAATTCACTCAAAGGTTATTCTTATTACTTAAAATTATACATAATAATATACATGTGTATCAGCATCTTTGTATTGTATAATATTATACATTATACTACTTTATTGCTTCTACCTTTTATTTTTGTCATTTTTGTGTGCGTAACTCACTTCACTCAAAAAAAATTATTTTTGTTTTTTTTATTATTTGCTGTATCTGTATTCTGTATGTTCTGCATGCTCCATTCCAAAAATATTATTTTATTTTCAGTGTTAAGTGTTCACTGTTCACTTCACGGTTCAGGTTCACTGTTCAATCAATAGAACTTGATAGAAGTAGAGTAGGATAATAAACTCTACTTCTACGTCGGATAATAAAATATTGTTTTCTTTAAATTGAAAATTATTGATGAAAATGTTTTTGTATTTTTTGTAAATTTTACCAATTTAGATACAAAATTTAGAATATTTTTTTAAAAATAACACAATACCATAATAACAGTTTATTCATATAGTAAACAAAAATCCCTATACAGTATACAAAAGACAAAATTTATATGAAAATAAGATCCCATTTTTAAATTTGCTCTCCCAGAGGCCACAATAACGCTAATACGGTATAATTTATACTAAATGGAACCCAACTAACGAATTATAACTAAATGGAAGTGAGTACAAGTATACCATACAAAAATACAAACATTTTATACAAATTTATTGGTATGGTACTTCTTTTTCGGTTATATAAAAAAAAAAAATTTTAGTGTTAGGCCAATATAAACATAAATAAAAATAAATAAAAAGTGATATAAACATAAGTACTGTAATTTCGGAATAAAAGATTAAAATGAAAGAAAAAAAAAAACTAGGATTTATTTTGCTTCCATCATTTATTTTTCACCCCCTACCCTGGTTTTAACAAAACTCATTGTAGTGTGGTATATAAATTATATAATACAAAATTATACGATTGTATAGGCCTAACTAGCTGTACTTAAGGTAATTTCAGTAAATGTCAAACCCATATGTACGATCTGTATGTACGAACCCGATATGTCAAACCCGATATGTACGACCCATATGGGCTATCTTATGATCTTATAATGTACTAGCCGCACTTAAGTTAACTTTAGTTTCAGTTTCGTTCATTGAATTGGGGGGTTCTATGTAATCGCAACCTCTTAAGGTCTATTGTACTTCCCATTTATCTCAGAATAGCAAGTATATGTTAAAAGATTTACTTTTCGTTCAACTTAAGCTGGTACGATTCAGTTTGCAGTTTCTACTTAAGCAAAATGACATTTAAATGAAATGACATTCGATTTGTGCACAAAAATCAATATAAGTAAAATTCAAAATGATGATTCTTCTCTCAAAGTGTCAAAGCAAATGAAGTTTTACCAAGCGTAGCTTAAGTTGGCTTTTTAACCTTAACTTTATGTGTTATATTCAATCTTGATACATAGCATATTTTAATAAGTTATAAAGTCAATCAAAATAGGTAGTTTAACACTATAAATACCTACTGATGAGTTCTAGTAGTGTTATGATGAACGAAATAATTCCTGAAAATAACTTTGTCTATTGAAAGTAATGAAAAAATAATGGATTTTTAAAATGAAATAAAAAAAAATATACATTTTTATGAATTTTATCATTGTTTCTCAGTTTTTACATTATAATATTTAAGTTGGCCTAAAAATATATATCGCAAAAATGTATATATTATACATGTTTATTTTTAGGAGTTTATGAATTGATTTAATTGAATAAAACTAATGGTAATTTCTTCCAGATAAAATTTAATAGCAAATTAGTGTAGGTAGTAGTAGTGGCTTCCGACAGTACGCCGACACACTTAAACCCGTTAGGTCCCTTGTGATATAATGTTAAAAGATGTTAAAATATCAACGTTCGAAAATAGATATTTTAATCGATTTTAATACTGTCACAAAACTTAGAAACATGGAAATAAAAACAGTGGATTTAAATAACTATCTTGGACTGTATATAATGTATATATATTAGGTATTGATATGAATATAATGTATATATATTATGTATTGATAATAAAAATAAATAATATTATTATACAAAAATATATTCTAAAAAATAATATTTATATTTTTTATAATATCTTAAAATATAAAAAATCTTAATATCATAAAATATTATTGGAAAAAACATAACATGAATAATTAAATTCATTAATTAATATGCTAAATATAATAAAATATCAATAATAAAATTCAACAAAAATGTCTAGACACAAAATGTTTAGATACATGTTTATGAAAATTCAAAATATTTTCTGATTTTATAAAATAGATATTTTGTTTCTATAATGAAATATTATTATATTTTCTAATGTACACACTCATGTGTATTAAAATCGATTATGAATATTTAAAAAAATATTCAGGTAAATAATTTTAATTTTAATACCATAGAATTACATTGTATTTAAAAATGTTTAAAAGAAAATTTTGTCTAATTCCTATTTATAACAGATTAAAATATTTTTGGAAAATATTATTATAGCAAATATATAATATATATATATATATTTTTTTAATATACATATTTACAAATTACTAAGATTGTAATTGATTTATTATTGGAACCTTTTGTGAATTCTTATGAAAAATTTCCAAATAATTTTTAAGCAATACACATGCATTTTATTTTTAAATTAAAATTTTATCTACAATTTTACATATTTTTATAATTATGAAAATTATATTTGAAACTAAGTAAAAGAAAATATGTAGATTCTACAGATTTATTTATTTATTTACAATCGTATTACATATTAATTTTTCTGAATTATTTTGATATTTTTCTGTTTGAATTGTAATTAGAAAAAACTAAGCTTTAATTAGAAAATTTGTACATGATTTACGACAACATGATAGTAATAAAAAAAAATGTTTGGCAGAAGAACGAATTACATTTAAATAAATTATTTAAATATAATTAAATAGAATATGTATGTTGCCAATGATTTGAAAAAATCTCTAATTATACAAACTTCCCCAAATAACCTATTAAAATTAGGTATAAATTTTCCGATAAATTCTGATCATAATATTGGTGCAATATAGGTGAAATGAGATATACATATAGGTTTTTCTTAAAATTTTCCGATTCACTTGTGATCAGAATTTATGTGAAAATTTAAAGAAAAACCTGCATATGCATCTCATTTCACCTATATTTCCAGTTAATATTCATTCTGTTAGAATAATACCTTTATATAAATAGTCAAAATATAAAATTCTAAAAGAATAAAATCATCATTTGTCTGAAATTTATATTCAGCCTCATTTACTATAAATAAATTAATAGAACCAAATCATAAACAGGGTTTACTGTATGGCCAATAACATCCTACTAAGTTTTTTTTGTTTGTTTATTTATTAATAAAGTAATAACATTTTTGTGTGGTGTGCTAAATTCGACTTCGAACGATGTCCAACAATATATTGAGTTATATAAGTACTAGGAGCCCCTGTTGAGTAATTATAATTGAAGTTAAAGCCAAATTTAAAGGTTTTAAAAGAACAGTATCTTTTCGTTAAAAAACATAAATACCTTACTTCTCATTTTCTGTTTCGTTTCTACCTATTTCTTAATTGGTGAATAATAAAACCATATGATTAAAAAAATTTAAACTGCGTGCGCATTAATGTTTTATTTACAACTTGCTTATTATATATTAAAAGTTCATTATGGAGAAGAGAGATAAAACTAAAAGGTGTCTACTGCGCAGGTCCTTAAATGCTTGTCAATTATAATTATAGATGGGATTCAATTTTTGCTTTAGTTTTTTTACTTTGTTTACAAAAATAGACTATAATTTCGTCAGAGGAGGATGCAGGAAAATATTGTGGCCATATTTCCAAAGACTAAATCAATCTGTTTAGGATTCAGGCTTAAGTTAATATCTCTTTACAATCTTAATTTGTTGTAATTGAAATTTTTTAAACTTTTTTATTGTTTATTTTTAAAATAACGGTATTTTTATGATTAAGTCGATTGTGTTAAGCCTTAATTTGTCAATATTTAAAATTTAATAGAATCAAGCTTCATTTTGATGTTTTGACTAAGATTATTTTTTTCAATTTATTTTTATTTTTTTAATATTTATTTATATATATACACCTATCCCCGCTTCGCTTTTATACACGTTTTTTTTATTTTTTTGACATTTGGTTTCATAAGTTGGCTGCATTTAATATTTCTTCACTTCTAGCAACATTTATATCAATATATATTCATATTAAAAAATACAAATAACTGAAACAGGGAATTCCCCGAATTAAATATTCCCGGTTAATTATTTTTTTATTTCCTGCATTATCCGTATGCTATGCATTCCGTTATGGTATCCATTCCGTTCAATTGTGTTAAGCAGTCAATCTCGTAACTCATATATCGAGTTTAATTTATACAACATTTGTGTTAAGTAAAACTTTATTTTGAATTTGAAGATAGAATTTTCGATAATTATCATAACTTACCGTTATTAAGAAATAAAATTTCTATTATTACATACGTCATTTTAAAGGTCTTATGATGTGGAAAGAAATTCCCAAAAAAACAATTAAAAGAAAAGTTATATCGTTGAACACAAAAATAAAAATACTAGATCGACTTATCCAAGGAGAAGGTGCCACAACAGTTTTTTGGTCCATTTTTCCGTTTCCATTGATTTCTAGGTTCGATTTTCGAGTTTATTACTATGTTGAAACCAATCCCTTACAAATGCATTTTGCCTTTGTTTCCATTTACACGGTTTCGATTTACACGGAATTCTTAGGAACCTATCTACCGTGTAAATCGGGGGATAGGTGTATATACTTTTTTATATCCAAATTCAACATTTTTTCATACAAATTAAACAATTTTTCATTCAAATTCAACATTTTGTCAAACAATTTGTTGAAAAAAATGTTGAATTTAATTGAAAAAATGTTGAATTTATTTGAAAAAATGTTGAATTTGAGTGAAAAAAAATATATGTATATATATATATCTCAAAGAGTTTATTTTGGGTCATACAGAGTGTAATTCAAATTAGTTCAATATAAAACAAACAATAATGATATTAAGGATAGATAAAATGTGTAATACTATCTAAAATAAAAAAAAAAAAACAATTGGATTGGAGCTGAAAATAAAATATTTGTAGTGAAAAACACAACAAAAACAAAAAGAATAATAAAAAGAGAAAAATTATAAAATTTAAAAGTGATAAAAACTATTACTTAAAATAATATAGAGTTCGAATTGCTCATTGTATGATTCTAAAAATTGTTATTATTGTAATGTAATACATTTTCTTCATGAAAAAAATAATTTCATATCCAAAACTTTATTGTCATTTTCAGGACCCTATTAATCGTAGAACAATTTTACTCTCAAAGTACAAGATCACTTGCTCACGATTTTGAGCAATACTTACGATTGTTTTTCATAGAGCAAAAAATATAAATCTGAAAATTTTTATTAACAATTTGATGCATCGAGATTTGAGCTTTGAATCGAAAATTTTCCAATAAATCAAAATTTTATTTACCAAAAAGTTTAATAATGATAATACGAATTTTTAAAGTAAGAAAACTCCTATACGTTTATAATCTAATTCGTAAATTCAAAAAAATATCCATACCTATATATAGAAGAATACAATTCAACTAAATTCTTTGATCAAAAAATATTTTTTAAATTGATAAATTTTTTTTCGTACTAATGTAGTAGAATAACAGTTTTTATTACTTTTTCATGACACTGGTAATTTTTAAAAATCCTGCAAAAACTATACATTGGAAGTAAAGAAGTGTAGCATATAGTCTGATTACTATTTTACGTTTTAATAAATATTTTTTTTTATAGATATCAACACATTGCATTAGTAATGTAATATAGCTCGCAAAATTTAAATATTAATAGTATATATTATTTTTTTATTATATTTTTAAATATTAATATTAGACATAGGTAGTTATAGGAGTGAGTGTTTGCATGGGCCGACACATTTAAATAAAAATGTATATACATATTTAAAATACAATATATTTAGCTAAACAAAGACGGTAATGATATATTATTAGATAGGCTTAGATATTAGTGACTGTTGGCATATACTGACACACTACAGGTCCATTGTGGTACCATGGAATATTAAAAATGTATATACATATTTATACACAATATATTTAGCTAGACTAAGATAGTAATGATATATTATTAGATAGGCTTAGATATTAGTGACTGTTGGCATATACCGACACACTACAGGTGCATTGTGATACCATGGAATATTAAATAAATGAAATTAAATTAAACAAACGTACTAAAAATAGACTGTCATTTTCAAGGTCTTATCACAAATAATTTGCATTGTAAAACATATTATTTATTTATTTATTGATTTTTATGCAAATATATAATGTACATAAGATGACCAGTAGTTTAATATTATATGCATAATATAGACTTAAATACTTAAAAACGAATATTAAAACCTATAAAAATTAAAAAATTAGATAACAAGTATTAACACTTTGGGTACCGTGATCACCGGTAATATAAAAATTTTCCTCATCCCAGGTACAAAATAATGTATTACCAGTGTCGTCAGGTACCGCGGTTATGAAATTAATAAAAAACATTTTTTTTTATTTCTAAATTAAAGCTATATATTCATATATTTAAATAAGTTAAAAGTTAAATGGTGTAAAAACATATTTATATCATTAAAACTATAATATATTTATCAATAATTTAATATGTAAAACTATTTTCCATCTACAATATTCTTAACTCTTCCAAACAAGTGCGGTACATAAAGCCAAAAACAGGAATATTCACTGATACATTTGTACCTGGTAGAAGGAAAATTTGTGCGGTATATGAGGTTGAAAATGAAAATGTTCACTGGTGGATACATCGGTAGTCAACGTGTTAAGCAAATATTATTTAGAATTTCGTAATAAATTAATTTTAAATTAATTATAATTTAATTTGAATTGTGCTCGAACAAAAAAATACCATGTTCGTTGGCAGTTATTGAAAGGACTATTTAAAATTATTTTTAAATGATACTATAGTTTGGAATCAATGCTTCTATTTGTAGAGTTAATATTTATTATATTCCTTGAAATAATTTCAAAATACCTACTTTGAACAAATTATATTATAATGAAAATCTCAAAACATCAAAGTAAATTTTATAAGAACCAGTCTACTTAAATGTGACGTAAATTTTAATATAAAATAATAATAAAACCCACGACAAATTGTGTGTGAAAAGAAAAATTTAATTAGAAATAAAAATATAAGAAATATTAATTTTTCTTGACAAGCACATTATAATTTCAAAGTTCAATTTCAAATTTACGACCCCAAAACTGATTGATACATTTTCAAAGAAACTATAAACCAATTACTCAACTAAAAATAATTATTAAAAACAAAAAAAAAAAAATATGTAAATATTTACACAAAAATTATTAAATATAATATTGAGTCAATATCATTCTATTACAATATTACAATATTACACCAACATAACTAATATATATATATATATTATATATATATATAAATAAAAAGGATATTCACAATTTTTCATTTATTCTAAATTACCACAACATCAAAGCACATTTCAAAATATTTCATTTTAATTAAATAATTTTTTTTTTTTTTTTTTTTTACGAATAAAATTTCAAAAAGACATCATTTACAAATTAATTAGATCTCATTTAGGTTCTTATAATTAAATTGGCTAATTATATTTTATTTGAAATTTATTTGAAAATAAGAAAAACTGAATTTTCATTTTCTAAATTAATAATGCAAAAAATATTGTACTGATTTATAGCCATCTATAATAGTACTTAACTGAAAATATATTTTATTGGTGAAAAATTATTATATGAAATGAAATATTAAAAACAATTTTTTAATATTAATTTTAGTAATTGATCAATTTTAATTATATTAAAAAAATATACTTTTGAGAGAAAATTAAAACTTTTTCCTAATATTTTTCATAGTTTTCTGCTTTTTCTTTTTCTAATTAAAGCATCAAAAAGGTTCAAATTCATTTCTTATGAATTTTATTATTTATATTTTATTTACTAAGCAATTTCAGAAACCTTATAGATACCTAATTTAGGTATACTTTAATTAAAATTTAGGGTTTTCAGATATTATGGTTGAGTTTTAGAATCAATGAAGAGACGTAGAGGTAAATTAATAAAAATAATAAGGGTGTTGGGATCAAACAACTTTTACGGTTTTTAAAATCAAAAATGGAATGATACATATTACTGTTATATTACCAATGCTGTTATTTATATATATAACTATATTATTCTGCATTTATCTGGATGTTTGTAAGTTCGACGGAACACTCCAACACATATACAAATTGCATATGTATACAAATTGCTTTGGTGCTTTTTTTTAACCCCTGTCTACCCATGCTGAACCTTTGCAGGAAAAATTTATTGCATGAACTATATTTTTTTAATTTAATGTTAGTGTTCTTCGCAAATAATAAGGAAAAATAAAAACTAATAATAATAATATAAATAAAACAAACAATTTTTTTGATTTATAATAATAAGGACTAATAGAAATTTAATCAATAGTTTAATATGGTATAATAACCAAAAGGCAAACAGCATTTAACACAAAAAAAAAACATAATTCACTCAAAGGTTATTCTTATTACTTAAAATTATACATAATAATACACATGTGTATCAGCATATTTGTATTGTATAATATTGTACATTATACTACTTTATTGCTTATACCTTTTATTTTTGTCATTATTGTGTGCGTAACTCACTTCACTCAAAAAAAATTATTTTTTTTTTTTTTTTGTTTTTTTTTTTTTTATTATTTGCTGTATCTGTATTCTGTATGTTTTGCATGCTCCATTCCAAAAATATTATTTTATTTTCAGTGCTAAGTGTTCACTGTTCACTTCACTGTTCAGGTTCACTGTTCAATCAATAGAACTTGATAGAAGTAGAACTAGTGTAGAGTAGGTACTTCACTTTAGTATACTAAACTTTACTTCTACGTCGGATAATAAAACATAGTGTTTTTTAAATTGAAAATTATTGATGAAAATGTTTTTGTAAATTTTACCAATTTAGATACAAAATTTTGAATATTTTTTTAAAAATAACACAATACCATAATAACAGTTTATTCATATAGCAAAAAAAAATCCCTATACAGTATAGAAAAGACAAAATTTATATGAAAATAAGATCCCATTTTTAAATTTGCTCTCCCAGAGGCCACAATAACGCTAATACGGTATAATTTATACTAAATGGAACCCAACTAAAGAATTATATAACTAAATGGAATTGAGTATGAGTATACCATACAAAAATACAAACATTTTATACAAATTTGTTGGTATGGTACTTCTTTTTCTGTTATATAAAAAAAAAAGATTAGTGTTAGGCCAATATAAACATAAATAAAAATAAATAAAAATAAATAAAAAGTGATATAAACATAAGTACTGTAATTTCGGAATAAAGAATCTAATGAAAGAAAAAAAGAAACTAGGATTTATTTTGCTTCCGTCATTTATGACGGGTTACAAAGCTAGTAAATAAATAATAATGTACACAATAAGCATTTTAAAAGAATGTGGTGAAACTAGGAAAGAAAATCTAATTGAAAGGAAATCAGTAAAGCAAATATTAGTCACTGTATTATATTGCATGGTAACGACACAGTATAATAGAGCTGAACAAAATATGAACAGATAGATTTTGGAACAAGTATTGAATGTAATAAGACTGCTATTATATTTTCTTCAAGTTTAAATTCAAAAGTAGACAATTATTTCAACTCAGATGTAGTCAATCACTTCAAATTCAGATGTGGTCATTAAAAATTCAGAACGTTATATAAAATAATATTCGTATATGTATATTTTATGTCCTTATTTGCCGTTAAACAAGACAATGAATAACTGAGAATATAAGCAATTAAAAGTGGTGTCACATAATGGTTGTCGACCCTATTTTTCTACAAAAATTTGTGAAAAAAGGGTGTGTACATAGGTGAAAATCTAGTCCGCTTCATAATGCAAATTCTATCCAGACCTCTGAAAGTATGACAATAACGAATATCATAAGAATTACAATTGTGAAAACTATAAAACTTCATAATGAGCTTTAAGTACTAAATAATGAAAAAACAATGACTAAATGTAGCGCACTTAAAGCGAACTGTTTTGAAATTATATTATATTCTTGTCCCATTTTTTGTAATTTTAAAATTAAAATACAACTTCCCATTCCTCTTAGTGTTATTACTTATGCATGAAATACTTCAGGCTGACTACGTTGTACTGAATTTGAATGATATCCACACAATCTACAAAATTCTGATCAACTTTGAAGTACAATTTTTTTATTGAAATTTTCATAGTTAAATCAGAATATTCCAAAAATAACTCAAAAGTACATTTTAAATGGACATTTTTATATTTCATTAAAAACACCTACCTGTAATCGATTTAGTAAAGGTATATTAAAAAAATATTTTTTTTTTAAATACCACTTTAGTCCACTGGACAATAATTGTGTTATTCTGGACAATTTTTATTCAATTCAAATATTTTATTTCCCACTGTTAAATCTTTTAATATCCTGATAGTGGTACCAGCACAGTTTATAACCATCATAAAACATTACTATCTACTTCAGTAACAAGTTATTCAGGTATTTCAAAAATTTTCTTTATAAGATACAAAATTAACGTTACTATAAATTTTAATGTATCTACAGAATAGATATATATACACACACACACACACATAATATTATGTATTTTTATTGAATCGCTATTAAGTTTCGTTAATTTTATTCCGTTCAACTTTTACTCAAGTCTAATGAATCATTTTTATGATTTTCTATCTAGATCAATTCATCAAATTGAAAATTCTCTTTGAATAAAGCTAAATTTATATATTTTCCAATAGATTTTGGAATATATACGTAATAATGCTCAAATTAGGGTGTTCCACATTTTTTATTTTGAAAATTTATAAATACTTGCTAACCTTGATACTTGCCAACTCACGAAACAAAACGAAAATTCACGAACGGGTTAATATATTTAAAATGGGAAATTATACGATAATGATGTCGTTCAGGGAAATTATTATGTGGATAGCATTCAATATCAACAGTAAACTATTACAATAAAAATATTTTAAATATGCAATTGCAAAAATTTAAGAAAAGAAAAGTATTAATCGATCTAGCATAGATTGGTTATAAAACAGAGTAGAACTAATGTAGATTGGTTATAAAACAGAATCGAACTGAACACTTTAAAAGCTCAGAGCTGTACTATCTACAGAAAAATTTCTTTTTTTGATGCTGATGTTTCGTTTCAGGCAGATAAACTTGAGCGGTTTGATAGTTTAAGCAGGTATACACCTAATTCGAAAAGTGTTATGGAATTATCATATTATATTCGATATTGCAAAAAATACAGCTATAATTTCAGGGCTTCTTAGCCACTGTAAAGTAAATTTCTTCTCCTGTAACCTCTTGAAAATATATCTATATCACTTTCATACAACCCAAAATGGAATAAAATTTTCAAATATGGATTGGTGCTTCTCGTAAAATGCTTTAAAACATTTTGATAAAGTCCAAAAACGGGATATTTGTATTAGCAATGACTCAAATGTCACTGCTAATTTCGCTTCTCTTGGACATCGTCGTATATTCGGAGATCTTTCACTTTTTGTTTTAGATAGCTCCTAGGCACGGGCACATGCTCAGTTGAAATTAAGTCAATATAACCCGCACTTAAGCGCTATTCTCGTGAAATACGAAGGGTAACATTAACTCATCCCTACACCGTAGAAAATCCTAGATGGCAGAAGACAAGTAATGATCATTCAATATCAAGTTTTTATCATTCATACAAAATCATTTAAAACCTCAACATCCCGAATGTGGAACCAAATTCCATCTTATGTGTTCCCCAAATATGCTCATTGCTATATTTATGACCTACAAAAATTCAATATGAACATTACTTAACACTTTTCTTCGTAATGGTTCTTTTTCATTTCCTAACTTTCCATTCCCACCCTAGTCAAACGTACCAAGCGATATAAAAGGTTATCTGTAAATTGATCAAATGTAATATTACTTATAGGGTATACCGCCAACCCTTATATATGTATACCGCTATAATTACTGGGGTGTCCTTTATTTTAGTGAACCCCCACCTAGTGTTTTGGCTACATATATAACAAAAAAAAGCAAAAACAAGTTAAATCTAGTGCTTTGACAATGTATAAAAACGAAAAAAGCAAAAACAAATTAGATAAGATGGTAAATACTAAGTTTGGAAACGGTTTTCGACTGCGTGAGCCCTTGGCAACTATCCCATATGTTTTAGGTTTCTGTAGTTCCCCACTTGAAAGCAATTCTTTGTAGGTAGGTGCTTGAGCAAGCAATACTAGTACTAGTACTAGTTTCTGCGGCAATCAATTGCTTTCGCCATATAGTTCGATATTACAATTGCTTAGGTTTCTAGTTTAATTTTCTGCAGGATCATGCTGTGTTCTGGTCTTTTATGTTTGAGGCTATTTGTTAGAAGCAGCCTTGTTACTGATATTTCTGCCATCTTCATCAGGTATAGATGAATCAATACGAGTTCTAGAATTTTTGTTTGGGGCTAGAGTAGGGCTCCTTTTAAATGATCTAATAGCCCCAAGACATGCTATTCTGTCTATTTTAGTAAGATTGATAAATGCTTTTAACTTTTCTACTTGTGCCCACCATACAAATGTCGTGTAATATATTATTGATTTTATTATAGACTTGTAGAGCCAAACAATGATCTGTGTAGATAATCCCCATGTTTTACCAAATATATTTTTGACATGAAAAAAATTCCCTGTTAGCTTTTTTGTTTATATAATCTATACGAGGATTCCATATGACAGTTTACTTTATTCCTAGGTGTTTTGTTTCCTTTTACATTTCGATAGCATCTCTATTCAATTAAGGTGGTTGGTAGTTTACTTCTCTTCAATTGGTAAAAAGAATGTTGTTGATTTTGTGTAGATTAATGTAGGTTCGGCTTGAGCTCTTGTTGTCTTTGGGGAATTACCTTCCCTATTTTTCTGAACAGAAAAGAAAGTTTAAGAATTGAATAAATTCAAAAAACGAACACAATCGTTTGTATTATTTCTCTCTTCTTTTTGAACTAGATATAACCCAATTCAACCACTACAAAAGGTCTACACAAAAAATGTTAGTCAACTGCAAGCAGATAATGCAAGTCAACTGATTTTCTTTAAAAAAAATTTAATTCTTGTTATTGCCATACCCTATAACAATCAATACATTCATATCCAATAAATTCTATATGGTACAATCTAATTTAATTTTAATAGTCCAATAAAATAGAGGACACCCCAGTAATACTAGCTATATACATATATTAGTATTGGCGGATATTCTTATGTATTTTATAAAGGTATATAATATACCCTATAAGTAATATTACCTTTGACCAATTTACACTTAATTAATTTTTCATCTTTTTCATCGAAATTAATTTACTCTTTTCAATATTGTTTTAGTACAGTGCTACAACAGTGCTACAACACAGAGTTAGTTGTATGTATATTGTTTTAGATTTTATTTTATTTTTTTTTTGTATTTCACTCTATTCTATTGAAATTTTATTAATAATACACATCATATACGTAGATCTATAAAATGTCTTATATACTAATGAGCATATTGTATATATATATATCAGTGACGGGGCGTGGAATTTTCAACTGGGGAAGCACAATAAAAGGAAACATTAGTTTGCTTTGGCTTTCCTTTTCTATTGAAATTTTTGCTAAATTCGACAGTTAAAATTGTTCACATCTATTTCTCAAAGTAGTTTTAATTCTGTTTAGGCAGAAAAACGATCGTTCAACTGAAATAGTTGTTATAGAGAAGTGTTATTATTAATTAACAAAGCTTATACTATTCATTAAAAGAGTTGTGTAATTCTGTTTCAATTAAAAATAATAATAGTATTTCGCAAATACTGTTTTTGTTATTAAAATTTTAATCTGAAAATATAACTTTAATTAAGTTCTGATTTTAAGAAAGCAATGTAAAAAAAGTGTAAATATGAATTTTCCATATTAATGTTGGAAAATACAACGTATACGAATTATAAAATTTTATTGAAAAATGCTGATTACACCGTTTTATTGTTGTTGCTATTAGTAGAGCAAGCATTGGCTTGCCATCCTTAACAAATAATTTTTCCTCAAAACTTCCAGCAGAAAATTATTTGTTCTTTCAATAACACTATTACAATGTTCTATTATAATTATTTATAAATTTTTGTATGTTTTACATTTTTAAATTTGTTAACAAATTAATTGTTTCAAAACTGTGTTTCTTTGTTCACATTTCACAAGTTTAAATCTAGCTTACTATAATAATATGCAAGTACAACAACAACAACAACTATTTATAAATTTTTGTATGTTTTACATTTTTAAATTTGTTAACAAATTAATTGTTTCAAAACTGCATAAAACAAAATTATAGCTGAAAATAAACAATGTAGCATTCAGTAACAAAAAACTACAGAATTACTTAACACAAATCAATACTACTCTCTAAAAAAAACCCAAAACTACATACATTATTTATATAAATATTAATTCTCATTTAAGTCAACAACCACAATAATGCATAAAATTAATTCATTCCCTGCTATTTTTTTTATTTGTAATTTCATTTTCTGTCATGCGATATTTTGTTGTTGTTTCCCTAGATAATCTATTTTCTATCAGATATTTTCTAATTATATCAGGTAGATTTGGAATGAATATCAGCGACCCATTCAATTTTTTTCCTTTTAAGATTTTATTTTATTGTCGCTTCATTTATTATTTTGTTGCTGTTGCTAGGAAATTAAATAGGGACAGTGTGTTTGAGCGTATGTGTATTGTAAATGAGGAGAATGATATTTAATTTGTTGTCATTTATAGCTATGTTGGTAAGAGAATAATGATTTTTAATAGGCATTATTTTCAAATATTTTAAATTTGTGGTTGTTGAATATCTCTTGTTGATACAAGCCATGATTGAAAGAATAATAGAAAATAATGATGTTTATATAGGCATTATTTTCTAAACATACATAATGCAGTTAATATCTGTGCATATAATTTTTGCTTGAAATTTTTTTTTCATTCGATTTGAATTTTTGTAGTTAAGTAATTTTTATATTAAATGAAATATATATTTTATATTAAGCTGTAAAAAATAATAAATAATATTTTATTTGGGGAAGCACTCATTCAACTCAATATATGGACGCTTCGTGCCTGATATATATATATATATATATATATATATATATATATTTATATTATATAATTATATCCTTACAATATAATATATTATATCAGAAGATATACTTTTTATGACAGCAGCATTTTTTTTTCATAATATTTTCTTTTTGATTTTTACTTTTTAATAAAATAAATGGATGAAAGTGGAAAAAAAATAAACTGGAATGAAATAACCAATTTCTGGAATTAAAAGAATAAAAATAAAACAAATTTCATTAAAAATAAAATGAAAGATAAAAATAATAAAAAAAAAAAAAAAACGAACAAAAATTCTTTTTGAAAAATACTGGTGACATTTTCATAATTTGATATCTGATAGACTTATATGCATATAGACAAAGTACCGATAAAGGTCAAAGGTGAAAAAATTATTTTCACACTAGTCTTTTCTATTTTATTTTTTTATTTTTTTTTTTTTGCATAATAAAAGATAGTTCATTTTTTGTTATGCATATACTATCCTTTTGAAATTCAGTGCAGAACAGAATTTTTAATTATGGTAGATAGTAAAGTATATTAAAAAAAAATGTCTATAATAGTATTTATTGTAAGTATATAATATAGTATAAATTAAATATGTATTTAAAATATTTTCAGGTACCTTGTGGATTAAAATTGTGTTCATAGCATATCTCTTGATTAGAGTTGAGTATTACAATACATTGAAAATTTTGTATATTTTACACAATAAATTTTACATAATATATCTGTACTAGCTATTATGTAAAATTTAAATTGTAATACAGTTGAAAAATAGATAATATTTTATATCTTTTATTTCATAACAATCAATTCATTTTGTTTTTCTTCACAGGGTTAATCATACTAACACTTACATCATGATTGGATGATAATGACCAGAATATGAAATTCATTAATGATTTTGGTGGTGTTATTGATTTAGGTTATGCTATCTATAATTAATTTTAGGTTATGCTATCTATAATTATAATTGACAAGCATTTTAGCATTATATTATTTTTTCAATTTACCAAAAATATTCTTAGTTTATAAATAAACACAGTTTTGGTTAATGAAAATATAGTCCCAAATTTTACTAATTCACTTGCAGAATTGTGAGCTTAATTTGTTTCAGAATTACATACATATTTATATACCTACAATTTTCACCAAAATTATTTTTTTTTACTTTTATGAAATTACGTATCTACATAAATATACTTCATTCATATGTAAACACATAGTATATAATATATATATACATTTGGAGTAAAAAATACAGCATTGATTATAATGTACAATAAAAATGCATGTATGGAATTGAAACTTTTTTATTTAAACTTTGAAATCAATTTTTTTTTGTTTTTACGTACATAATATGTATATATAGGTACCAGACAATATTTTATTATTTTTGCTTGAATACATAACATTCATAACTAACCACCAATTTTTATTGTACTATATGTTCATCATCTATAATTATAATTGACAAGCATTTAAGGACCTGCGCAGTAGACACCTTTTCATTTTATCTCTCTTCTCCATAGTAAACTCTTAATATATAATAAGTAAGTTGTAAATAAAACAATAATGCAAACACAGCTGAAAATTTTTGAATCATATGGTTTTATTATTCACCAAATACATTAAGAAATAGGTAGAAACGAAACAGAAAATGATAAGAAAGGTATTTATGTTTTTTAACTAAAACATACTAATTTCAAATCTTTTCATTACAATATGAATGTTTTCTGCTTTGTAATGAGAAGTCTATATCAGTCCATGCAAATCCCTGTTCTTTTAAAAACTTTAAATTTGGCTTTAACTTGAATCATAATTACTCAACAGGGGCCCTTAGTATATATATACTCTACATTATAAAATAAATATAATATACTTTATTATATATATGATTTTCTGCATTTATCTAGATGTTTGTAAGTCCGACGGTAATACTCTAACACATATACAAATTGCAATATGTATACAAATTGCTTTGGTGCTCTTTTTTTAACCCCTGCCTACCATGCTGAACCTTTGCAGGAAAAAGTACCGTTGCTTGAAATATATTTTTTTAATTTAATGTTAGTCTTCTTCGCAAATAATAAGGAAAAATAATAATAATATAAATAAAACGAAATTTTTTTTTGATTTATAATAAGAAGGACTAATAGAAATTTTATCAATAGTTTAATATGGTATAATAATGACCAAAAGGCAAACAGCATTTAACACAAAAAAAAACATAATGCACTTAAAAGGTTATTCTTATTACTTAAAATTATACACAATATGTATATGTGTCTACCTTTTTTTTTCTTTGTTATTTTATAATTTATTTTAGCAAAACACACAACTGGCCTTGCGAAATAAGTTCGACTCGAATAACTTCGATGATTTAAAAATGATATTAATTCAATAAAGTTTGATCTTTTTTTTCGACTTTATTTGATTTTTAATTTATTCAAGTTATTTCATAATGAAATATTAGAAATCAAATACGAAATAAGTTCGATTTTCTAAAACTTCTCGAACCAATTTTATTATGAAATAAATACGATAAATAATATATGTGAATAAAATAGTATACGCCTTTTAAGATTATTTATTCATTAATATGAAAAAAATCCGATAAATCTGAAAATAAAATTTGAATTTAATATTTATATTATTTAATGTGAAAAATAATATTATATGATGATGGAAAATAGAGTGAAAATTGGTGATAAAATTCCGCAACGAAATATTGCAACCACAACCGCGACGAAAAGCCAAAAATATGTAGTACGTTAACCACTTAAATCCATACTGAAATAAGTTCCATAAAATTAAAATGCAAGGAAAATGTTTTGTATATAAGAAATACAAAAATTTGACTCTCCATCAAAAATCGATAATAAAATCAAATTTAGTAAGTGTTTTTCGAAATATATAAACATTCGTAGGCATTCTTGTGGCTTTCCAGAAGGTATTACATATAATGGTTTGATTTCTTTGGATTTAGAGTCGACATTGTAATTTATTCGCTCGGTACTTCGAATCAGTCTATGTTAAACCACAAAATGAAAATACAATTTTTTATTTTAAGAAAACACTTATTTTTTTTTATTTTTATTTTTTTTTTAATTAATTAAATCTTTTTTTGATGTTTATAATAATCATTAATTTCATTTAATGATAAAATTTTAATGTAAAAGTAATAAATTAAAAAAAACCAAAATGTAAGTATATAAAAAAATTGTTACCAAAAAAACCTTGCTTCTAATGAACCTTGTTTGACGAACTCCAGAAATGAAAGTGAATGTTTTTTAATTTTTAACTGTGGCTGTACAATTTAAAACAACCGTACTTTTTTTTATATTTCGAATTTCGAATAAACATCTGATTATAAGCGAAATGAACAATGTACTACCAAATAGGTACATACCAATTGACAATACTTAACGAAGAAAATTGTTAAAATGACAATTCTTATGATTGACATATTATTTATTTATTTTACAAAAATAAACAAGCAAGGTGGTATTTTACATATATTATTTTTATTTAAATTGAATTTGAATTATTTTTTTATTTTTAGAAAAGACGATCAGAACTGCATGCTTCAACAGTCTACGATAAATTACAGACTCAATCGAAATCATCGATCAATGCCACAAAGCCATTTATATTGATCTATGTTTTAGGGAGTTAACATATAATCATGTTTTGCAATTAAATTGAATCGATATGAATTTACCTGTAGGACGTGATGTCAATCCCCAATTTTATCCTAAGAAACTCTATTCATGCTGTAGAGCAACCTCTATTCAGAAATGTGATTTCAGAGCTCGGAAATGCCTATATATTGATATAGGAATATAAGACATATAGGTACATAGGACAAACTACACGGATTTTCGGAACCTGTAGTTAATTTGCAAACTCTATTCTATTGATTTACTTTCTAGCAGGGTCATTTTTAAAAAAAAAAATCACAAAATTTTTGTAATTAAATTGAAGTTCAGTAATAAACTTTTCTTTTCTTATTTTTGTTAATCTTTAACTTTAATTATTTTTGATTTTGTTTATTTCATGCATTCAGTTAAGTTTAGTTTTTAGTGAAATGAATTCTAGCTCTGTAAATAGTAATTAATTGAATAATTTTTTGATTTACTTTCTTCGTATTTAACGGGTCGAACTCAGAAAGTTAAAATTGATGACACCATCAGTGATCTTAAAAATATTTCTTTGGGTGTACCTCAAGGATCTGTTCTGGGTCCTACATTGTTTTTAATCTTCTTTAATTCTGTTCTTCTTCAAAAATTTAAAGGTTGTTCAACTGCCTTTGCTGATGATGTTGGTCTATCCTACAATAATAAGTCATTTTTTGAAAATGTGTGTAATATTAATTATGACTTGGACTTATTACGTCGCTGGTTTTGCAATCACAAATTATTATTTATTTATTTATTTATTTATTTATTTTTATATATTTATTATTAGGTGATAAAACTAAAATTATGTTTTTCAATTTAGGTAACTCTATTCCTAAGTGTGATAATATTTTGTATCACTGTGCTAAATGTAGAAGATTTCCTCTTCCTCATAATAATTCTCTTCTTACTCAGAAATTATGTAATTTTAACGAAATGTATAACTGTTCCGCAGGTTGTTTTAAAGTTGATTGTGTTGATTCCTTCAAATATTTAGGTGTTACAATAGACTCTAAGTTAGATTGGTCAATTCATACACGAATTTTTAGTAAGTATTTTCATTTAGTTGTCAGACAGTTTTATCACCTTAAGCAGTTCTGTTCTTCTAAACTGCTTACATCTGTATACTATGGTTTATTTAATTCTAAATTACAATATGGAATTGTTAATTGGGGTGGTACTTTTAATAATTATCTTAAACCTTTGTTAATACAACAATAGTGTGTTATCAGACTAATTTTAAAACAACATCGTAGGGAAAGCAGCTTCCCTTTATTTCAATATTTGAATATTTTACCTCTGAAGCATCTTTTTTACTTCCGAGTCCTCAAAGTATTCTTTAATAGAAGTGGTTACTTACGAGGTAGGTATTCTGAAATATATAATCTGAGAATCAACAACAAAAGATTAGCTATCATACCCCCTTATAATGTACATTATTTTTTACGCTCATTTTTAGCAATTGCACCTCGGCTTTATAATTTATAACCTCCACCTTTAACTAACAATTGTTATGGTTCTAAATTACTCAGTTTGGTTTTAAACTCTGGCTTTTTAATTTCAATCATGATCAAGTAAATGACTTAGTACGCATAGTTACGTAAATTTTTTGTATTTAATTACACTTAATTGTTTTTTTTTTTATAAGATATTGGTTTTTATTTTTAGATTTTTTTTTAATAGGGCTATAAGCTCTTATTATCGGTTTTTATTCGTTATTATTGTTCTATTTTTATTTTGGTCAAATCTTTTTTTTTTGTAACTACACTCGCTACTGCATGCTTTTTGCATAGAGTGTTTTAACTTTAATTTTTATTGTTTGCTTAATTTAGTATATAATATTTTGCTTTTGTAGAACACTTTTCTTTCGTTATTTTATAATTCTTAATATATAATTATAAGTTTAATTGATATTTTACTCTCTAACTTTATTTTTGAATACAATTTTATAAGTTTCTTTTTTCCTTGATTATATTAAAATAATTACTTACTTAAATTTGTTAATTTTGTTAATTGTGTAATTTATAAATTATGTTAATTTGTATTTTTTTATTTATTCTCTTAAATTTTTTTTTTAAATTAAAAAAAATTTTTTTATATTAAAAACCGCTTGTCTATAGAACAGTTATTATATATATATTATTCTGCATTTATCTGGATGTCTGTAAGTTCGACGGAACGCTCCAACATATATACAAATTGCATATGTATACAAATGCATGTATATACAAATTGCTTTGATGCTTTTTTTTAACCCCTGTCTACCATGCTGAACCTTTGCAGGAAAAATTGATTGCATGAACTATATTTTTTTAATTTAATGTTAGTCTTCTTCGCAAATAATAAGGAAAAATAATAAATAATAATAATAATATAAATAAAACAAACAATTTTTTTGATTTATAATAACAAGGACTAATAGAAATTTAATCAATAGTTTAATATGGTATAATAACCAAAAGGCAAACAGCATTTAACACAAAAAAAAAACATAATTCACTCAAAGGTTATTCTTATTACTTAAAATTATACATAATAATACCCATGTGTATCAGCATATTTGAATTGTATAATATTATACATTATACTACTTTATTGCTTCTACCTTTTATTTTTGTCATTATTGTGTGCGTAACTCACTTCACTCAAAAAAAATTATTTTTGTTTTTTTTTTGTTTTTTTTTTATTATTTGCTGTATCTGGATTCTATATGTTCTGCATGCTCAATTCCAAAAATATTATTTTATTTTCAGTGTTAACTGTTCACTGTTCACTTCACTGTTCAAGTTCACTGTTCAATCAATAGAACTTGATAGAGGTAGAGTAGGATAATTAACTCTACTTCTACGTCGGATAATAAAACATTGTTTTTTTTTAAATTGAAAATTATTGATGAAAATGTTTTTGTATTTTTTGTAAATTTTACCAATTTAGATACAAATTTTTGAATATTTTTTTAAAAATAACACAATACCATAATAACAGTTTATTCATATAGCAAAATAAGATCCCTATACAGTATACAAAGGACAAAATTTATATGAAAATAAGATCCCATTTTTAAATTTGCTCTCCCAGAGGCCACAATAACGCTAATACGGTATAATTTATACTAAATGGAACCCAACCAACGAATTATAACTAAATGGAAGTGAGTACGAGTATACCATACAAAAATACAAACATTTTATACAAATTTATTGGTATGGTACTTCTTTTTCTGTTATATAAAAAAAAAAAGATTAGTGTTAGGCCAATATAAACATAAATAAAAATAAATAAAAAGTGATATAAACATATGTACTGTAATTTCGGAATAAAGAATCTAATGAAAGAAAAAAAGAAACTAGGATTCATTTTGCTTCCTAGTTACAAAGGGTTACAAAGCTAGTTATATATTAATTAAACAATGAAATAAAAATAAAATAATAAAAAAAAAAAAAAAAAAAAATAACTAAAGGTTTTTTGTCGCTATTTTTCCTTTAAATAATAAATCAATTAATAAATAAATTAGTCAGTTAGCCTAAATAATAATTAAGAATAGTCATAGGTGTAAATACAATAGTATAAGCTCTAAAAAATTTAATATTGTTAAAAAAAAATTATGAATATGTATCATAATCAAATAAATAAATAAATAATAATAAATAATAAATGAATAATTAAATGAATAATACAGTTAATAGATGTTTTAAATGAAACCATAATGGTATAGTTATTATGTCATTACTAACGGTTGATTCAAATATAACAGTTATTGCATGAATATTATCAAAATTGTTTTCATCATTACTGTATTCAAAACAGGATTCAAATTAAAAATAAAGTTATTATAATTCAAGATATAAAGATAATGCTCGTGTTAGAAAAACTTGGCAATTAAACAGCCTTGCAAAAACAACAAAAACTAATAATAAAGACTATTATAAAGTAAGACTTTAATAAAGTAAAAAAAAAAAAATCAAAAAAATGTATACAAATCATAACTTTTATAATATTATTTATTTTATTAAAGCTTTTAAACCCATTTATTTAAAATAATAAATGATATATAAAATAATAGACCTACCTAAACTCCCACTAAAAAAACATGAAGATATTCAAAATTAATAATTATAATTTTTCATACTCTGCTAACTACATCAAATTTTTTTTTTGTTTTTTTTTTTTTGTTAATTAAAACTGACGCATAAGTCTACCAAAAAAATACAACCGCAAAGTTGAATTTTTGTATTAAAATAATTTAGGTTAGGCGGCATAGTTGGTTATGTAAAAAATTGATTAACCAAATCTGTTTTTTTTTTCTTCTCTCTCTTTCCATTTCTTCAAACACATCTCTTTTCATTAGGAGCAAACAGAGAAGAAAAAGCAAAGAAAAAAAAATTAATTTCATTAACATAATTTTTTTTTTTGTGTGCAATATTAATGAGAACAGGTCTACACCATTTTACCTCACCTCATACAATATTACCATCATTCAATTTTTCTTTCTGTATATATATATATATATAAAATACAAATGTACCTCTCTCTTTCACTATTCTTTTGACTTTTCACTTTTTTTTTTTTGCATTTTATGATTTCATATTGAAACTTAGTTGCCAGTTTAAGATGAGACCATAAGAACCATAAACATTCATGAAAATAAAATCCAAGAAATAAAATTATATATATTTTGGTTTTTGTTTTGTTTTGCGTATAATATTCTTAAGTATAATTAAATTCAGGGTTTATATTTTCTTTAAACTGATTCCAGAAAAAAAAAAAACAAAAACTTAGATGAAAAAATGAAAAATTCACGGAAAAATTCAAGAGTAAATGAAAATTTACAAATTAAATACAGAATAAATTTTATACAGAGCCGTTTGGGGTCAACTCTAACACAAAGATTGATGCAGTAAAGTAATTCGGAATGTGTCGAACTCTATGATGCTATATTGTATATCAAAATTTGATCAAATTGTTATGTTTTTTCGAAACTTAGTTATATTTTCTGTAATTCAAATTTTTGGAGTAAATGTAAATTAACGGTTCTGTATTAGGCATGTAATTTTCAATAAACCATGTATCCTACCTGTAATCTCTAAATGTTTTATATCTATATAAAAAAAATAGTCTATTATGAAAATATTATAAATAATGAATAATGATGTTAGATTTATCGAAACAAAAAAATTTAAACATTTATTTTCATCGAAATGAAAACTATTATATACAGTATAATATATATATATTATTAACTATACATACATTATTCTACGTATACCATCTATTAACATACGTGTACACTGTAAGAAAATTCATAATTTTCACCATTGGCATAATTCATATAATTTTTTAAAATATTTAGTTATAAATAGAATTCATACATATTATACACATTTATATATATATATAATTATATAAATTTTCCTGTTTCAATTTTCTATACATTGTACGTTAAATCTTCATTTACTTAAAGTAAAAAAATTTCTAACTACGTTCATAAATTTATAATAACTATTAATGAAAAGGTAATTTTAAGTTTATTATCCACCCTAGGTGCACCCATAGGTATGCCACTACATTTAGAGGGGGTTGCAGTAAGACAATGACGAAAAAAAATTATTTAAATTTTTTTCATACTGAAAACAAAGAAAATTAAAATTGATAAAATCTAATTAAACCGTTACGAAAAAATTAATTTGATAAAAAATTTAACTCTAACAAATATTTAATTTTAATTAAATTTAAGATGTATTAGATGGGACCGAAATAAATCCACTTTCTAATATTTTATGCCCGCTGCCTTGATTTGGTTAGATGTTCTAAAAAATATAGCACTTTCTATTACTAAAACAATGAAAGTGACATAAAGTTAGACTTTTTTTTACAAAATTTACCAGTGTTATTAAAATCTCAAATTTCAACTCTACTCAACATTTTGATTTAGCTCAAAATGTCTCATACTTTATTAGCCAACTATTTCAATTGTATACCAGTTATTTCAAATTTTAATCATGTTTGTTTAGTTCAACTATGAGCTCAAAATTAAAGATTTGGTTAGGTATTTTATATATAATAACGATTTAAATTTGGATTGATTGATTTTTATAAGCCCTATAGACAACAAAATACTAAACATTAGATGATATGCAACCAAGGTCCATCACACCAATCCCTCCAATGGGAGAAGTCAAGAAGCACATTCATTCGTATATTCGTATACACTAATCATATAGGAAAGTACGGCCCTCGTATATTATATCAACAAAATCAAACAACTCTGAACCAGGTCCCGTACTGATATATCAAGAATAGTAGCCATTATTACGCCAAGCTAGGCATTCTATCCAACTGAAATTTGACAACAGCTGCAACTTGAGTTGAGAATTTGCAGTGTTGCTACTCAACTAGAGTCAGACTCCGGACTTCAAAAAGCAAAATTGAAAACAAAATTGAAAGCAAAATTGGCGCGATCCAACTTTCTCAATCGCACAGGGTGGCTCTAGTATCCAGTTCTTTGGGAGGGAGAAAATAGGAGAGTGATGTTTTAAAACATCCAACAACTACAAATAGGTCGCTCAAGTGGTGATATCAAAATTAGTTACACACAATTAGTTGGTTTTCTGCCTACCTACCTACCTACTTCGACAAAAATATTCTAACAACTGTACCTAATATTTCTAATAATTAGAAAATTCTTTAAGTTTTACCAAAATCATCGTACACGTAACTCCTTGGAATACCTTAGAAAAACAATTATTCTACACAAGACAGTCTATTTTTAAATTTCACTTGGACTACAGTAAAATTGGATTGGAATAAGAACATCTAATAAATATCCACTAAAGCTCCGGAGATATACAAGATGGTGTTAATAGTTGTTCTGCCTAACTATAGAGACCGTTAGTTCATGGATCAGACTAACCGTTTTGAATACAAGCTATCTAAACTTAAAAGTCAAATTGATGAAAACTTTTAAATATTTTATACGTCCAGCATTCATACCATTATTTTGGGGGTATTTGTGGTAGACGTTTGACAATGATTTGGTCATTCATAACTATCTTCATTAGTCGACTTTCTGCTATTCTATTTACACAGTCTCTCCCAATTTCGACTACATCTATTTCGATTACATTGTCTTGATGTCGTTGCTACCTTTCTTATCTCTCAATGTGTGCCCAGATATTTGTTTCAGTGTATCCACATATTTATTTCTGTTGTTCGCATCTTCTGTTTTGATTTAGATGTGTCTGCGGTTGTCTCAATAGCGTATGTTAGTATGGAGTGAATACAGCTTTTGTGTATATTCGTGTTTTATTTTCTATTAGCATGCATTTGTTGCTCCATATAACATCTCGGAGGTAATATGAAATAGTTGCAACTTTTCCTGCTTGAAATTTTTACTTCTGTTTCTGTGTTGCGAGAGCTGGTAATATTTACGCCCAGCTATTTTAAATTGAGCACTTGTTCGTTAATTATCTATCTTTCGAAATAGTCATAGACCTGGTTTTCGTTATAAATACCTACATGTTGTACAATTTGACAGTTTCGCTAAATCTGAATGATAATAATTACAAGTCACCTTCATTCTCTACGAGTAGTACAACGTCATGTGCGTAAAATATTAATTTTTCTTCTAAGTATCAAATTTGCTTATTCTAATACAAAAATGCCATCAAAGATATTTTTTATGTTGAAAAAATATTATTCGTTGACGTGCATGGTGTAGTGATTATAACATTTTACTACTAGAGTATGTTTTGTGTTCTAATTCCAGTTCGACTATGAATGTTTAACTAACAAAAATTCTTTTATTAATTATTAAAGTGAAATTGAAAAAAAAAAAATTATTAAATTTTATATTTAATACCTTTCCAAATTTATATTAACTTAAATAGAGTAAAATTATGTAATATTTAGAAAGACTTAGCCCCTGATCATACTAGTAGTTTCGTTTATTTAAATTGTTGATATGGCAGAATATTGATAAATAAATAAAATTAGTCGCTCAACAATAACTCGTTTTATTTTTGGTAATAAATTAGATCATCGTACATAGTATAGAAAAAAAAAAAATATATATATATATATATATATATATATGTAAATATTTTTCTTATTTTAGTAGCTAAGATAATATACTAGATATACCATAAAAACTCTAAAGAAAATATATTGTATGTAATTGTTTATTCCAATATTAGTGTAAAAGCAGTCCTGTTCATCCCATAGACTTGAAATCATATAAAAAAAATAGAATATATATATATATATATAGAATATATATATATATATATATATATATATATATATATATATATAAATGTATAAAATATAAATATATATAACTCCCATGAAAACATCACGTTTAAAAAAACTCTACTTCAATAAATCTTTCCAACTAAATCATGTAGGCTTATCAGTTTTTCATAATTTAAAAAAATATGTCTATTTCAAAAACACCTAGTTCCGTCACTGTATCCAACAAACATAAAATCAAAAAAAATCAACTAAGAAATACGATAACAAAAAAAAATATAAAAAAAATCTCTCATTTTCCAAAAACAAAACCGAAAAGAAAATCTGAAGAAATGAAAATACAACAGTTTCTCATTAATATTAAAAATTTTGCAGCATTTTAACTTTTCTGATTTTTTTTTTTTATTCTGTTTTTCATTTCATTTCATTTTTTTTTCTATTTTTCTTTTTTTTTTCGCTTTTAAATTTTTATAATTCCTTTTTACAATTCTGTAAATTTTTCAAGAAATAAAATAACAAAAACAACAACATGAACAAAAAAACACAAAAAAATAGAAATGTTGCAGTTAAAGTGGGTTTTTGAATGGAAATCCATAGAAGCTTTTCATTTCTTTAAAATCGTCCGAATGCTAAAAATAGAAAGTAAAGTAAAGCAAAAATTATGAATAAAATATAGAATAAACCTAGACAACTTTAGGATATTGGTGTATAACATTATATTTTCATCATTATTGATCTTATCATACACAATCAATACTAGTGTACTTCCACTAAGATTTAAAATTATTTTTTTTTCATTTTTGTTCTACATTTTTATTGATTTGGGCCCACTCATGAATAGTCTAAATGTTACATTCTCAATCACAAACATAGTCAAGAGCTGCTCAGTGGGTGAGTTATCGTAACGTGTGGCATATAAATCTACATTTCATCCAATTAGATATAGTACTAGACTGATGTACTATAACAGTAGGACCTACTTGCTTTATAAATTTATTTTTTTATCAATTTGCACATTTTTGTGTAAGCATAAGGACTTAACATATATAGGCCAAGCCTATTGTGATTAAATTTGTTAAAATTGTTTAATTATTTTTATTTTTTAGGTCCAATATAAGAGAAGAAAGTTTGAGGGAAGTTTCTAACCACATAATAAAAAGGTAATAGTTTTGTATTGTTACATAAGTTTAGTACTGAAATGGATGATATTTTACGAAGTAGTTCATTAACCAACCACTGTTAATAAAACTTTGAAGAAATAATAAAATTAAAAATTTTAAGTATGTTTCAAAACATTTGATTATTACACTTTGATTAATTTCAGTAAAATATCATCAGAAGGACGTTTAACAAAATTTTAAAATCAAATTTTTTATATTTCATTAGGGATAAGCCCACTAACAATATGTTCACTCATGTTAACGTTTATTACTAAAATATTTTTGGTTAAACATTATTTACAAAGCTTTACAAAAAAAAAATTCAAAGTTTGGACTATTAACGTAGTGTAGTAATATTTTTTTAATTTAATAGTGTTCGAATCTTTACTTTAGTCCTATTCGAATTAGAAATAAAAATGAAATGTGAGTCACTTCATAAATCTAAACAATGTACATCTATAATTATTAGTATTATTATTTTATTATGCCTTAATTTCATTTTACAATTGAGGACCGTTGTGCAAAAAGTGAAAAAAACAAATTTTTCAGGAGAGACATTTTTCTGTTTATAAATAAAACTATTTAATTAAAGAATTTTTTTTTTTTTTTATTTTTTAAATTAAGTCCATTAAATAAGTAAAACAAAAAATTTTTTTGCAGACCTTTTTTAGAAATTAAAATAATACTATTCAAAATTCGAGCGTTTTTTCAAACCCCTCAAAATGTGCTATAAAAACTTTTTTTGTAATATCTACATAAATGAAATTTTTTCAAAAAAGTTATATAGAACTTTCTTCATATAGCTTTCCAACAGCTGAAGTCTCAGATATTTCCATAACATCGTCTTCTTCAACATTACCTTCCAAAATAGATTTATAAAAACTTGCGTGTCTTCTGGTATGCTGAAAAATTTAACTAATTTTTTAACATCTTCCTTTTTTGCAACTGACACTGTATTTTTCGCAGATAACGAACACCATTCGGTAATTTTATCTGATACGTGTTTAAACAGGTTAACTGTTACAGGTGATCCAGTGTATGTGATTTTAAAAGAAAACTGAACCTTAGTATTCTTTTTTTCATATAAGAACACTGGAGCTGTACCCATTTTAAATTGAAATTTCGTAAGAAGAACTTTTTTCGATGCACTTTTTATATCAAATAACTGCCAATCTTTAAAAATGTTCTTCACTGTTCCATATTTATTCATTATAGTATAACTAGGGGCCCCTATTGAGTAATTATATTTCAAGTTGAAGTCAAATTTAAAGTTTTTAAAAAAACAGTAATTTACGTACTGTCATAGACTTCGCACGATATAGCAGAAACCACTCGTGTTTAATAAAAAGTTTTGTGGTAAGTAAGTTTTATTTAGGACACATAAATACACGTCCCTCATATACTGCTTCGTTTTCGATATATTCCCTATAGTTAGTGGCATTTAGTGGATAAAATTACTAAAAATAAAAAGTTTTGTTATTAAAGAGGTACGTATATATATACCTACATAATACATAATTTTATTAAAAACTATATTATTACTACAAATAACAAAAATTTAGAAACAGTTACTTAAAAAGATAAAAATGAAGAATTCAAGTGACCTACTATATCAAAATGAAGTACTCTAACTCTACTATATAAAAATAAATTTGCTCGTCATATGAACAATTCAACTGATTTTTTTTGTTTTTGCTTTTTTATACTTTTTATTTGAGATGAATTTGTTTCTTTGTTTTTTCTTGGCATATGTACATAGATTCATTCGCAAGTACATAATGTAAAATAAAATAACTGATTTGTTTACTTTTCTTTATAAGATCTCACTTATGCATAATGTATTTGCTGAATAATAAAATCATATGAGTACAAAATTTTCAACTGTGTGCGCATTTTTGTTTTATATACAATCTTATATATTATGTATATTAGAAGTTCATTAAGGAGTTGGAGAATCGAAATAAAATAAAAAGGTGAAAGTACACTACATCATTATTAAGTCTGTTGTTAACAGGTTCTCTAGATATTGCCAGGCTTTCATCTAGTTTATTATTTTTGTTTACCTCTTTTATTAATTTTAAACTATTCTTATTTATATGATGTTCTTCTTCAACTATATGTTGCGCTACAGCTGACCTAAAATTCGTGTAGTTTCTTTTCCTCGCCAATTGTGCTTCCCTCATATGTTCCTGGAATCTAACTGTAATTAACCTCTTGGATTGTCCTATGTAAGTTTTTGTGCAATCTTGGCATGATATTTTGTATATACCACTTACTTCTTCTATGCTTTTCTTATCTTTAGCAGATCCTAATAGATTACATAATTTGAGATTTCTGCTAGTAGAGACTACATTTAAGTTGTATTTCTTAAATATATTGCTAAATTTTTTTGTGTATGCGGAATGTGCTACACAGATTCGTTTTGGCTTCTCCATATTTTTGTTTTGTTCGAATAAAGTTGAGAGATTTTCCATTTCAGTTCTATGGATCTTCTTCTTTATTATTTTCTCAACATTTTCTTTCATAAATCCATTTACTTCTGCTGTGTCCTCAATATATAATTTTTCCTTTTTGAAGTTTTCTTCTGATAAAGGTGTGGTCAGTAGTCTGTTAATTATTGTATGATATGCTGCCATTTTTTGTCCATGGGGGTGGTTTGAATCGGAAGTGATAGTTCTTTTAGTTGTCGTAATTTTCCTATAGATATCAAAATTTATTTTTCCTTCCCTTCTAATTAATTTGATATCTACGAACGGAATTTCGCCATTTTTTTCATTTTCCATTGTGAAAGTTATGTTGTTATGGATGTTATTGAGTTTAACAAGTAAACTTTCCATTTTGGTTTTTTCCCCTACTGCGATAATATCATCTACATATCGCATCCAGATCCTGGGCATAATTCCTTCTTCTACTATCCTTTCTTCTATAAAATTCATGAAGATTTCGCTCAATATAGGGGATAGTGGATTTCCCATAGCTGTGCCTTTTGTGGTTTTGTAATACTTCCCTCTAAACATGAAATAGTTTTCATTCATACAAGCAGCCAATTTTATGTAGCATTTGGTTTTTTGTTTCCATTCCCTCGAATCATCCATTTTGTTGAGCCATTCCTCTAGTTTTATAATGGCTTCTTTAACTGGTATGCTAGGGAAAAGTGATTTGACATCAAATGATACTAGCTCTTCACTTTCCCCTATTTCGGTATCCTTTATTGCTTCGATCAGTTCAGCTGTATTTTTTATAGCTCTTGTGCTCATTTCTCTTCCTAGGTTTTTGAACTCTGCTACTAACCATTTTACTATGTTGTATGTTGGTGAGTTGGAATCTGCAATTATTTCCCTCATTTCATTTCCATCTTTGTGAATTTTTGGTTGGCATCTAATTCTAGGCAATGAAGGGTTCGGCATTCTTAAGTTTGTTATCTTTTCTATGCTACCCTTACATTCTTTTAGAATTTTTTCTACTCTTCTTACTGAATCTGGCAAGGGATTCTTTCTAAGTTCGAAAAAGTTCCCGGATTTAAGTTTTTCTTCTACCAGATTTTCATACTCCTCTTTATCCTTAATGACTATTTTGTTTCCTTTGTCTGCTTTTAAGTAATGAACTGGTTTTTCTTTTAGAGATTTCAATATTTGTTGTTCTTTACAAGTTTTCCTATCTGTTGTTTGACATTCACTTTTGATGATCTTTTTAATTTCTCCCCTAATGTCTAACTACATCTAACTACATCTACATCCTAACATCTAATAAATGCTGTTTCTTCTACTGCAAATGTACATATACTATATACTATTTATTTATATATGAGTGAAGTAGATTTATGTAGATACGTAATTTCATAAAAGTAAAAAAAAATAATGTTGGTCAAAATTGTAGGTATATAAATATATATGGATTATGTATGAATGTAATTCTGAAACATATTAAGCTCACAATTCTGCAAGAGAATTAATAGAATTTAGGTCTATATTTTCATTAACCAAAACCGTGTTTATTTATAAATTAAGAATATTTTTGGTAAATTGAAAAAATAATATAAAGTTAAAATGCTTGTCCATTATAATTATAGATAGCTACTTTGACTCTATTATGTAAAGATGAAATTGCCCGTCATATCATTTTTTTTTGTTTTTGTATTTTTTTTTGTTTTTATCTTTTTATATTTTTGTTTGTTTTTGTTTTTTATTTTAATAAGAACTCACGAATAATGTATTTGCTGAATAATAAAACCATATGATTAAAAAAATTTCAACTGTGTGAGCATTATTGTTTTATATACAATCTTATATATTATGTATATTAGAAGTTCATTAAGGAGTAGGAGAATCGAAATAAAATGAAAAGGTGTCTACTGCGCAGGACCTTAAATGCTTGTCAATTATAATTATAGATACTCTGCAGGTGCCACAACTTCTTTGTGTTTATGATATTCTTTCTCAAGTATCCCAAAAACCCTATCAGGAGGCATGTAATTATGCCCTCGAATTGGAAATATGTGCTGAACTTCATCGAATACTGAACTTTTCCCATCTTGACAACATGTCTCAAATTAATTGTGCACGTTATCAATATGGAGTTTTTATTTTGTGAGGCACACAAATCAGAGAAAAGACGAATTTTGCAAGATGTTTTAATTTTTAGTTTGAGTTTTTTTTCTAATTCGTTGAGAAAGTTTTCTCAATGAGGAAGTTCTACGCACGAAGCAACTTCATTTGCTCCGCGATTAGATTCAGTTTCTAACCATGTGTAAAAATGTGTATTATTTTTATTTTGTTTCTTCTTGGACAACATTATGGCCAAATTATATAATCAAACCTGTCGAGAGTAGAAAATTTCTCCAATTGATAATTTAGGAAGAGGCTGATTTTGCTGCATATCGAAAACAATGTCATGTGTATCAGACACAGGTTTTTTCATTATTTCATAAATATTTTTAGCTCTCATATTATGCAATCTTTGTTGATTTTTAAGATTCTACTTTTTCTCTAAGTTCTCTTTTTTATTTTTTATCTCAATGGCGAACTTTTTACATGTTGAGCACGTATCCGAATTAGGATTTCCAAAGCCCAAGTTGAAATTCTTATAAAATACTTTTTTGTATTTGGATAAGGAACAACTAGATTCATTTTTGCTTACGCTATCACTACGAAATATATTAAACATTTTTTTCGAAATTTAGTTCAGGTCGAAGATATTTTCTGCTAATTTTATTTCTAAAGTATATTGTTTACCGTTATTTCTATCAGACAAATAATTTTTTTCTCTTTTGTGGTTGACATGAAAAATCATGCTATTTCTTAAGAAACAATATTATTTTTAGCAAGAAACTTTTGTATGTTTGCTGTAATTATTTCGCTTTTATTAGTACACTTTTTGAAGTTTGCAAAAACGCTAAATTTTGTTTTTTAAAAATATTAGATTTTTTTTTAATTTTATTGAAATTTTTTTTAACTAATCGATAGAGAACTAAAAACCCTTTCGTTTGATATGTATATTGAAAATTTTGAATTTTTGCACTTTTTGCACTTTGAAAAAACGGTCCTCAATTTTCTTTATTTCTAATTTTAATCATTAAGAGCTCATACTAATATATTTACACCTATGACTTTTAATTTACTTAGACTAACCTGAATTTTTCTATTTCTAATATATTTTTTTAAAGAAAAATGGCAAGTAAAAACATTTTTGATCAATTTATTTTTATTCTAAAACTTAAAAACTAACTTAATTTTAACAAAAAAAAACCTATTTGGTAAAAGCTTAATCTACAATCGCTCTTATTTACTGAATTTAGACAGCTCTCGAGAAAGACAGGCGAAATCTTTGCTATTTGTTCGGAAACAGTATTGATATTTGCTATGCTATGCAATCTGTTGGCGGAAAAATAAAAAGGTTTAGCCAAGATTAATTTTCGGATTGCATTTTGTTTTCTTTGTAGCACATTTAAGTTGGTTCTCGCAGCGCTCTTCCATATAGGAAGCCCTTATAAAATAATACTGCGAAAAATAGGTTTAAATATTATCAGTTTTTTTTCTACAGTTAGCCCGGATTTTTTATTTATAATTGGCAACAACATTTTTATATATAGAGCTATTTTATTGACTGTCTTAGTTATATGTGCTTTAAACAGTAATTTTTTGTCCAAATGTATACCAAGATATTTGATATCATCTCTTTCACATATTATTTCATTATTATTTAAAAATAAGTTTCTGCAAGTAACATGATTTCCTTCTTTTTGTGAAGAAGATCGAATTTGTTTTTTCGCCATTGATTTTAATTTTCTATTTGTAATAAAATTCTTGAATTATTTGGAAACCATTTTCAAAATTATTTATTATTTTGTTTGGACATATAGAAGATGATAATATGGCAATGGTATCGTCAGCATATAAACTTGTATAGCAATTTGGAGGTTTCGGTAAATCTGCTATGAACATGTTGTATAAAATGGGAGAAAGTGATGAACCTTGTGGTACACCAGCTGTTTTTCTTATTTCATTTGATTATATTACTCCGATTTTGACTGGGAAAAACCGATCGCTAAGAAAACTTTGGATTAATTTAACAAGGTAAACTGGAAATTCGTAATTCATCATTTTGTGAATCAAACCTTGATGCCATACAGAATCGAAAGCTTTTTCAACATCAAGTGTTATCAAGTCCACTGACTTTTTATTATTTAAACTATTGTTAAGAATATTTTTTTATTCTGCAGACTTAATGTGTTCTGGAATGTTTACTTCTAAAAACAAATTGTTCGTTCGGCAGAATATTGCAAATCTAATTTGATTGTCATTAATAGGATTGACGTTCTTAAAAAAAATTATTATAACGGTATGTAAACCTATCAATTATTAGTGCTAATATCAAAACACTAGTTCTTACATACTCGTACAACATGAATTTAAAAGAAGATTCTTTAAAATCGCCCTCAGAACAGTTGGTTATATTTTAACCAAGTGATTATTTATACTTTTCATTTATTAAATCGCAATTAATAGAATTTGTCAAAAATATTACATTATAACCACAGAACATTATTTGTATATCCAAGAACATTAAAAATATCACTTAGGTATCGAAAAAATTTAAATTTTCAAGATCAGATCAAACTAGGGCAAACTGTACGGGAGTGTGATATATGCCTGTATTATCATTTTGCCTGCAGTATCATTTGCCTGTATGTCATTTGATAGGATTTTTTATTTGACTGATATGCTAGATACTGGACATGATAAATGACATGATAGACCCAAACAATACCTACTCACAGCCTCTTAATACATAGTCATAATAATCATACATACATGCATGCAAAATAATCATACACATAATAATGTATACACATAATGACTTGCAGGAGAAAATAAGAAGCTTAGAAATCAATGCGATATAAATTGATCTCAAAATCGATACCAACAAAAAAAAAATACCTAAGAAATAACGCAAGAAATAATGCGCTCATCAGTACAATCAGCAACGAAGTCATAGAAGATCACCAAATTCTGTTACCTTGTTAGTATAATTATTAAAAGTGGAGACACTAACCCAAGCGGCAAAATATTACTATATACAGACATGGAAAATCAGTTAAAATTAATCCGGAATGGCTTTCGACTGTATGAAAACATCCTCATATATGCTAGGGGTATTAAACTTAGAATACAAGATGCCAGCGTGAAAATAACGCTATTGTATGGCAACGAGCCATGGCTAATAAGCAAAAATTATATAAGGAAAATGCAGGTTTTCATTAGCAAATGCTAGCGAATAATATGCAAAATATTCTGATTCAGAATAATTAGGAACAATGAATTCTGACAGACGGTTAAACAAAAACAGATAGGCAATGAAACGAAGCAGTTAAAATAGAGATGAATAGGCCACACCCTCAGAAGACCAACAAATAATATAACAAGGAGAGCATTAGATTGAAACCGGTGCGGGAAAAGAAAAATAAGTAGACAGCGATAAACATGGTGCAGATCACACCACAGAGAAATAGCAAGTAAAAACAGAACATGGAATAAAATCAAACACCTAGTGCAGAACAAAGTTAGATGGAAGCGCCTTGTAGAAGGCCTGTGAGTCAAGTAGGATAAAATAAGTAGAATAATCAAGAGAAAAATATAAATTTATAAACATTTATAGCTTATCTAAAGTCGATGCAGACCAAAAATTATAAAACGCAAATAGCTACAACATAGAATACCAGAACAATCTTAATTCAAAAAGGAAAATTTTTTGGTCCAGTTTTATTATTAAAAAACTTACCCCAAATGCAACACTGTAATCAGACACAAAAAAAATAACACAATTTGATTACATTTATACTCGAAAAAAGTGAAATGAGCGATTCGAACCTTCATTTTCGTGTTTGGCAAATTTTATAATTGACTCATCGACTACTCTGAGACTATTAAAGAAAAATGAAGACCTACATTACATTAAAATTCCTACCTTGACCTACCTAAATTAAAGTTCTCATTTTCTACAGTTCTTCATACAATTGAAGGACACGATATTTTATTGCAATATATGAATAACATTATAATATATATTATAATATATCGCGTGAAGCAAAATTTGTGATCTGATCTGTTTTTTTTCAATCACACATGAAGGTTCTCTATTAAAATAAACAACACCAAATAAGCATCAATAGCTACTCAAGTCAATCAAAACGGCACAATTGAATAATAATTGGTTATCCAAAAATAATTGAAATATTCACTTCCACTTACTTGCCTACAGTTGACGCAAATAACTTCAAAACGTAATATGGACAACATTATACCATACCAAATTATTTTGGTCGATTTATTTAATTATAAAGAAAATGAAAATAACCACGAGATCGTTTTAAAAATGAATTTAATGCAACCATAATAATGATTACAAGTATAATAATGTATATATATAAATATATATATATATATATATATATATATATATATATCATTTATTCATTCACTGAAAAAAAAATTTTTTACTATTTCAAATTTTTAATTTAATTTCTAAGTAGTTAACAATATTCTTTGGAAAATAACAAATATTTTTTTATAAAAAAAAAACTTGGGGAAAAAATAAAATGTCCAGGTTGAGAGTTTAGCTCTGAAACATTAAAATTTAAAAATCTTTACTACAATTTTCAATTAAAATACAAATTTCATTTTAAACCTCTTTGAAATAAATATTTTAATACCAAGAGTATATTTAACATGAAAAATACACAGGTTTAGAATGCATTCAGAAACAAGTAAAAAAATATTATGATTAAAATATTTAACTGGAAAATGGAAATCTTTCTTTGAAAACAACAAAGTGTATTTTCATTTCCAATTTAATTTAGTTTCTCTATTCGGTTAATAAAAAATGTTTTTGGTGAAGCATTATGGTATCAACAAAATCAAGCAATGGAATCATATGAAAAGTAGCACGTGATAGTGTTTTAGGCTTAGTTTTAATTTTAAACATCTTATTTACACTGCTGCAGAGCAGCAGAGCTGATGAACGAACCGAAAAAAAATATTATCATCAACATAACCCTATCAGTGGAGTACAGTTCGGAATAATTGGTCCAATGAGTGGTAATGAGTGGTTTTATGGTCGTTGTATCGAAGGTACGCCTTGTTAGCCTCTCCCACTTTATTTTCCTACTCTCGCCTTCACGAAGGGACTCTTGTTAATCCTAGCAACCCGTATCAACGATCGAATTCCAATCCTGTATCGTACGATGGGAAGGGATTAGATTAGAGGAGAAGCATGAATTGTATTGGACAACGGCGGATGTTGCAAACAAGTGTGGAAGATCTATGCCCGGAACTGAGCCAGTTTTACATTTTGAATTTAAAAGTCTTCTCCCTAACCGCAGCGTCTGCATCTTCTCGTTGGAACTGCTGAAAAATCCGTCTGTACCCACAATAAACGATCCATAACAAGATGAATCGCATCATCCAACGGACGGCGTATAGACTGTCAAATTTGAGCTTATTGTTTTATCACACATATCTCGGAAGATGCCAAAGGATCCACTAATTGCAACATTTCATGAAACATGACAACAAACGGTAGACCCCCAAGAGATAATTGCATTCAAATCACGGTGAATTCTTCTACTATCCTATTGTAGAAAGCCGCACATCAGATTTAGGTGTGCCAAATATTTCATGTGATGGTGTCGAGAGAAACACTGAGATAAGAGAATCGAAAAAAAGACTTAAAATAAATCTTAATATGTAACAAAAAACAATATTTGTGGAATGGTGGTCATTTAAAGCTTTATTTCACCTAAAACTATCGTTTCGCAGAACAATAATCCGAATTGAACATTGTTCCATTTTTGGATATACGAAAAAAAATAAATTGTTTTGGCTTGTTTTGATTCAAGAAGAAATAAAAAGTGAATCTGCTCATGAAAATTTGTGAATTGTTTGGTGATACAGGGTGGCATAATTTTTCAACTATATAACAACATTTTTTATAACTAATATATAAAAATTTAAAATTTGTGGATTGCGAATCTTAACAACTTATTTGTTACGAAATTGTTCTGAAACAAGCTTAATTTTAACTCTAGCTACCCTTATCAACAATCTGGTTCCAATCATATGTGGTAGGATGGGAAGGGGGTAAACTAGAGAAGAAAAATGAATTGTATTAGACAACGGAGGATGTTGCAATCAAGTGTGGAAGATTTATGCCCGAAACTGAGCCAGTTTCAAATTTTGAATTACGGGCAATTAAACTAAATTTATTTCGTTTCGATCGACACAAAATTTTGTTTCCCAGAATGTTTAAAAAATATTTTATCCCAAAACTATGCAGTGTAGACTTAGAAACAAGAAATAATATAATTGTCATTTTCATTTATTGTGTCAACATGTCAATGTCGAAGCTTCTAGCTTAATTGATAACTAAAATTTTGTTATTCGACCAAAACGGACAAGACCACTTGAGCTAGGTTAAAGTCTGTTATTTATCAAAACCGTATGGGATTTTTGTAAATCAATTTTTTTTTTAACCAAACATTAGATACGGTATTTTATATACGAATGCACAGCTTGAACGAGTGGAAAATTGGGGAAAGAAAAATGTTAGTAGGGACATTTTGAATAAATTTTTTTAATTTATTACACGAAGCTTTGTAGATATATTTATGCATTGAAGAAACACGGTTGGTGAAATATGGTAAATTTTACTACAAATTAATATCTACAGCCAGTTTCGAGTCACCTAGGAAAATGCACTGCGTATAGTGATGGGCATTTATAAGCAGTTCCTCAAGCCCTTTTCGACGATCTACAGGTATCTGGAAGAAAAATCATCTATAGCTTGTCCGACTATTGTATTTTACTTGAAACTTGCTATTTAACAATGTCCGGCTATGCAATAACGAAAAAGATAGTCATCAACAAAATGAGTAAGCAGATCAATGTTTTTTATGTTTGAATATTTCCTAAAGGCAGATTTTCAATTAAAAAATACTGCTACTACATATTTGTTGCTAAGTATATTACAAATATTTATTTAATATAACAGGTATAGTTTTCGATTCCACCCTATGCTCCATAGAAGCTGCTCTATGCCCCATGAACAGGGTTACAGGTTACAGAGCAATGTATATTATATTATAATATATATTGTAACTAAATATATAGGATAATATAACAAAAATTGGTATATATTGTATATATATATACATGATTTAAATATATTTAAGGATATAAACAACTTCAACACATGTACTACACATGTATGGGGACATTTTTTTTGTTTTTTTAATAAATAAATATATTTCCATTTTTAACTGAAATTATTGTTATTGGACTTAACATTTTTGGCTTGATAACATTTATATTTGTTTTTGTTATAAAACTTAAAATCAAATCATAAATTCTAAAAGTCATATAAGGCTAAAAAACTATATATTAAATCAAAAACAAATTTGTAAAAACAAAACAAAACAAAAAATTAAAATTTTAAGTGAATTCTTTTTAGTTTATTTGAAATTTTAAATTTAAAAATAATTTTTAAGAACCACTTAATGTCCTCTGACATAAATACCTAAAATGCATTTCAATAAAATATAAACAACATTTTGGTATAACTTTTTATTTTGATTTATACATTCATACTCTGCTATGTATGAATATCTCAAGGACGATATGCATTTACGTTTTTATTAGTATAGTAGAAAAATTATCTTAGGTTCAAATTCGAACTATTAAGAAATTATGTTTATAATGGCAATAATTATTGTGATTCTGAAATAATTAATAAATAATTTTTAAATTCTGTATAACAAGCCTAGTGTTTTTATTTTAATATTGATAAATGTTCTGATCAAAGCCCAGTATAAGTTAAATGTGCATTATATATGAATGAGTATTGGAATTGAAACAATTTAATGACATATCAATTGGCACATAGAATTAAAATAGATTGTGAAAGCTTGCCTTACCAGATTTGATAAGGGAAAATATCTTATATGAATTGTCTTTAACTCTTAATTAAAATCTAAATGTATATATAATACGATTAGCATATTATATTGTCTATATTTAATATACAGGATATATCAAGAGCATCGTATTATAGAGCTTAAAATTAATGAAAATATTTGATCTGTATCAACAATCGACTAATTGAATACCGCAATACAACAAAACAATTATATATTGTGTGACATTTAATATAGCTTCACTTAAATCTTCAAGATTAGCTTACACTTGTAGAAAAAGATTAACTAGGAAAATAAAGTGAACATAATAGTTTTTGATTTAAAAATAAAAAAAAACATATTGTTTTTTCGAAATAATTTTCTATTTCGCCCACAATAAGCCCAAGCAGCTGTTTAGCAGTTATCCTTAAAGATTTGTTAACTACCGACTAATGCTGGTTTTCTAAGATACAACCATAGAGAAAACTTGGTGTTTGCACAGCGGTGCTGCAGCACACACTTGTGGTCAGAAGGCAAAATTTGTGAAATTAAAAGTCAGTGACCGGATGTTGTCATTAGTAAGCAAAGATGTCACAAAAATTAGTGTAAATGGAGTCGAGAAATTAACGAACAAAAAACGTTTGTAAAACTTGATTGGAAAATACTGTTTATGTACAGAAGCTTAAAACAAATCTGAAAATTAACAGTTTTCTTTTTTGACCAAATAAACGCAATTACATAATTAAGATAAAGCCGTTTACTTATGTTTGGTTGTACTTATGTTTCTTAAAGTAGATTAAAATCGAGTAAATATTTTTTTTTGTTTTTTTTTGTATTTTAAAAGTTATTTAAAGCTCTAAAATCAAATATTATTAAATTTTTATTAACTAGTTATAATTTATAGAAAATAAATGACACTCAAAGCCTATTTCATAAAGTTTATACTTCCGCCCCATGCCCCACGGATGGGGTTGCAGGACATTGATTATACTTGCGTCAAATTTCTTACAAATTCTAATATTACCAATTTTGACCTGAAAATCTTGATCAACATATCTTGATAATTCAATTCTATTTTTAGTCACTTTTTACATTCTATACGAATATCTTTCATTGTTCTAAATTCACATTCACATTGCTTGGTACATTGCGCAATTGTTTATGTTTGTTCTTTGGTCCCCTAATTGATGTCTGCGGTCACATTTCTGAAGGTCTCTCTATCCTGCGCTGCGTCAATTAGTTCTCCTACCATTTGGAGGTCTGTTCATTGTTTGATGCTGCTTAGTCATACCATTTTCAAACATGTCTTCTACCTTAAAATTTTACCTTGCAGAATCAGCCGTATAATGTGTTATTGGCATCATATGACCCAGATAAGTTGCTTTTCTGGGTTTGATTGTTAATAACAACTCACAGTCTCTTCCTATATGTAAAAGCTCATTATTGTTACTACCGGAGTTACTACCGGAGTTACCCGGCCTTGTCCGAGATATTGGGAAAGTTTTAGGAGCTTTTTTTGTTTTTAATTTGGAACGAAAAATATTATATGATGTTTCTTTTTTAGTAAGTATTGGTTGGATTTTGTAAGTACTTGCGTGAATTGAACTGTTGAAATAAAAAAATGTAAGGCATTATATTCAAGCAATTCTTTTAAATGTTTTAATATTATTTAAAAATTTTAAAATATTCTTTTGCAATTAAGATACATACCGAGCAAATACGAATTCATAGGCTCAACCATAATGAACTTTAGCTGGCTAAAGCCAACTTAAGGAAATGTACGATTACATGTAAATTGTATTGCGTGCAACCATAATCAGAGAATTTCGTCAAGTTTTCGTTAACTTCAGCTGGCTTAAGGAAAGTGCGATTTCATTCGCACATTCTGTACGGAAATTTGACATTTGATGTTGACATATTATTAATTGAAAATTTGTGATATAAAATAAAATAATTTTTATTATTTATCCTTTTTTATTTTATTAATATTTGTGAATGTTTATGTTTGTGGTTGTTGAACTAATTTGCCTTTTTTATTTTATTAATATTTGTGGCTGTTGAAATAAATATTAAAAATTATAAACTAAGTACGTGTTTTAGTTAATTTCTTACTATCCACAGGAACAAAATAGAATCACTTTATACAAAATATAGTATACAAAAAATAACTCATAAATATCAAGTGCCTTATGGGCAAAATTATTTATAATATGAAAATTATATTAAATAAATGTTACAGCCAGTCGACACTCTGGTTGGATTGGTTCTCTTATTGGCATCTTCACCAAGTCGGGTTTAATTAAATTTAAAATAAGCTCATAAATTTCTGGCTTCATTCTGGTATAAATAAAAAATTGTTCATTGTCAAGCTACTTAATTTTTTAAAAGGTAACTTTAAAAAACCCATTTTTTCTTCTATCTCGGTTTATTGCCCGAACACTACAAGAACGTTTTTCTTTTCCAATTGGTCTTTAATTTTTTTTTAATTGATTAATTCCCTGCCTTGTCAGAAGCAAACACTTTAATAGTTGTAAGCTGATATTATTCATCATAAATTTGATTTTTATTTAGATTGTTTTAGTTTGATTTTGATTTGGATTTAAGATTGTCTTGATTTGTTAAGAAAATCTTACGTTTTCAAATATTTGCATACATATATTCAAAAGTATGTACTTTATTTTAAAGAATTTTTTTTTTTGGATCAATCCATGTACATTGTTAATTTGATTAAAGTGAAACTCATGTTAACTTTATTTTATTTTTGTTATTTTTATTTAGATTTATTTATTTTCTGATATTTTATTTTATTTAAGATTGTTTTAAATTTTGATTTTGATTGATAAGATTTGATTAAGATTGTTTCCAAAAATTTTACGTTTTCAAATATTTACATACATACATATATTCAAAAGTACTTTATTTTAAAGAATTATTTTTTGTCAAAACCACTTAAGTTAGCTAAAGTCTATTATGGGTAACTTAAGCAAATTACAAAACTTTAGCTGGCTTTTCGTTTAGTTTTGACATTAGCTTAAGCCAACTTAAGTTCATTATGGTTGGGCCTCATATTAACAAATCCCGCCGAAGCTCTTATTTTCTCTTTTATTTTCTATTTGTCCCGAAAATGAATTAACAATATTGAGCTCCTTTGGTTGAAAAAATATTGCCACCGTGTTTGAAAACCATCGATCAAGGCAATGAAACTGGGCAATAAAAAACCAAAAAAAACTTATTAGGCTGGCATGGCGAATTGGTTTATTGGAATTCAATAAAAATTTGTTTTTCGCCTTTGTGTTGTTATTTTTACATTTTTACAAAGTTTTCAGTCAATCGGTACTCTGTATATTGGGTATGTTAAAGTTATTCACACCAACATATTAGTTCAGGAGCAAATTCATTAGTTAGGATTTGTATCACAACTACCCGAACCAGTAAAAATTTTTAAAATGGTAAAAGGCATATTTGTTTTTTTTTTTTTAGAGAGTATCTGTGAACAAATTTTCAGCTCTGTAGCACCTTTGGTTTTTGAACTATTTTTGGCGGTTGCTCGGAGTTGTATGACAGCTACCCGAACCAATCAAAATTCATATTTGTTTATTTTTGAAAGAGTATCTGTATACAAATTTTCAGCTCTGTAGTGCTTTTGGGTTTTTTAATATGTCACACTTTTGGAAAACAACAAATCACGGGTTCAATTCCAAGTAACAAAAAAACCTTCCTGTAAAATTTGATTGAAATTGGTCCATGCGTCTCGGAGGAGTTCTAACACAAACATGCATACATACAAACATCCTTCTTTATATAAGATATATAAGATTTCAGACACAAAGTTTGCTGCGATCGCTTATCAAATTTAAAAGTTGTTGAAGATTAGTATTATATTATCGGCAATTAGTGTTGAATCGTCTGCGTATCTCATTTTGATATTAACATAATTTTTTTTGTTTTTTTTTTTTTAATTGTACTATCCCGTCCATTTCAGAATTGCAGGTCTATGTCCTTGATGAAAGCTATTATTACCTTACAGGGATTTTTATCCCTGGAAGTGTTTGTATCTTTTTCGACCTACAGCGTCGCAATCAAATAGAATATGAGAGGAGGACTCCTTCTCTTCTAAGCAGAATCTGCATCTATCTGTGCTCGATCTACCAATCTTGAAGAGATGTTTATTAAGTGGGCCATGACCTGTGATGAACCATTTCAGCATTCTGACATTGAGTCTAGTCTCCCTGATTATCTGGTTCAATCCATGAATATTTATCTTGAAAAAGAATTTGGACTGCGTAAGTCCTTGGCAGCTATCCAATATGTTCTGGGTTATTAACATAATTTACTTTTACTGCAATATTTTATTAAGATCATTTAGTTTTAGCCCCGCATGTATATAAGGGAGTAAATTATATATCTTATGATATTAATTTTTTACTAATATACAATTTTTGATGAATTGTCGAGGGTATGACTTATTACAAAAGCAAGTGGTGATCTTCTACATAGAAAAGTATTTTTTTTTCTTTTAGCTTCAAGGAGCTCTAGAAATTAAACTAAGTGCTCAACACAACCGCACACACATAAGAAAATCTAATTTTATATGTAACATAAAATCCATTCAATAAATTTTCCACATAACAATTCGTATCAATTTCAAAACAATTAATTTATTCCAATTTATATACCCTTAAAAATGTATTCGTTGAGTGTTAATAAAAAAAAAAAAATTCCTTTTTTTAACTTACTGTTATTTGCAGAAAATAAAAATAAAAATCTAAATTAAATTTCTCTCTATACAAAATTTTTATTTACCAAAAAATAAAAAAAAATAAACTTAGCAGCACATTTTAGTAGTCTTCTTTATTAGAGAAATTATTTTAATTGTGCGACAAAAGACATTATCAAGGTGTACGTAAAATCTTAAGAACCTCTATAAAAAAAGTCTACAAAATATATTTAATACCGTTACAAAGTTTATGAAACATAACTATTAAAAATTCATAACAAAAAAACAAAAAAACAAAAATTTAAAACTTCAACTAAAGGTGAACTTAAGGTAATACTCTTCCATTCTGAATAAATTAAATATGAATTCTAAGAAGTTTTACTACCTTTTTGAAAATGAAAATATTTTTAAGTTTCTAAAATAACTACAAAGTAATGAATTTTCCACCAATGTCAGTAAATAAAATTTACAAAAATTAGGCACCTAAAAGAGGACGACTTCTTTTACGAGAAATTAAAATAAAAATAAAATATATTTTTTTTTTTTGCACTTGATTATAAAAAGTTTTTTTTTGACAGGACACAAAAGCAAAAATAAACAAAAAAAAAAAAACAAATTTTTTAAAAAGTTGTTTTGAAAAAAAAGAAAAATCTTTCTTAAAAATAAATTCAAAAAGTTTAGCTTTCTTATTTAAATAAAAAACACGTATAACAACGATTAAAAGGATACCAATAGAATCCTGTAAATTAGTTTGCTTTTAAAATAAAAATTCAAGTTTGCAAATTATTCTAATTTTTTTTTTATTTTAAAATCAAGCTTTTTAATTATGCACAATTAAAAAAATATTTAAAATAAAAAAAAACTGCATAAACTCAAATGACTGAAAAGTTAAGAGAAACTGAATTAAGATCGTTTGGAGATTATAATTTTATCGGTAATACAAGTATACAAATAGAAAAGATACAAAAAAAAAACAGGGGAAAACAACAGAAGCTAAACTTGACACAATGCAATAAAAAGCGATTTAAAAAAATAAAATTCGACAAAATACAACAACCCCCTGGACATTTATTGTAAATTATGATATCAGAGATCAATAGGCTCGGAGAAAAAATTTGGTTTAATGGATAAAATTTATTTTCCAACATATTATCTGTATGAAAATTATATCCCCCCTTCAACGAAACTAGGGGTTACTGCAACATTGGAAAACTAATGGCAAAAATTTTTAAATCAATTTATGTGCCATGCAACAGAACAGATAAAAGAATGCATCTCAAAAAGATAATTAAAAAAGATACTCTTGGATTCATATAAAAATTATCTAATACTAATAACAGTGGGGCAGATGAAATTAAAATGCCAATAATCAAAATATTTAAGGAAAAATTAGTTGAACCAATAAGGAATTTAATTAATTCGTCTATTCAGCAGAGCTCTGAAAAAAACAATTTTCAAATAATATTATTTATAAAAAAAGGGTAGTAATTAATGAAGGGCACAATATTGTAAAATTTTGTTGTGGCATAAAGACTAAGATGGACAACGGTATGTGGTATTGATAAAAATGATAAATAATCATAGTGTGCCAATTAGAGAAAGAGTTACAATACTAGAGCAAGAAGTACAATACTAGAGTAAAATGCACAATACTAGAGCAGTATGTTAAATACTAAAGCAAGATGTACAATATTAGAGCAAGAGATACAATACTAAAGCAAGGTGCACAATATTAGAGCAAGAAGTACAATACTAGAGCAAGGTGTACAATACTACAGGAGGAAGTACATTACTAGAGCAAGAAGTACCCTCGAAAGTTTGAAGTTCACGATAATGAAGAATAGTTACACAAAATAGAGCAAAATGGAAGATCGTAAGCCTGTTTAAGGCTCATCCCGAGTTGAATAACCAACAGATGATGATGAAAATTAATTATAATTTCCAAATGAGCAATTAGAAGTTCTATTCAGCTATGCCTGATGCACTAAACACAAACAAAGTAATTCCAATATATAAAAAATCAGGAGACAAAGCAGATGTTAATAATTTCAGACGTATTTCAATAAGTTCAATTTTCAGCAAGATAATTGAAACCTATATAAGCAATCAACTTACTAAATATTTATTTAAAAATAATTTGTTGTCATGGTTACAATATGGCTTTATAAAAAAACACTTCTACTACATTATTTGATGTTATAACACTTGCGCAGAATGAAATATGCAAAGGAAAAAATGTATGTATAGTATTTTTTGACCTTATAAAAGCATTTGATTCAGTAGATAGAACTATCATGCTAAGAGTTCTATACGAATATATTCGGGGGGAAAGGTAAAGAATATAAATGGTTTGATAACTACTTTACAAACAGAAAGCAATACACTGAATGTGATAATATAAAAAGTGAAATGAATGTGAAATTGACTTCGGTGTAATCCAAGGTAGCTCACTTGGTCCAGTCCTATTTTCAATCTATATAAGTACCTTTTCAAATTTCAAGCTATATGGTAAACCATTTATGTATGCAGATGATATAGTTGTTATATATTATAATGAAAATACATACACAAACCTAGAAACAAGAATTAACTTAGATATGAAACTAACATATAAATAGATGTGTGTACATAAACTTACAGTAAATGTGAACAAAACAAAATGTATGTTAAGCTAAATAATGAAACTATTTCCGTATTTTATGATAAAAATAAAATAGATCAAGTAAAAACTTATAAGTACCTTGGAATTATAATGGATGAAAATCTTACTTATACACATATAAATTAACTATAGCTAAGAAAACAAGGAGAATAGCTGGAGTATTTAGCTGGAGAAAATGGGAAAAATGGTACCTAACACCAACAAAATATCAATTTACTACAGTCTTTTCCATAGCACTATTTCGTTACGGCATAAGCATATGGGGTAACACATTTGAAAGGAATATAAACATGTTGCAAACAATATGCCTCAACAGAAGAACATCAACTAATAAAATACATCAAAAACATAACATATTAAAATTAAAGAACTTTCGGGATATGACACAAATATTACATTATATACAAAATATAAAACACAGTAATATAAAATCAAACACACAATTAACATTAAACAATGATGTTCATCAACCAGAACACCAGAACAGCTAATCAAATGAGTTTGTATGCCTGCAGAAATCTAAATGGACTGAGTCCTGTAATAAACACTAGCATCCGACTATATAACGAGCTACTGTATAATATAAAAAATCTACCACCAAAAAAAAAAAAAGAAAAGAAATTAAAGTATACTAATGTTAGAAAAATATTGATAATAAAATATAAAAATCTTGAATTTCTACATGTATGTATATTACTGAATGTTTAATTTGTTTTCTATTGTTTTTGCTAAATCACTAAATCAATATTTTTGTTAAAGATAAAAGATCTGTTTTTATGGAAAATTAATTTTTTTTTTTTAGATAATTGTATGAATTTTCCATTTAAATGAATTGTTCGAATTATCCGCATTAGTCTGAAGTTATTAAGTTTTGATGTTAACAATTTTTGTATATACTATATATGAGCTGCAAGCTGTTTTAAGATTTGAAATAAATAAATAAATAAACTATACTCCCAAAGACTATGCTGGAACAGCATTTACAACAAATTAGAAAATCATAATAAAGTGATTTCTATATCACTGCGTTGGATCATGACAATTACATATAACTATATATCTTCATCTTTCCTATAACATTTTCACTGATCTCCTGATTTGAAAACGTCAGTACCGGCTTATTGCATTTTTTTTTTTTTTTATATCATTGTATTGTATTGAGTTAAGTATATACCACTACCTGAATAGAATACTGTTATAAAATATCTTTACAGGATTGGAAGAGCAAAAACCAAATTCAATGATGTTACAAGCACTGATTCAAATATCGAAGATTATTTGAATGACAACATCAAAAATGGCTGCAACAATTTAGTAAATTGCTTCAGTTCATATTCAGGGTTCATGCAGTGTTTTTTTTTTTTACGTTATTGACAGTTACTTATGTAGAATCACCCCTTTTCGTGCTTAATTAAGTACGGTACTGCAATTTTACACTATACAATATCTACAATATTTCGAGTATTTATTTAACAAATAATGTATGAGTACTTAAAGTCTCTCTAGTGTTAGAAATGTTTGAAAGGAGGAAAAATTGATCTTATTTCGATCACATCGTAAGAGAAAATAGAAACATTTGGTTCCATCCAAAAAATATATATAGTTCCATTGCATTTTTTGTTTTACTTTCATGTCGAAAATATTTAGATTTTCAGACCGTCGTTGATTTTCTCCGTGAAATCGCAAGGTTGGGATGAGTTAATCTCTTCTACATGATATCGAACAGCTTTCAGTTTTGTATGTTTTAACTCAATTTTGTTTTTATTACACCAATCAGCTAGTTTTCTAAATCATGTTTATGTCAGCTGGTTACGATGTTTCTTTACAAGCTGATTGGGGTTGAGGTGGCATTAGATTTCGTTAAAATGTCGTAGAATGTCACAATTGTGCTGTCATCAGCAAAACTATAAATTGGAATGAGAGTTGAAGAACTTTTTTTTGCTATTATAACATGGCGCCATTTTTGCAACAGATACAAAAATATGGAGTTCCACAATAGAAGGTTAAAAGGGATCTAACTAAAAATCCTATGAGAGATTTGCATATTAGAAAATTATGTTTGAATATTTGCTTTAGCCGTGCCGCTAAGGTATTGGAACAATTAATTGGACAACAATAATAGTTTTCTCAAAAACTAGATACCCTGTACGTTTAGGACATAATGTCCTTTGGCATTAGACGTAATGAAGAGAGTAAATCGTTATTGAAAATCAAGAAAAGAGTAGGTGAATGAATGAATGCCAGCTTTTATTGTGTAGTTGTCGAACATAAACTTTGGTTCGAGAGGAAATCCGCAATATATGTATAGAAGAGACCGCCCAAGTCAATCTGATATTGTGATGTCAAAAATGTCTGATATCTGTTCAGTAGAGTCGTACTCAATATAAGGTTTTTGAGATATAGAGAGCTCACCTAACCAATCAATGTTGCTTAACGCAGCTTAACGCAGAGAAAAATTATTAAAAGATCACCTGTTAACCATTGACTTCTAAGGCTATATTAGCAATCATTAAAAATATGCGAACTGCTTAAATATCCAAATAACCTTTTTTTTATTACGATTTCGATCAAAGTAATACCAATTAGTATTTTTGTCACCTTTTGTGAAGATTGGCAAACATACGCAATCTTCCATTGACTGGGATATTCTCCAGCTGAGAATGAGGGTGAGAAAATATTTCGTAGTAGCTTTGAAATGGGAGAGGACATATTATGTTTGAGAATCATCTGAGACCGGAATTTCATCTGGATCAGTAAAGTTTCTAACATTTAGATCAGATCAGAACGAAATTGAGAATAAAATGCAAAATTAATTAAATTATTCAGATCTTCTTCTCTTTCTTATCCAAAATTTAATGCTTACGTTCATTTTGGAAATTAAAATTACAATTCGAGCTGAAAACATTCGATTTTTTAGGACCTATTTTAATGAGATAAATCAACCTTCAACTATATAGATCTTATCAAATAAATCAGAACATTATTAATGTCGAGTGACATCAAACAAAAATGCACAATAATTAGTTTTTCCACTGATACACCTACCTGACTATACATACGAATTAATGAAAATTTTCCAAATGTTTAATCTATATAAAATTATTGTACAAAAGTTTACTTAAATTTAAATCCCCTTCTATTTTTATTCGATCTACCTACCCATCGTCCATTCCAGTTTAAATATTAAAACCACCTACCTATATACACAATTAAATTTTGTTAACTACATATACTTTTCTCTTTAATTCTGCTCATTATATTCAATTTTGTTTTTCTTTTCCTACACTATAGAAAAAAAAAAATAACAAATGAAAAATAAATTAAGAACATGTAATGGATTTGAATTAATTAAAAATAATTAAAAACATAGAAGAAATGTTGAGAAGCTTTGTTTTATTACATCAAAAAAAAAGACAAAACAAAAAAAAAATTTTTTACTTTCAATTTGTACATTCCCATACAAATTCATACCTTATTTAAAGAATAAACTTAGTAAATAACACAAACACACATATATACATATAATTACGTCATAAATATAGGGGTACAACATTTTTAAGATGAATAAATTACTTCTGTTTTATTTAATTTTCTGTTTTATTTATTATTTTCTCTGCTTATGTCAACAGTTTTTCAAATTTTGATTTATATAATTAAAATTTAATAATATATTATAATTTTATTTTATTTTGTGTTATGTTCTATGTAATGTGAGTATATGTAAAAAAAAAATTGGTTTTTCTTAAATTTATATGTTTTATAATATAATAGTTGTTGGTAGTAAGTAGTTAGTGGGTACCAAACTCAAAATATTATTCAGAGTTGTGACATTAAAATTGTGAAATTCAAAATATATGATTGTGAAATTTTAAGTAAAAATTGTTATAAAATAAATTTATGTGATTATAAATATTTTTAAATGTGAAATATTAAAATTTCCATGTCATTTTACTTTTAATAAAAAGAACAAGTTCGATTTATTAATTAATATTGATACATAGACATTTTATGTCACCATTGTATCCATAAATATTATTATTATTTGTGTTAACAAACAAAATATTTTTAGGAATTGTCTCGTTCATCATAACACTATTAGAACTCATCAGTAGGTATTTTTAGTGTTAGACTACCTATACAACTCCTATTTTCATTTTGATTGATTTTATGATGACGTCAATAGTACATCTGTGAGTTATAAAAATCGACCAAAATTTCATGGTAAAATGCTATTTTTATAAAATAAATTTATGTGATTATAAATTTTTTTTTTATCACATAAAAATTGTTTTTAGCGAACAGAAAATTTAATGTTCTCAGAGTGTTGAAAAATAAGTGTTCACAGAGAGAAAAAAAAAATTATAAATGCATATTAAACAAACGTCATATTATGACACAACAATGTTTACATTATGCATAATTGACTTTAGTCATAAGACTTTGTTATATGATTGCAATAGTCTAATGCGGTGCAATATGAGTTTGTGTAAACGATTTGAGTGTGTATAAGAAGCAGCTAAATTTATATTTTTTAATTGCTAAAATTTTGAAAGATAATGTTAATAATTTGAAATTATTATTGTGATAATTTTACCCGCCATTTTTTTAAATATATCTTGTCTTGACTTAACTATAAAATTAGTAAAGTTTCTCTGTTTGTTTAAGCAAAAGTAAATTTCTAAACATATTTAATAGTGTATGGGACCTATAAGTAATTAATATTTCAATATTTATATTTATTATAATTATAATATAATTTTAAATTTATATTTTTTAATTGTTAAAATTTTGAAAGATAATGTTAACAATATTTTCTTAACATAACATATAGCTTCTTCATTTTTCGTGACACTCAGATCACTCTGCAGTCATACTAAATCTATATGAAAAGGTTATTAAGAAACAGTCGAAACCTCTGCTAATGAACAAGACAACTGACTGGGCTAGCTTTAAACAAGAAATAGAAAACAAAATAAACATAAAAACAAAACTAAGATCCAAATGTGATATAGATTCTGAAGTAGAAAATTTTATTAAAATTATTCAAAATGTTGGATGGAATAATACAAAAAATTGTGAATATAAATCGGTAGGATTCAACTACCCTAGAGAAATATTAAATATGATAATAATAAAAAGAAGAGCTAGAGGCAGATGGCAACAATCGCGTGATCCGGCAGACAAAACTCTGCTAAATAGGTTAACTCAGAATCTTAAAAGAAAAATTAAAGATCTTAAAAATGAAAATTTTGATAATATACAAAAAAATTTATCAGCTAAAAGAGAAAATAACTACTCGTTGTGGAAAGCAACAAAGAGTACAAAAAACTCGATCTCTCAAATCCCGCCAATCAGAATGAAAAGCGGTGAATGGGCGAGAGATAATAAAAATAAAGCTGAAACATTCGCAAATCATCTTGAAGAAATTTTTTGTCCAGACGAGACAGATTCGGATGATCTCACTGAAGAAAATAATAATTGGCAAAAAAATGTTATATCACCATTTTCAGAGAGTGAAATATTTGAACAAATTAAAAAACTCAGAGATAAAAAACCTCCAGGTTTTGATCTAATTACATCGGAAGTCCTGAAAGAACTTCCGAAAAAAGCTATAACAATGCTAACACGCATTATAAACGCTGCTATAAGAATAAGGTATGTGCCGAATATGTGGAAAATAGCAGAGATAATTATGATACCAAAGCCAGGTAAGCCCATAAATGAGGTCAAATCCTACAGACCAATATCATTACTACCAATAGTATCAAAATTATTTGAAAAACTATACTATTGATTCGAATGAGACCGATCATAGAAAATAGTAATCTGATTCTAAATTATCAATTTGGCTTTAGATCTAAGCACGCGACAATCGATTAAATTCATAGAATAACAGACATAATAGAAAAAGCTTTAGAAGAAAAGCAAGTATGTTCTACCATTAATAAATAAACTAAACAATATGTTACCTAAACAATACGTAGATATACTCTCATCATATCTAGAAAACAGACTATTCAGAATAAAACAAGACGAAGAGTATTCTACTATTAGAGATATTAAAACGGGTGTGCCTCAAGGTAGTATTCTGGGTCCCATACTGTATTTGCTATACACCAATGATTTACCAGAAATGGAAAATATAACTGTAGCTACATTCGCTGACGATATTGCGTTGATGGCAGTAGGATCAAATATTGACGAGGCTACAATTAAATTGCAAAGAGCAAGCGACAAGCTATACCTCTTGACAAAAAAATGGAAAATTAAACTCAATGAGTTAAAATCAGTACATGTAAATTTTACAAATAAAAAATTAGAAAACCAACCATTGGTAAATCTGAATGGGGTCAATATACCCCAAGAAAACAATGCTAAATACCTAGGAATGACATTAGATGTCAAACTTAGATGGAAAGAGCACGTTAAAAAGAAAAAATTTGAGCTTGAAAATAAATATAGAGAAATGTACTGGCTCTTAGGTCGTAATTCTAAATTACCTATACATAACAAGATTTTGTTATATAATCAGATACTCAAACCGATATGGTTGTATGGCATACAAATATGGGGATGTGCCAAACAAACACATGTACTTTGTATACAAAAATTGCAAAATAAAGTCTTGCGCAACATGGTAAATGCCCCCTGGTATGTTCGCAACAGTGATTTGCACAGAGATCTAAAAATTCCTTGCATAGAAAATGAAATAAAAAAATATGCAACAAAGCATATAGCTCGTCTGGAGGGTCATGTTAACGTTGAGGCCACTCAACTGCTACATAATCAAAATGATGTCAGAAGGCTTAAAAGAACTAAGCCACTAGATTTAATACGATAGAATTTCGTAAACTTTTTCTTTAAGAAAATCAAAATAGCAATAAATTAATGGTTAGTCCGTTGGACTAGTATTAATGGGAGGGGTGTGGTTTAGTCAGTAAAAATCTGGCACACAATGGAAGTTACGAGGCTCATTGTGTCTATGAAGATTCCCACCAATCCACGCAAAAAAAAAAAAAAAAAAAAAAAAAAAAAAAAAAAAAAATTTCGTGACAGTGTTCAATTCGTTTTACTCACAAACGCAAACAATACCCTTATTCCATCATTTTTTTTTTTGTCATTTATTCTATAAAGTCGCCAAGCAATATTGTATTATTATAAAATAAAACTGTACAGTCATCAATAGGCTGAGAATGAAAGTCCTCTCTAACAATCTCAATTGCTAAATTGTCAAATCTCAATGCCATTGAAAATGAAAATAAAAAATATTTAATCGTAGTTGTTCGTAAGAAGACATACTAATGTAATGAAAATCTTAATTTCAAATATACAAAAACAGTAATATTATGCATAACAAGCGGGGGCGTATCACTTGGCAAAACTCAGATGACAAACATCCATTTCGTCTATATTATTTTATCAAAAAACTCACAACATAAAAAATCACTCAAGCAAAAATCCATTTATTATCAATTTAGAAAGGAAATTTATATCCGGGATTTGGTTACAAAATTAGAGTTATACGTCTTTTACAGAGTATTTGTATACATATTATATATATATATTATATTATATATTTTATATATTTTATTTATGTTATTTGATGTCACGTATTTTAATATTTGGTTAATGGATGTGTTGCAAAGTAAAAATTTGAAATCGTGAAACGAGGTTTTTCCAAAGTGATTTTTTGCAACGTTATGTTTGCAATATGAGTTTAGGTAATGTACCCTATACCTGGATAACAATTCCAGTGTAGGTTAACACAAGAAAATTAATTGTTAGGGTCAAAAAACAAATAAAATATATTTTTTTAAATGCTCTTGACATTAACTTATGTTGAATCATCTTTTCGTGCTTAATTAAGTACGGTACTGCAATGTTACACTACAATATCCACAATATTTCGAACATATGTATTTATCAAATTACTAGTTTATCAACTCATTAAATGTGGCAAACTACTGCTATTGTCAGGAACTAAGCCTTCTTAAATAGAATAGCTCAATTTTGTTTTATATGTTATCAGATTATACTCTCAAGGATTTTTCATCGGTACCCTTTGTCATTTATTTTATCCCAATGACAAAGGGTGCTGATGGACCAGGTCGAAAAACCCATAAAGCATTTTTTTGCTTCATGGGGAATCGAAAATGGGACTGGCATCTTTCGATTGAAAGGTAGGCGCTAATGCGCAACCCAGCGTGTATAGTAAATTAATAAAAAATAATGTAAAGATTTTATTACCCGTTTAGGGTAAAAATGGAAAAAATCACACAACGTAGGAACAATTTTGTTTAGTAAAGACCCTCATTAAACTTATTTATTTTAGGAACACTATCTAAGCTTTATTTTAGCGTACTTAATTTTCAAAACAATGATTATGTTACTTTCGATCCTATACAACCATTTTTAACCTTAATTTGAATTAATCTCCTGCAAGTCGAGTGCTTACTGAACTTTATATTACTGTGTATTAATTTGTAGAACTTGTCTGGTAATTGTTTTTAATGGGTTTTTGATGTTTATTGAATCCAATTTTATTTACGTTTCTCTTTAAATTTCGCTTATTTCAGTTGTCTAGAATATGCTACATATTATGTAAGGCAGCGTTTACACTTCAATATAATATATTGACAATATTTATTGATGAGAGAGAATATTGAAGAAATACTGATGTGTAAACGCATATTGATATCAATATATATTGAAGAAAAAAATATAACTTATCCAATTTTCTTCAATATTTTTTGAGAGAGACAAAATTAAATATAGCGAATAATGAAAAACTTCAAAGCAACATTCATATGTTAATTTTTTTATTTTTTTTTTTTATTTGACATTTGATTTATATTCACAGGGTATTTGATTAAAAAAATTTTTATTTTTATATTAGTTTTGGTAAATATACATATAAGAAAAAATTGACAAATAGTTTGATTGTTTAAAAACTGATGTGTAAACACAAATGTCTCTCTCTTCAATCTAAAATCGTCGTTAAATATTAATGAAGAAGAATATGAAGAATATAATGAATATTGATGTATAAACGCTGCCTAAGACATTCTAGCCAACTGAAATAAGCAAAATTTACGTACATACAATCATTTTATATACTTAATACGTACTTAATACATACGTATGTAGTATACGCAGAATTGAATTTCATTTGTTGTTACCTAATTATGTTTGTTTTCAATATAGAAGGACAAACGTCTTATTTTAATAACGCTGGACAAGTGAAAAAATATCTATAAAAACTTTATTTGGCACCTTTTTCTACTCCAACACTTCTATTTTCTATTTCAACACTTCTTATATATCATAGTATTTAATTGTATCTCTATATATTTTTGAATAGCTATTTACACGCATTAGTCCATAAATATTTGTTGTATTAATTCTTAGGAATTAATAATTAAATTTTTATTTTGTTTTTGGGTCCAACTTCTTGTGTTTTATTATTTAATCTTTCTTATATTCTTTGCATTATCTATGTGTTCTTGTTAGAGTAGCTGGTTCTTTTTGTTTTAGATTTGAATTTAGAATTATATAAGATCTAAATATAACAACCTAAATCCACTTTTATTTGGATTTCAATTTGTATTCGTCTCTTTAGTTATTATATTTCATCATAGAAACACTTTTAATTTATTTTTCGAACATCCAATGTTTGCGAATTAAAATTTTAATTATTATCTTTGATAATACACACGTTTTTATTTTTATTTTTTAGAACTCTGGGCCCATAATCTTTGTTGGTTTACTTATTTAAACATAATAATGTTTAAATAAGTAAACTCTTTCTTTATTTTTTACTGATTATATATATACAATACAGATATATTATATTAGTGAAATAAATATATAACAATTATGAATAACAATAATGATTAACATTTGACAATTCATGACATATATAACAATAATAAATAATGACAATAATGAATGACATAAATATATAACAATAATGAATGACAATAATGATTGAGATATGACAATTCATGACATATATAACAATAATAAATAATGACAATAATGAATGACATAAATATATAACAATAATGAATGACAATAATGATTGACATATGACAATTCATGACATATATAACAATAATAAATAATAACAATAATGAATGACATAAATATATAACAATAATGAATAACAATAATGATTGACATATGACAATTCATGACATATATAACAATAATAAATAATGACAATAATGAATGACATATATATATAACAATAATGAATGACAATAATGATTGACATAGACAATTCATGACATATATAACAATAATAAATAATGACAATAATGAATGACATAAATATATAACAATAATGAATGACAATAATGATTGAGATATGACAATTCATGACATATATAACAATAATAAATAATGACAATAATGAATGACATAAATATATAACAATAATGAATGACAATAATGATTGACATATGACAATTCATGACATATATAACAATAATAAATAATGACAATAATGAATGACATAAATATATAACAATAATGAATAACAATAATGATTGACATATGACAATTCATGACATATATAACAATAATAAATAATGACAATAATGAATGACATAAATATATAACAATAATGAATAACAATAATGATTGACATATGACAATTCATGACATATATAACAATAATAAATAATGACAATAATGAATGACATAAATATATAACAATAATGAATAACAATAATGATTGACATATGACAATTCATGACATATATAACAATAATAAATAATGACAATAATGAATGACATAAATATATAACAATAATGAATAACAATAATGATTGACATATGACAATTCATGACATATATAACAATAATAAATAATGACAATAATGAATGCCATAAATATATAACAATAATGAATAACAATAATGATTGACATATGACAATTCATGACATATATAACAATAATAAATAATGACAATAATGAATGACATAAATATATAACAATAATGAGTGACAATAATGATTGACATATGACAATTCATGACATATATAACAATAATAAATAATGACAATAATGAATGACATAAATATAAAACAATAATGAATGACAATAATGATTGAGATATGACAATTCATGACATATATAACAATAATAAATAATGACAATAATGAATGACATAAATATATAACAATAATGAATGACAATAATGATTGAGATATGACAATTCATGACATATATAACAATAATAAATAATGACAATAATGAGTGACATAAATATATAACAATAATGAATAACAATAATGATTGACATATGACAATTCATGACATATATAACAATAATAAATAATGACAATAATGAATGTTATATATAATAATGAATAACAATAATGATTGACATATGACAATTCATGACATATATAACAATAATGGATGACATTATATAACAATAATGAATGACATTGATAGTCTTACCTGTTCTTACTACTGTTCAGTAATGTCAAATATCAGAATTTTTTAGTAGTCTCAAATTATTACAGTTTTCTCAGTTATTAATTTTAATAATCAGATTTGTTTTTAGTGATATATTTAATTTAGCAATTAAAAGTAGAATTTGCTTTTACAAGAGACTAATTTTTATTTATTGACCAATAATCGAAAACAATTTACTTACTTCGTCAGTGGTTGTAACTGATACAGATTAGTCGTCGCAAACACTGGTATAGGAAGTAATTTGTTTTCAAAATATTGGTTCTTACAAAATATTTGACTTTTATTTGCTAAAGTTGGCACAGCTTTATTTAAGAGCTGAACTCGTAAATTTTATTTTATATGCAAATCCATAAATAAAATAAAATAACTTAACTAAATCAATATAAAAATAAATATAAAGATTTTATTACCCGTTGAAAGTAAAAATGGGTAAATGGGGTTTTGATGTGTATCGAATCCAATTTTATTTATGTTTCTCGATATAAATGTACTCTTAACACTGCTTGGTGAATTTCGCTTATTTCAGTTGGCTCGAATATCCTACATAGAATCATTTTATATAATCTATTATTATATGCAAATCCAAAGACAAGCCGGATTCATTGTCTGTACAGCATAAATCTTTCGAATAATTTGCTTTTCGAAACCAAATTTGTTTGTCTATTTTAGTACGAAAATAAATTATTTAAAAAATTTTTATACAAATAATATCAAGGACCATGGATTCGCTTATATTTGTATTTATCAAACCCTGAATAGCATCTACCCACACACATACACACGTATATATTTTATATAATCTTGTTTGTTATTTAATTATAATTTGGAAGGAATTTTTATTATAATTTAACTATTTTATATTCTTCTTCTCATTAAATTAATTTATGATGTTATTTTGTAGCATAAAAAACCTATTAGTGAAAGGGGGTTTTTGTTTTTTTTTTTTTATTTTACTTTTTTATTTTTGTGATGTTTACTGTAAAACTATTTTATATAATTAGTCACAATTTTCTCGTTTAATTTTAATTATTCTTTTTTTATAAAAAAAAAAACAAAAATAAAAAAATAAAATAAATAAAATTATAAAACATAATTTATAAAGAAAAACTTTTAAATTAAATAAATTTTGAAAGTATATATGCATATAAGTTATATAATATAATTATTATATACGTTTGTATTCGTATAAAATAATATATTTTACATGTGTATGATTAAATAAAAATAGTATGTAAGAAATAATATTAAAACTTTAAATAATTTGTAAATAATGTAAAGACAGTATATTTTACTATTTTCATATAATTTTCATTTACAAAAAATTTAAATCAAAAAAAAAAAAATCTAAAAATAAGTTAAAAGTAAACGATTTTCACAATGTAGAACAAATTATTTGTGAATGAAAAACATCTTACACAAAAAATTAATTTTCATATACGCAAAATATTTAATTTGCTTAAGAAACAATTAATTAAAGACAAATGTTCATTATTATTTCGTGTTAGAGTATTTAAAATATAATTAAAAGAAGTTCAATGTTCATTTAATTTTTATGTCTCCAAACAAACTAAAATCCTGTCGTAAAACAAACCCATACCAAAAGGTGTTAAGTATATTAAAAAATATGTAAGAGAACATTCAAGTGAACTTCTGAATAATTTTTAATGTTGTTGCAATTATATAAAAGGTCTACCAGTATAACAGGATCACATGTTAGCTTATTTGAGGGTTATTAGCAAATATGTGTTGGACTGAAGAAACAAAAAAGCTTATTTTCAACAATGACATGCTCAATACTCTAATCTAGTCAATTTAAATTGCATTTCATTTGTGAAATATTAGCAAACAAAATAAAATAAATGTCGAATGAAATATAAATATAATAATAATAATAATAAAAATAATAATATAAATAAGAAAATATATCAAAGAAAAGAATATAACGGATGATAGTAACAATCTAAAAAATATAAAGCCAAGTATACAAGATATTGGAAAAATCTGAGCTTACTTAATAGAAGAGATTCGACCGTGATTACTAGAATCAGAATAGGACACACTAACAAAAATTTATATTTGAAAAAACCACATCACCAAATTGTGCTTGTATTCAACATTCGAAAGAAAAGTATTGATATTTAAAACAAATAGTTTATAGGATTTTAAAGAGTGATGATGAAATCGATTAAAGAAATATAATAAATTTCCTTAAAGCTATACAAAACAATTTAAAACAATAAAATGAAACAAAATCAATAAAGCATGTTAAGTAAAAAATTATACATGTTAAAACAAAAAAAAAAATAGAAAATATTTATTTATAATAATTTTAAATTGTTAATATTTCTTCTTCGGAATATTTTTTCTTTCTTTTATAGTTATTATAATGATTAAAACTCTTTACATTTAATTTCCCACAAACTTTATTTTTGAATTAATTTTAAATGCTCTATTTATTTTATTTACACAGATTTTATTATTAATTTATTATCCTTTGTATTTTACAACTATTTTAAGATCTTACTTATAGCTATAGATATGGTTCTATTCTTTTGTGTCCATCTGAGTCCTGAGTTTTAATGGTCCATCTGAGACTGAGTTTTAATCTAACAACGGTGTCTTTCTTTTCCGTGTTTGCATGGAAATCGTAACTGGTTGAAATCGTCTGGTTGAATAACAATCGGAAATCGTAACTGGTTGAAATATATCTTTGGCAGACATTACCTATTAGATCTATTACATAACTATATAATTAATATGTATAAGAAAAATTGAACTATTGAATTATTTTATTCAGAAACAAATAAAAAAATTAAATATATTATATATTAGAAAATAAGAAAAATAAAAAAAAAAAAAAATAGTTAAAAAACTGCCCTGAAAAAACATTATATTTTGTTAAAAGGCCACTTAAATGAAGTTATAAAAAAATAATAATAATATAAATAAACTAATAAATAAATAAATAAAACTAATAATATATATAAGAGACGTTATAATACTAAAAAAAAATAAAAATAAGCCCTACCAAAGACTACTACGAAGTTAATTATCGTTATTATAATATAGAGCCTGATCGGTAGGATGGCAGAAAAATGCAATTTGACACAGCCATCAGGTTAAATGTTGTGGGAGATGACATTCTTATCTGCTACTAGATGACAGGACTAGATAAAATAGCAACATTATACTAATGACCTACTTTGTGAAAATGTTACTAAAATTAAAGCATAGTTCATAGTAATCAACATTTTTAACCCATTTTCGGCCAGAAAAAAAAAACATATCTTGATTATTAATTAATCCATTGGTTTTAGGATAATTGATGCCCAAAAAATTCAAATCCGTTGTTAGATTGGGGCTAGCACGTTTCAGAGCCTGGGAAAGGGCTGTTCGAAAAATCGAACACTGGCCGCTATTTGACATTTTTTTTTTTGTTTATGAAAATCAAAAAATAAGTTTATATTTTTAGCAATTTGACTCAATTTTAGTCAAATTAAAGCTAAACAATGAATGAAAATATAGAATGGAGAATTGAGATAATTAATGAAAAATTTATTAAAATAATAAATATATAAAAGTATTATAAATTATGAAATCTTAATACAAAAACTATTTTCCATGATATTTTTCAAAGCATTTAGTGTGTAAATGAACGTTGTACTTCCTGCACGGGCTTGCTGCATTTTTTCAATTGACATCGACGATATTTTCCTTCTGCTTTGGAAAAAACAACATGTATGCATGATACTTTTGGCAAATTATGAGGCTGATATTCTTCTTGAGATGATTCATATTCAAATCTCAATAATAATTTTTCAGCAACGAAAACGCGAAAATTTTTTTGTGGCATACTTTTTTCATTTTTATTTTTCGCCACAAAACAGTGTAGCTTACAGGCATTTACTATTAAAGAACTCAAACCAGCAATCCACAATGACCAATACTATTTTTTGCTCTGATATTGATACGATATTCCACTCCATTATCATGCAAATCGACACCTCCCATGCCATACTTGTGTTTATGTGGTAGTAATGTTTGCTGATAGTTGACATAATCCTTCTTTTCTTTTTTCCAGCATTTAACTGTATTCATTGGTACGATTTGGTCAAAGGTAAAATAAACTGTAACCTCTTTAATATCAGACTATCGACAGAATAATAATTTGTTTGTTGCATCAAATATGCAATCATGCTCACCACGCTGTAATTTTTTATGTTTCAAATGGTGCGTTTGGTATTCGATTTGTTCGTACTGCTCCAGTGGCAATGAAATGTTTTTCACCAAGCAAGCATATCAAATAGTATGATGTGAAAGGTTATCAAAATAAAATTTTTTGTGTCGATTTGGATGTTGAAAGTAATCAAATGACGACATCGGCATCTAAACAAATTTGCTTATTATAGTTTTCCTTTGAACCAGCATATGGTATCCATGAGAACAAGTATCCATCAGAAGAACAGAGACACCATATTTTATAACCGAAACGGATTGGTTTATTTCTAATATACATCTTACAGGAGTGACGACCATAATACGGCACCATATGTTCGTCTATTGAAAAATTCTCAGACCAAACATCAAATTGATCTATTTCCGGCAAAATTTCTAATATTTTCAATTTAATTTTTTATTTAAGTTATTTATTTACCTAATTATTTAAGGTAAATAATTACAAGTTTTTAATTACAAAAGATATTTTGTAGTTACTATTGTTTCTTACCTATATTTTATATTACTATTATAAATTATTATATTGGTAATCTTATAGACTTTATTTTAAATTTTTATTTTAAAAAATTATGATATATTTTCTTACAAATTATTTCATATCATTTTTGTTATACATTGCAAATGTTAGAAACGTTATTTTAAACATTTATATATAGTATCTACGATTAAAAAAATTATTCCGGATTGAAAAAATTTAATAAATAAAAAGTATGAAAAAATATCAAATTATTAGTCGTAAAAAAAATCCAAAAAATCGTTAAAATTAGGAGTTTTTTCACACATCCACTATCTTGAGAACGAGTGAGTCAATTTTAAATCTAAAACACTTATTTGAAAGCCAAGAGTCCAAAGTTATTGATGTATTAAATTTTAGTCAAAAATATACAGCTATAACAGAAAAAAACTTTAATAAAAATAGGTAATTTTGCTGTTCGAAAAATCGAACAGCTGCCAAAAATAGGTTAAGCTATGCTGAAGCCGTACACTGAAAATGATAAATGATGATTGATAAATAAGAGCTTAGATGATTGAGAGATGATTTAATGGTTAAGAGATGACGTAATGGAGTAGGTCAATTTAACAACAAGTTAGAACTTCAATATTTAAGAGCAGTGCAAATTTTTATAATACAAATGGAACGCAAATCATTATGGAACACAAGTAATACATAAACTTGGATTTTGTTTTTTGTTCTTTACAGTAAATCAGGTAGATCTTACTTACTTTAAGTATGGTACTACAATTTTTTGAATACATAAAAGGGTTTTTTAAATAATTTTCTGTCATATTTATTCATTAAATGTGAATATGGAAGTTATGCAATAATTATGGAAGTTTAGTTAAAGAGATAATAATTCTCATACAATTTAGTATTCACCTAAGCACAAAATAATTTTATTGTTGTTAAATCAACATTTTCGTAATCTTTCCGCACTATGCCCCACGTAAGGGGTTACAGGACAATGATGATGATGATTCTATAATCTTAATTGTAAGTTAGTCACAATGAATTACGTAATTTTAAAGTTCAAACTGATCTATAAAAAGCGGATAAGTTTTTCAATTTCATTAAGTTAAACTAAAAATATTTGTGGTGCATGACATCAAAACATATGATTACAACTTACTATTTCAAATAATTTTACGTAGCCATTATTATTTAAAAAATCCAGGTACGGGATTACAAAAAATATTACATTGATTTCCAATTTTGAATGCTAATGAAAAAAGAAATATTTCACAAAATTTACATTTTCAATGTTAATGGTAAAAGCAAGGCATTGAATTTTTAATAAAAACATGTTCAGTTCATTTGAAAGCTTCTTGTTAGAAGAAGACAGCCAAAACATTTTTCTTAAGTTTAACCTAAAGTTGAATTTTTTGTGTAGATAAGTATAAGTCAGACAGCGACACAAATACATTCCAAACTACTCTTTTATAAAAAAAAAAATGTTCATTTCATTTGTTACCTCTTTCTGACAAGCCAAACATTTTTCTTAAGTTTTAGCTTAGCTGAAGTAATTTTTGTGTAGATGTGTTTTCACTAGATCAGACAACGAAACAAATACATCCCAACTTGGTTTTAAAAAAATTATCAGTTTATTTGATACCAGTCTTCCAACAATTTGATACCACTCTTCCAACATTTTTCTTAAGTTTGACCTAAAGCTGAATTTTTTGTGTAGATATGTATAAGTCAGACAGTGACACAAATATAACCCATAATACTAAATATTCATTTCATTGTAGATTTTCTTACAACAAGCCAGGACATTTTTCTAAGGTTTGAGCTTAGGTCAGTTTTTTTATGTAGATGAGCTTTCTTGAAGTCAGACAGCGACACAAATGCATCCCAAAATAGCTGATATTTTGTGAAGCAGCATTACTATTCAAAAGTATTCCATGACATGTATCCATACTTTTTTAAAGTAATAATAAACAAATTAGGACCTAAAAAAACGCTGTCTGATCGTCGAGTGAGATTTAATAAGTATAATAATTTGTTTCTACTGTAGAATTTTTTTTTATCACAATGGAAACTACTGGTCTAATTGTGTCGGCGTACTATAGGTAGCCACTACTAGCTACCTACCTATACCTACATACTTTAGACTATGTGGCTTTAAACTTTCATTTGTTGATTTCACCCACGACCATTTAACAGAACAAACAGTAAGGAATATCATCAACGAACTAGATACATTAAACTTAGATGATTTCATTCAATTCACGGCTAAGGAAATTAAAAATCCTTGTAAAAACATCAACATAGTTTCAGGCTGTGATGTTATTAGGAATATCGACCTTAAAAAATCCTAGGAAATTGATGTCCACAAAATCTTTTTAATTGCTATCTGATATCTTCAATTTATGTGTAAGGTTCAGCTATTTTCCGAAAATATGGAAAGATCCCACGATGTGTATCAAAAATGAACAAGCGGAAAAACTTGGTTAGCAGCTATAGACCAATTAGTCTCGTAAGCTCCATTGTCAAACTGTTTGAGAAAGGTATTAAAACACGATTGCAGAATTTTTATGAAAGCAACCAGCTACTGCCAGACTAACAGTTCGGTTTCTGGAACAAACATTCGGCTGTTCCACAACTTGTCCGACTACCTAATTTTATCAAAACACAAATTAATATTAAAAAATCTGTTGATCTTGTTATCTGTGACATCGAAAAAGCTTTTGATTCCGTATGGCACAACGTTCACTGATCCATAAATTATATCAAATGCAGTTCCCTAATCTAATTGGTCAACCTTATTAAAAGTGTTATTGAAGATAGAATATTTTCCGTAAAAATCAATGATACTCGCTCATTCAAATACCATTTGCCAGCTTGTGTTGCTCAGGGTTCGATTTTAAGCCCTCGTTTATACAACCTGTATATTGCAGATATTTCCACTCCGGTTTCTATAGGTTTGTTCGCTGATGACAATACATTGTATACCTCGGATGTCAATCCTAGCACAATAATTTTGAATCTGGAAAACGGATTCAATTCTTTACACCAATATTACCACAAATGTAAAATTAAAACAAATACCTTGAAAAGCTCCGCGTGCTTCTTTACTAGAAAAATAAAACCTTTTGCTTCTTACCTGACAGAAACTTACAACTAAATGGCCATTTCGTTTACTGGAGCACTACTTACAAATACCTAGGGATCATCCTGGATTGATTCCAAATTAAGTTTTAAGTCCCTAGTCGACGACAAAATAAAAAAAAATCAAATATTAATCAAATTTTTATAGGGACTAATTAATAGGAGGTCGTCTCTCTTTAAATTCAACAAAATTTTAATTTTCAAATCCATCTTTCAAAGTACGTATGGTGCTCGGGTCTGGTCAAACTACGCATACTGTCATAAAAAAAGACTGCAAATTATGCAAAATAAACTACTAAAAATGTTACTAAACCTACCTTGGTGTCGCAGTACATTAGATATCGATATAAAAAGTACGACGATAACGGACAAAATTACTAGTAGAGCTAACAAATTTATTGCTAATTGCTGCAGCTCCGAAAACGTTTTATTTAGGCAATTGCTCGATAATTTATAAATGTAAAAAAATTGTGATTGTTTTCTTTAATTATTTTTTTTTTATATATATATTGTTTTTTTTTCGATGTCTTTGTGTAGTTATAAATCAGTTTAAGTCTAGTCATAAGTTTTTAAGTAAAATTTTTAAAAATACAAGTAGTCACAAGGTTTTTGTAATTTTCCACCATTTTTCCTTGTATCAATTACAATAAATTGTAAACCAAACCACAAATGTAATACAAAATAAAATTATTAGAATAAAATAAAACTAGTAGCTATTAAGATACTAATAATCTAAGCTTTAACATAAGTATAAAAAGGCTCTGTCATTATAAATTATGTATAAACAAATTTTGGAAATAAACGAACTATCTATCTGTTGACTTCACCCTATATGGTCTGTTCTTACTATTGTGTGACGTAATTATGATCGAATTATCGGCATTAAATAACTACCAAAACAATATATTGTGCCAGTATGTTCAATCTTCTTAATTGCAAATCATGTCACATTATTGTCTAAGTATGTACTAATAAAATTCTAAGCCAAAACCACAACAGAAGTACTTATATTTCTTTACAAATTTATTAGTTTTATAGTTTTTATTAAATTTACCTTGGAAATGAAATAAATAGTATAAAATTTGTAAAAATTTGTTTAAATGTATTAAAATGAAAACACAAAAACCATGAATTAAGCACCTATCTTATAAATTTAATATATTTTTAGAATATTATAAAGTTAAATTAAAAACAAATTAAATAATATTTTAGTTTATATTTTTATATTATCCAATATATGTGACATTATAACAACCCATTTAACTTTAAATATTAATTTAAGTTAGAAACCTAATATAATATGTAATAAACAATCCCAAAAATTCAATGTAAAACTTATTTCTCAAATCAAATCTAACTACTTAAAAACAAAAACAAAAACAATAATACAAAATTCATATTTAAATTATAATTTAGTAAAACTTAAATAATTTATTACATACATATATAAATAAATATATATTACTGTACGTTATTATATACAAATTAATTTAAATAAGTCAGAATTTTCAAAAACTTCAAACTTTTCAAAATATAAAACTGAGCAAAAACTTTTTCGATTTATCAAAAGTCATTAGTTTTGACATGAAATTTTCATGAAAAATAAAATTCAATTTTGTAAAAAATTTTGTTTTTGTATTTTTTCGTTTTTGTTTTTTTTTTTTATAAATTAAAATTAAAAACTATTCATATGAAATCTTCCATACAAGAAAATCAAAACAAAACAAAACAAAAAAAAAATGCTACGTATCCATGTCAAAGTAAAAATATTTAGGTCCTTTTAATTTTAACTTGTTGTTTTTGTTAAAAAAAACAAAAAAAAAACAAAGTTTTCAATAGTTTTCACCTGAATATTTTCAATTTTTATTTAATACTATGTAAGTAGGTACCTAAATGTATATATATATATTTTCCTATATTGAAAGAATATTGAAAAGTTTTTTTTTTGTTTCTCCTTTGTTTAGTTTTTAATTTTTTTTTTTCTTGTTTTTGTTTTTTATTTTTTTTTTTTTGTTTATTGTATTCATAAGCTTACCACATTATTTATAATAAAATTATAATAAATCGAATATGAATTTTTAACACCTTAAAAATTTTTTTGACCCATCAGACTCTATACAGGCAAATGAAAATCACAAAAACAAAAAATATAAACTTTACTAATATGAAAATTTGACAGGGATGAATGAATGAAGGCTGACACAGCTGACCAGTATTATATTCCTTATATAAAATATTCCATTCACTCTACTCTATTTTTGTTAAGTCGTTGCGATTAGCTTAATTTAAAAATTCAACTCTTTATAGGTACCAAAATATTTTTTAAACAAGCTGGCAAAATACTCAAAGGCAAAAATTGAAAGTAAGCATTTTTTGAGACACCATGTGACATATCCTGATGAGAGAGATGAAAACAATAATTTTATATTTCTGTTATAAAATCATTTTCGTTGCCCAGAAAATTTCAAAATTTCAAACATTTTATTTACATCAACTTTCAAATAGTGTCACTAATTCTTCAACATTCAGTAGATATACAGGGTGTTTCAATGCATGCGTATCAGCTTTTTAAGATGAAAAGGAACCGCTATTTTAAAATTTAAAAAAAAAATTTTATTAACAAAATCGAGGGTGCTCTATCGATTGGTGATATTTTCAACTTCTGGAAAAGAACAGAAATAGATTTTTTAAACCAAAAATTCGCTAATATCGACTTAAATCGAGATTTTACATATATATCGAAAAAAAAGTTGTTTTTTTTTTTTTTGTAAATCCCAACATTTTAAGCTGGAAATCGCTCTGTGCAAGAATATAGATCTTAAATTGGTGATAGAAGTGGGAAACAGGGACACCTTTCAAATATATTTAAAATGTGTTCGGTATAACCAAATTGATCGTCTATCAACCAATCAACTTATATTAGTAAAAATTGTCATGTAAGCAACCAAAAAATTTTGACTAAAGTCATTTGATTTTAACGAACCTATATAGTCAAATTTTAATTGCATATCATAAAATTATGAATTGGGAATCGCTCTATACAAACATTTTAAATTGTGATTGAATTGAGACTAGGGATTATTTTCAAATATATGAACTAACCATCCATACGGTATCACTAAAAATTTATCGTCTATCAACCAATATTTTTATATTAGTGACAACAGCTCAATTAGGCAGCTAAATATTTTTATCTACAATCATTTGATTTTAACGAACATGTAGTGAACACTAATTTTGAAAAAAAAAAATGGATTGAAGAATAGTTTTTTTTTTAAATATTTTAAATAGATAAGAATACTCCTGCCCAAATACAGTGACTTAGGTTTTATATTAGCATCAAATAATTAATTAAAGGTTTTTACTTGCCATTTTGTCCTTGGCAAATTAAATTTATTCTAAATATTTAAGTCAGGTTGGCTAAATAATTACAAATCAAAGGTATAAATATTCTAGTGATATAAGCTCTTGAAATATAGAATTAAAATATATGAAAATAACATATTGTACAAATTCATTAAGGCAAAAAATAAAATATATACAGTGACAGTCTGATCACATTGAAAGCAATTAAAAACACATATAATAATAAAGCGCAAACCATATTAATTATTAAAACTGACATAGAATATACTACATGGGTGCCAGGACACATCGGCACAAAATATAATGAGATAGCAGGATATTGAGGCCGATATTGGCAAAATAACTAGCTTGAAATAATTTTTTTGATAGATCAATGTGCCGAAAGAGGCTAATGGATCAAAACCAATTCAAACCAGTTAGGGCCAATACGAAAAACCAAAAGTCTATAAAGTTTGAAGCCAACCCATCGAACCATTAGGACGGGATGGTGGAAAAGTGAAACCATTTTTAATTTCGGGTCCCATGCCGAAGAGAGTTAACAGAACAGAAAGCAACATACTATGGCCTCGTTGGTGAAGTATCTTGCTATAAATTTTATTAAAATTGTTCTAACCGTTTCGGAATGTTCCTGAAGCAAACATAAATATTTCTTACATATTTACACACATACAAACATCCAATTTTTATAATATTACCAACATCCAATTTTATATAATATATACCGGGTGTTCCAGAGCATGCGTATAAGCTTGTTACGAGAAAAAGGAGCCGTTATTTTAAAATTTAAAAAAAATATTATTAACTAAATCGAGGGTGCTCTATCGATTCGGAAAAGGCTGTTTTAAGCCCAAAAATCGCCGAAATTGGTCGAATTCGAGATTTTAAAATGGGAAAGGGTATTTGTTTTACAAATGCGGATTCTACGACAAAAAATAAGATACTTATGTTAAACGATTTTTTTGGTTATCTCAGTATTTCTCCTTAAAATTAATAAAAATAAAACAAAAATCCACCATATTTTCCTTTGTTAAACTAAAATTAATAATAATCATTTTTATAAAAAAAATCATTTTTATATTTAAAAAAAATGTATTTAACATAAGCTTCTTATTTTTTGTCGTAGAATCCGAATTTGCAAAACAAATACCCTTCCCCATTTAAAAATCTCGAATTCGGCCAATTTCGGCAATTTTTAAGGTTAAAAACCCCTTTTCCGGTCTTTCCCGGAAGTTGAAAATATCACCAATCGATAGAGCACCCTCGATTTAGTTAAAAAATAACAGCTCCTTCCCCTCTTAAAAAGCTGATACGCATGCTCTGACACACCGTGTATATATATTATCTTCTTATTTTATTTTCGGAATATTGTTTCATTGTTGCTAACTGATTGGGGTATCACCTTCTATCAATATGTACTTTTATCAAAATTTTAATTCATACAAGGGACATTCTGGATATGCCATAATTTATATTTTCAGCAACAGGATGAACTTTAGATACTTTTTAATTTTTGTAAATTATTTCGACAGAGTATAAGTTGGATTTTAAGTGATAATTTAAATTTTCAATATTGTTTAATAAATATTATTCAGAAGCATTATGAGGCTCTGTTGGTGCAAATTTGTAACTTCTGAATCTTTTTATATTAAATGTTAGGCCTGAACATACCAAATTGATACTCATAGGTGGTGGTGGTGGTGTTGATGAAAATTAAAATTGTTGAGGTGGAAAAAATTGTTGTTGAATAGGGAGTCCTAATATAATATGTGTTTTTTCTCTATTTTTTAACTATTACTTAAAAACTAACTAAGTACATGTTTTATATTAAATTTTTTAAATAAAAAAGGTTTTAATCAATTTCTAATGTAATAATCAACGGATTTAAAGACCTATATTATATATGAACTGGTACGTTGACTTTCTATGAATTGGTTGAATTGTGTTTGGTAGATAAGATCGGTCGTTTTCTATTTTAGACCTTAGTTTTATTAAATAAAAATATTATGTTATTTTAGGTAAAGTGGATTCATATAGGTCTAATGGTTCTCTTAATCCTACTAAAAATACATTCAAACACATTTTTTTTAGAATAAAGTCTCTGGATTTGGACTGTATAACATTAACATTTTTTTCATCAATATTCGTATGGGGAAAAAAATTTCTATTATTTTATTCCACGAATATCAATTCTATAAAAAAAATAAGTCTGACAATTATTACAGAATATGATATTTTCATATTATAATATTGTAAATTTATATATATAATACACAAGATGAACGACATGGTGAGCAACAAAAAAGCAAGAATAAATTAATAGTAAATTGAATAGTAAATTACAAAAATTAAAATTTTAGCAAGTTCTTAATACTTAAAACATTTCAAATAGTTACATCAAATAAATTACAGTTATTTCCAAGTTGAGCGACATCTATATTCCATAACAAACTTCATTCACGGACAATTTTTAAAAAGGCTTCATAGAAGTTCTGTCATTTTGTCACCTGAAAAAACTGCTTCTGTGCAATTGCACAGGGGATTCACTAGTTTATTTTTAATATTATAATATAATAATTATTTATTTATTATCATCACTCTTATCAGAATGATCATGTCACTTGATTATGAAATTGATATCATAAAATAAACTTCACATGCGACAAATAAATTGAACCGACAGCACTTATTTATTAATACTGTACAAATTTTTAAATATCGGTTCCTTTATTCGGTATTTGTTTAGATTCTGAATTGGAATTTTTGAATATTTTAAAGCAAGCATTCAAAGTTAATAAAATTAAAACACTAAAAAGTGAAATAACATAAAAAAAAATGAAATAAGATAAAAAAAGTTCAACAACATAATACTAGCTATACATAATTGTATTTATTTATTTATAAAATATTTAGTTTTATTACTTTTCAAATTTTGGTCTTATATTTAGGTACAACAACAAACAAAATTTTTAATTCTTTGTTTTTTTAAAACAATCACAAAATGATTTAAAATCTTTAACTGTTGCCTAACAATAGAGCACGATTGAAAATACGATAACTTTTTTATAGCCTAGTCGGAATCATTAAACAAAAGTCTAATATATGATACCAAATAATGTGTAGTATTTAACGCAACATAAGACAACCGTCAGATTTTAGTCTATTATGAAATATACACACGCGTTAATTGAGTCAATGAAATTTTAACTATAACTCAGGTCCCACAAAATATATGATTCGAATATTGTTTATAATATAACATAACAACATCGATAAACTATAACACAGGGGACCGCCGCTTCAATCAAATCCTCTTTTTTCTTTTAGGTTATAGTTATTAACATAGAATAAGGGAATACTAATTTTGGTAATGGGTAGAAATGGGGAAAATTAATTATTAAATTTGGTTAAACTATAGTTTTAAGTAAAATTAATATGAATTAAATAAAGCGTTGGTGAAAAAAAAAATTAAATTTAAACATATTCTGGGCCTGACAAAACCCAGGAAGTTGATCATCCTATCATAAAAATCTATAAACTAAACTAAACTGACTCGAAGAGTGACACATTTTTATTATTGACGGTTTTAAATTAAACAATTTGTTACGTTACTAAAATTTTAAATTTTCTCATCAAATTTCTACAGTGTTAATGACCACTATTCACTTCTTCGACATCCAGTTAAAAAAACCTACATCCCAAAAAGCATAATTTTAATTCCTAATTAAAGGTTATAAATTATTTTAAGAAATTTCTAATTTATAAAAGAAAAGAAATTAATTAAAAATTCTTTCAAATATTTTTACATAAAATTTAGATATGTATTAGTGTATATAAAGTAAACGTATATAATTTTAATAACAAAAAATATTAAATAAAGGTCGATCCTTTTTTAAAAACAAAAAGAAAAAAATAATTACACTGCATAGAGCGAATTACTCGTATATGTATGTTTTTTTTTTAAATTCTATTCGAACTTAAATTGCTAAATGTACATACATGTATGCTTAAGTTATATATGATGTATATAATAATATATACATACATGTATCACATTATACAATATGTGTGTTTATGATTTTATTTTTGTATTTTATTATTTTTCTGTTTTGTTTTTTGATTATAATGAAAACCGCATAATAACTCCATAAAATAACTCCAATGAATTTTCATTTTCATTTTTGTTGTTATTGTTGTTTTTTTGTTGTTTTTTGTTTTTGTAAATAAATGATTGTCATTATCTTTTTCATGGATCCAATCTAAATTTCCTTTAATTTTCTTATAAATTTATTCAAAGTTAATTAATATAATATGTATATTGAAATATATTATATATATATAAAAATATATATGTACATATAAGTATATAATATAACATATTTAAAGATATATTTGCATAGTGTGAATGTACTTAACGAAATTCTTTGGTTTGCTTTTAATTTAAACCCGTTTTATGTTCATCTAACACTCATTGTTATATACTGGTATGTATACAAAATGAAAAAAAAATACAATTTTAATAAAGTATTCTACATTTGATTACACATTTATAATCTCTGATGATAATACTTATTGTATACATTATAGTATTCTATATGAGATAGTAAAATATCTTTAGACATTGTAAATAAATAAATAAATACATATTATAAATAATATTAGAAAATTAATCAATATGGCTTAATATCATCACTTTCTTCTAAAACAAGAACGACTACTCATGAGCAACGCAACGAGACTTATGACTTATGACTTATGTCGTCCTTGATATCGAACCATTATTGTTCTACAAAGTTGTAGTTAACCAAAAATGTTGTAGTTTATTATTTAATATTTTTATTATTTTATTTATTTCATTATATACATATACACATAAGACAATAAGTCTCTACAAGAGTATACGATAAAAAAAAAAAAAACAATAAAAAACGAAAAAAAAAACTTATTAGACCGGCATGGCTAAACAGGTTAACGGAATTCAATAAAAATTTGTTTTCCACCTTTTTAGGACCATAGAAGCTCCTCTTCTCAATTCTCTTGCAACGATTTTTTTTAAAGATCGACGTCTCGAAAAGGGTTAATGGATCTAAGCTCAAACTAGTGAACTAGTAAAAAACTAGTGATCTGCTGTGCCTAGAAATAATATTTCTGCAAAGTTTCAAGTTTATCGGTCACATAGTTTAGATTGGACACCGGAACGAAAAATCCGTAGGCCGACGTGCCGAAATGGGGTAAACAAAATTTACCAAAAAACAATGGTATAATATTATACCGGGTGTGCCAGAGCATGCGTATCAACTTTTTAAAAGGGGAAGGAGCCGTTATTTTAAAATTTAGAAAAAGTTTGTTAACTAAATCGAAGGTGCTATATCGATTGGTGGCATTTTCAACTTTCCGAAAGGACCGCAAATTGGTTTTTTAAGACCAAAAATCGCCGACACTGGCCGAAATCGAAATTTTCAAAAGGGAAGTGGTACTTTTTAATGCAAATTCAGATTAACGAAAAGCTGATAAAAGCTGATACGCATGCTCTGGAGCACCCGGTATACTCTATATATTTCTATATGCCGATGGAAAAAATTATTCAACAGTCAAAACGTTGAAAAACGATAAGAATCTTATTTATTTATTTTTTAAAGAGTATCTGTGTACAATATTTCAGATCTCTAGCACTTTTGGTTTTTGAAATATTTTTGACGGGTCCTACGAGCTATAAGGTACCCGAACAAGTTAAGATTTTGAAAAAAAGTGAAAGCATATTTGTTCATTTTTTAGAGAGTACCTGTATGCAATATTTCAGCTCTGTAGCACTTTTGGTTTTTGAAGTATACTTAATGGGTGCTTAAAGAGTTGTATGACAGGTACCGGAATCAGCCAGAATTTTGGAATTCAACAAAGCCTGTGCTCGATTCTAGGTGACAGAGTGTCTTTCTGTAAAATTTGGTTGAAAGAGTTTAATGCGTTTGGAAGGAGTTGTGAAACAAACATACACACATTCTTCTTTATATAATATTAAGATTGTGAATGAACGAACTGTTTAATTTGTTGCCAGTGTTTTTTAAAGTTTGTATTTTTTATTTTAAGTTTTTAAAAATGTAAGTAAATTAAATAAAAATAAATTAAATAAAAATAAATTAAATTAAATACGATTTAATAAAAATGATTTTTATTATTATAAATTTATGTTTAGGAGAAAAATTAGCAATAGAAATCAAATGAACAAATTAGTGGAACTACTGCTACTTCCAGTAAAAAAAAAGTCTATAGTAATTTTTTAATTTTTATTTTAAATAATTAAAACATCTATAATTTAAGGACCTGCGCAGTACACACCTCTTCATTTTATGTCGTTTCTATTTACTGAACTCCTAATATATAAATAAGTTGTATATAAAACAATAATGCGGACACAGTTGAATTTTTTTTACTCCTATGGTTTTATTATTCGGCAAAATATATTATGCATATTATATATGTTAGTTCTTATTAAAATAAAAAAACAAAAACAAACAAATCAGCTATTATTATTAGTTACATACAATGAAACTTTAAATTTGGCTTCAACTTGCATTATAATTACTCAACAGGGGCTCCTAGTATTTTTTTGTATTTACATTTTAATTTTCTAATGACAATATTCATAAAAAAGCGAATGATAACAGAGGCCTATATTTATTGTTTTTCCATACATCCAAATGTTATGTCAAATAATTTTCCAAGCACAAGAGTAATAATCATTTGATATGGATTATTTTTTGCTGTACCAGATAGCAATGACGCAAATGTGATATCAAAAACCACAACTTATGTTAACTTAAAATAAATAAAATGTGGCGAACCATTAGCAAAACTTAATTCTTCCATACAACACGTGGGCTTTGAAAATATTAAAAAGGTACAACATAAAAACAACGGAATGAGACAAAATCTTAATACAATCGCTGAATTTCATTAGATACAATTTTACATTATATCCCAATTTTATTTTTAAAATATTTTCCAAAAATAACCCAGACCATCTACAAAATTTTTTTCCCTCAATTATTCTTCTCAATTTTTTTTTTTTTTGGTTTTTTTTTTAATTTATTATTTTGGTTTTCTTTAATTCTGCTTATGCAATAATTCTTTTCATCTTTATTATTATTATCCGGCGCGGGTCGAATTTTTTTTTTTTTTTTATTATTATTTTGTATCAAAGGTTTGTTTAATTTTTTTTTTAAATTTTTATTCTGTTGGTTTTAAAATAAAAAAAAAAAAAATAACTCTTCATTCCTGATTTTTCTAAGAATGTTGTTTATTTTATGTTTTTTTCGGAAGGATAAATTTTTTTTTATTTTATATTTTTATTACCTTATTTTCCGCGAATTGTCTTTAAATCAAAATATTTTTTATAAAAATAATGAGTGGCGATAAAGAATTAAAATAATACAAGCAACACGAGTGAAAGAAAGCAATGATAAATAACAAATATTTTTTTTTGCCAGGGTGGAAACTTTAAATGGAAAATTTTAATAGGTAGTAAAAATAGATGAAAAATTATTGTATACAGGGTGTTGTGTTTTAAAGGTGAGTAGTTGATGATCAACTAAAAATTAATGGAGTATTAAAAATCTATAAAAAAAAAAAATTAAGTATATTATGAGCTATAAAAAAAACACGAACAACAAAACGCAAACTACACAAGACATACGGAATGAGTTAATAACCAATTAAGGAAAAATTCAGTTAGCATGGATACCAGAGTATACGTAGTCGGAATAGTAGGCAACGATACATTCTATAGAGAGTACAAAATAGCTACACGTATTCCACTCAGAACCATCATTGCTAATGTTTACTCAATGACAAAAATAATAATAGCATAATTAATATCCCAACGGAAACAGACACTTTATAGCCAAGCAAACGTCTTTAGGAAAGCAAATGCATCAACCGAATGCATCAACAACTAACTTATATGAATCTAACGAACAGCTAAGGGTCAAATTGATTAGAGTCAGAGTGAGATACACACAAATATCAAATATCTATTTGAAGGTAGCGACCAACCTAACTGTAACCACTGCGATAGGCCTCTGAGTATCAACCAGATATTTCTGGAATGACCGGAAAACAGGAACTGATGCAGGACAACAACATCAATCCATTTGCCAGCAACGAAAAACAAAACATAAGAAAAACTAAAGTTCTACTAGAATAATTTGAAGTATGGGAGAATATGTAGGCCATATAGCACTAACCCTAGAACTGAAAATAAACAAAATAAAAAAAAAAGTAAGCACTAACAGAATAAATAAAAATGTAATGAAGGCCCAAATATCATAAGTCAGCAACGAAAAAGAAAACATAAGGAAAACTAAAGATCTACTAGAATACTTTGGAGTATGGGGAAATATGTAGGCTAATAGCACTAACTCTAGAACTGAAAATAAGCAAAATAAAAAAAATAAAAATGTAATGAAGGCCCAAATATCATGAGGTAAAGGGCCCAAAAATTATTAAATGGAAGCAAAAATGGTCTAAAGAATTTTCGTCCAGTAATAATCCCCATGATCTTCAGTTAAATCAGAAATATACATCAATGAACAACTGGGTGAACATTTAAAAAAAAAAAGCAAATTAGTGTGCGAAAGGCAATATAAGCTTACATTTAATTCAAATATGGTACTGTTTGACGTACTTGTGGACATACAAACAAAAATATCAGCAAAGGAAAGCAAGTAACTGTAGTTTTGTTTGATCTAGCTAAGATGAACAGAAATATGCAGCTAAAAATACTGTTTGAATGTGGAATGATCGGTAAAGAACATAAGTGGCTTGATGGTTATTTTAATTAGAGGAAACAATATACCGAATGTGAGGGAATAGGAGCATTCAACACTTATCTTTGGATAACAGAATACCCTAACTATTTCATTAATTATAAACTTTTATATTACCTAAAAATGAATATAAATGAATAAAAATTGTCAATTGTCAATTGTAATTATAAGCTTTTAAAAAAATTAAATAAAGAATGAAATTATAATTCTATAAAGTCTAGAAAAAGATATAAAATACGGAGTGATTCATGAAAGCTCATTACGACTTGTTCTGTTTTCTTGCTACATTAGTAAGTGCAATAGTGGTGCAATAGCTAAATGGTAAAGGTTTTTTATATGCAGAGATAATTTGCTATGGGCTTACGCTGAATCAAATTGGAAACAGTTAGAAGATAAATAAAACAGTGATATGTTTATGATTCAATGTACGTATATAAACTAATGATCTTAAAACAAATTTAATGAGGCAATTCATTTTTTAAGAATAAATAGCCAAGTTAGACTATAAATACATTAAATTACCTAAAATATTATAACTTTATTAGTTACAAACTTTTAAATAAATTGTCAAATCTATGGTAATTCTGAATAGACCAGATCGAAAACATATTGTCCGAAAAGACTAGAACTAATTGTCCGATAAAACTAACATAATCATTACCGATTAGCTTTATATAATAAATGGAGTTTAAAGTAGTAAAAACAATTAATAAAATGTTATTAGAGACATTTTTAATTTTTTAACTTATTTTACCAAATGTAGAACCAATACATATGTATATATAATTATATATACAGATACACTTTCAGCAATATTAAACACAAAAAAATACCCAAAATTCAGACAAAGTAAATTTCATCAGTCTCAAAGAGTATATTTTTTTTTTTGTTTTGTATATACATGCCAAAATACTAGGTGGGATATAGAATACGTTTTATACCTATTGATACACTTTGGAAAGTCTAGGAAAATTAAGAAAGGATGAGTGTAAAAGAGGAGAAGGGAATTACGAACGTAGGATGTAGGTTGTAGAAATAGGATTGATTATGTTTGGGGAACACATAATTTAAATTTGGTTCCAGATTTGGGATCTTGAGATTATAAACAAATTTATATAACTTGTCTTCGACCATCTAAGGGCTTCTACTATATAAGGATGAGTACATGCTGCCTTTCGTGCTTCACGATGGAAGTGATGAGAAATATCTCCCTTTAATGGCTTTCATTGTGAAACGGATTTACTTTTCACTGTACTTAAATATGGATTTAATTTCCACTCAACATCATTTTTTTCCAGAATCCTCACCAGTCTCTGAAGAGAACAAAATTAAATTTAGAGTGATGTGCCACTAAAAACAAAAAAAAAATTCTCTCTTTACTTACATGATATTGTATGGGAGTAAACCCATCACTATAATTAAAACAAAAATTTATAAAACATATAAATAAACTATGCATAGACTATGGAGTACACATATCAGTTCAAAACAACACAATTTAAAAGTTGAAAACAATTATGAAAATAAAAATTTTAGATATAATGTCCATCGGGAGGATATTAGGAAATCTTCAGTATTTACAGTAATCTGCAGTAATTTACAGTACAAATACAGAAAGATATATTAATAAGCACCACAGTGAACTTACAAGTGCATTTCGATTCGTATTATTCAGAAAAAAATTAAAATAACTGGATAAAGGTTCAAATATAGCTTACAATGGTAAAACGAAATATAGTTAACAATTCCTGAAATGACGAGCACAATACCGGACCTAACAATTATATATATAATTTTTTTGCATTTTTCTGAATGTTTGTAAGTTCGACGGAATACTCCAAAAATAAAAATGAAGTATAAATGTAGTATATGTTTTTTATTGCTGATATATGCCATCTGTCATCTGTCATCTGTCATCTGTCATCTGTCATCTGTCATCTGTCATCTGTCATCTGTCATCTGTCATCTATCATCTGTCATCTGTCATCTGTCATCTGTCATCTGTCATCTGTCATCTGTCATCTGTCATCTGTCATCTGTCATCTGTCATCTGTCATCTGTCATCTGTCATCTGTCATCTGTCATCTGTCATCTGTCATATGTTATATGTGTCATTTGCCCATCATTTCATAATGATTAACATGTCATTCAAGTGTTAAATTTAGATGGCGCCATAGAACTTTTTACTTTTATTATGTCTTAATTAATTTCATTTTACAATTTGAATTAATGAAGGAAGAAATGCTAAAATTTATTTTGCTTCCGTCATTTATGGCGGGTTACAAAACTAGTTTTAAAAAAATAACCCCACTTTGAGCAAAACAAAAAAAACTAATGTACGTCACAGAAATAGTTTAGCCTAGACCTAGACAAACCTATTCATGTTAAACCAAATAACTAACAATTTTCTAAACGACGAGTACAATATCGGAGCTCACAGTCTTAAAACAATAACCCGGATATTAAGCAAAAAAAAATATTTATGTCACAGAGGTAGTTCAAAACAGTGGGACCTAATCCTGTTGCAATAAATAGTTAACAATTCCAAAATGACAAGTACAACACCAGACTTCAGAATCCTAAAACAATAACCCAATATTAAACAAAACAAAAACAAACCATTTATGACACAAAGATAGTTTAAGGTCACAGTCCCGACTCAACAGAAAGAAATATACTAATAACTGATATTTAAATGATAGGACAATTTTACATACTATTTGTACAAACATTTATTTAGAATATCGTTTACGTAATATTCTAAGCCTTTCGGAACTATATTTGATGTTCTAATATTTAAAGTTACGGAAAAGCAATAAAACAAAAACACGTTTTTAGGGAAGCAGATTGACCGTATGCCTCAACAAATCAACTTATACAAATCTAATCCGATCTCCATTATTACTATGACAGAACTAATTTCTGCTATATATTTAAATTAAATTATATTTACATACTAACTATATATCAGAGATAGTATTGCCATACATTATGGATAATCTTATAATGTTACCTATATAATTTCGAATACTTCAACAATATTGAAAACAATAGAGTTGCCATATATAACACATTTTAACAAAAAATAACTAAAATCAACTGATTTTATTAGTTTGTTATCTTAAATAAGCTACAATACACAACGAAATACAAATCACAACTGAGTTCAATCCTTTAAAAAAAAATTCAAACCTAAAACAATATAAGCACCCAATAATTGTACACAATTAAAAACAATCAAATTTAATTATTGTAATAAATATTGAAGATACATCCCTGACATTTAAATAATTTTGTATGCGTAGGTTTTTGTATTTCATTTTATTGTTAAAATATTGCAAACAAAAATTAATTTTTTTTTTTTTTTACTTTTATTTATTTAAGCAGAATTTTCAAAGAATTCATTTTATTTTAGGTGGTATATGATATTTATAAAAAAAATAAAAAAATATATAACAATTATAATCAAAACTGATTATATATTACTTTGTTTTTAAAATTTAAGGAGTAAACTGTTCCGTGTATACAAAGATTTTAAATTGAAAAAGGATTAATTACAAACCTTATAAAAATTATATGATTAAAGGCAGATCGAAATGTTGAATGATGATTAAAATAAAAATCAAAATTTAAATTTAAATTTTTGGAATATTAAGCCTTATTTAAAGGAATTTTTAATAACATAAAAATTTCGTACTTAACATTTCCGTGCAATTTGAATTGAAAAAAAAAATGGAATATAATTCATAATATCATTGGTATCATTGGATCATCGTATTGGTTTGGACCATATAGCAATTTAAATGTTATTATAATGTTAACGGGTATCGTTACGTTACGTTTTAAATCTCTCATTTTAATATATTAGTTTGATAGTATATGTTGATAGTATTTGTTTGATAGTATATGGTTATATGTTTAAAGTAATAGATGGTGTTAGTATCAATGGTTGGTGCATGTTAGCACAAAATGTGTTACATAAAATTTTACAAGGCCTACGTATCCGTAATCGAAATAGAACTACGTCTCGTAACCATATTTGATTGCGTGTTTCTACCATTGAATGCATTGAATGTTATAAGTATCATAATAAACTGATTTAACAAAAGTCATTCTCTTTTTACCATCAAAGTGAAGACACTTGTAACCAGAGTAACTTAAGCTTAAATAATTTGAAAACTTAAGATAATTTGTAATAAATAAAATTAAATAAAATACTTATAAATAAAAAAAATATTAATAAATAAATTGAATAATAGAATTATTATTAGATATCTTCTATAAATAATTTAATTATATAGAATTGGGAGTAGAGTATATTAATTATAGAGTATTGGTAAGGAGTGTGTCATATGCATGTATTTCATTTGCCTGTATTCCACTTGCTTCAATTTTATTTAACTTGATATGCAGAATACTGAATATAATAAATATTATACATCTATTTTATATATATACATTTTGCATTATACATATATGCATTATATCTATGTGTAATGGATATATTTAAATTCTGAATTAGAGAGAGATTTTAGAGTTTTACTCAAAATCAAAGTTCTATGTCTTTTACATTATATATGATAAAGGCAATTGATTGTCGCAGGAACTTCACTGTACTAATACCCAAAAGAGAAGAAATCGAAGGTTTAATAAGAGCCTTACCTCCAGGAGCTTCAGTATGGTATACTGATGGCTCAAAAATCGGGGAGAAAACCGGTACCGGGGTATTTGGACCAAGATTCAGGTTTAGCGCGGCACTTGGCATATATCCCACTGTCTTTCAAGCTGAAACCTATGCCATCGAGGTATCGGCATTACAATGCAGTAAAAGGGGGCACAGAGGTGCCAACATATACATAATACACATCAGAGAGCCAAGCTGCTTTAAAAGCTTTGGCTTCCCCAATTTTTAAATCAAAGCTTATCTATAGCTGTTACAAAAGCTTAATAAAGCTAGCAGAACGAAACAGAGTTATTCTTAATGGACTCCTGGCCATGAAGGAATACAGGGCAATGAAGAGGCAGATGTTCTTGCTAAAACAGGTGCGAAGAGTCAATTCTTGGAACCAGAGCCAAGTATTGCTCGTTTAAACGCCTACCTACAAGGAATTGTTTCCAAGTGGGAGTCCAAAGAAATCCAGAACATATGGGATAGCTGCCAAGGACTTACGCAGTCCAAATTCTTTTTCAAGCTAAATATTCATGGATTGAACCAGATAATCAGGGAGACTAAACTCAATGTCAGAATGCTGACATGGTTCATCACAGGTCATGGCCCACTTAATAAACATCACTTCAAGATTGGTAGATCGAGCACAGATAGATGCAGATTCTGCTTAGAAGAGGAGGAGTCCTCCTCCCATATTCTATTTGATTGCGACGCTGTAGCTCGAAAAAGATATAAGCACTTCCAGGGATACAAATCACCTGATTCTGACCTTGACATCAAGGCAATAATAGCTTTCATCAAGGACATGAATCTGCAATTCTGAAATGGACGGGGAAGTACAATAGATCTTAAGAGGTCGCGGCTACTTAGAACTCCCCAATTTAAAAAAAAAAAAAAATGTCTTTTACAGAATATTTATATAACGCATATTTATGCGTAGCCGCTGTTGGATACAAAATATATCATATCTCCTTTTTCCAGAATATTTACCTAAATCATTTTAATCCTTAGCCGCTGCTGGATACAAATAAAATTATTGAATTCGAAAATACTAAATGAATTGAAGTTGGATTTTGGAATTTTAAATTTTAGGATATTAGGATCTTGAATTTCCGTATTTTGGGGTTTTGAATTTGGTATTTGGTATTTCGTTGCAAACGCTTAAATTATACATACAAATACATGCATATGATATACAGACATGTCATAATAGTCCTATCGTATGCTCTGTATATTAGTGATATTTTCAATTTCCGGAAAAGACCGGAAATGGGTTTTTTTAAAACAGAAATTCACTAAAATCGAAATTTTAAAGTGGGAAGTTCAGATTCTATACGTTAAAAAATAATCAAATTTTGTTTTATTTATTTTTTTAAAAACTAATACGCGTTCCAGAGCACGATATATATAAGTATATAAATATTAGAATATACCTTATACGTTGGGCAAACTGATTGAAACTGAGAAATTTTCCAATATTTTTTTTTTTTTCTTGGGCATTTCTGTGAATAGGAAAGATTCAAATTAGGTTCCTTGGTCGGTAGTGATTGTCATATTGTGTACGAAATTCTGAACTACTGTTTCGAAGTGGAATTGCTTCTGGCCAGGAAGAAAAATGATATTTTATTGTAAGGAGATAAGCAAATTCACAGGAAGGTGGTAAGGGACCTACCATATGGATCATATCAAATCTTCCTTTTCAAAAAGTGTATATGCTTGTGAATATTTGATTTTTGGGATTTTATACAGGTTTTTTTACCAAAGGTTTACTTCCGTGTTCATATTTGGTCAAATTCTTCTACGTATTCTATCTGTTGTCTACTCACTGTTATTGGCTCACTATAACTGTTGTTTGTCCTCATTGCCTTGGTTTTCTCGATATTTAATTCCAGCCCCGATTTCTTTGCTTCTTCCTGTAATCTGTTGACTTTATTCTGTAGGTCCCTTTGATTCCTTGATATGAGGCATACATCATCTGCGTAATCTAAGTCTTTTAAGTTGCCGAAGAGATCCCATTCTATTCCGTTTATTCCAGTGCAAACTTCTCTTAGAATGTCGTCTAGTATTGTATTGAAGAGAAGTGGAGATAGTGGACATCCTTGTCTAACTCCTATATTGGTGTAGAATGGATCACTGATGTTACCTCTGTGTTGAACTGTTGTCTCTGCATCTTTATACATCGCTTTGATGTTGTTGATGATTTTTTCAGGAACTCCCTTCTTTGTAAGTGTTCTCCATATTGCGCATCTCTTGACTGTGTCGAATGCTTTCTTAAAATCTATGAATAGTAGATATAGTGGGGCATTCCATTCTACTGATTGTTCAACTATGACCCGTAAAGTATTTGCCTGGTCAACACAGCTTCGGTTTGGTCTGAAATGCCTGCTCTTTCAGTAGTATTGGTTCTAGTACTTCTTCTAATCTTTTCTTTATAATAATTGCTATTATCTTATGAATTGTATTTAGAACCGCAATTTTCCAAATCTCCTTTCTTAGGTATCTTGACAATCATTCCTTTCTTCCATGATGGTGGTATATTCTCTTCTATCCATGCTTTCCTGATGTGGGGTTCAATTGTTTTTGCGAATAAGTCAGGGTCCAGTTTGGCTATTTCTGCTGGAATTCCATCTTCACCTGTTGCTTTGTTGTGCTTCAGGATATTGATTGTAGCTCTGATTTCTTCTATATTTGGAGCTTGAGTAGATATTGGCAGTCCCTCAGTTGGGTAGATATTTGCATTGTCTCTGTTTCTTATGTCTGCTTCATTATTTGTACTTTCTTCGTTGCTCAGTTCTTGGAAATGTTCTCTCCATCTCTTTAATTGATCCTCTAAGTTTGTGATTTTTATCTTTATTTTTATCTAATTTTTATCTTTAATTGGTTTGTTTTGTTGTTCCGACTGGTTTGTTAAGTTCTTGATTATGCGATGCAATTCTCTCAGGTTATGTTGCTGTGCTGCTTTTTCTGCTTCTCCGGCTAAATTTTGTAGAAATTTCCTTTTATCTCTTCTTGCTGCTCTTTTTACTGTTTTCGCTATTTCCTCATACTCTCTTCTTGAGGCCATCCTGTTGTTTATCATTTTCTTCATTTCACCTCTTCTTTTAATCAAGGCCCATGTGTTATCGGTTATCCAGATTTTTCTTTGTGGTTGTGAAATTCCAAGATTTTGTTCGCTTGTTTGGTTGTAAATTTCCAGAATCTCTTCCCAAGTGTATTCTCTATTATTTCTAATATTTTCTCGTAACGCCGTAACGCCGTAGTGACAATATTAAGTATAAATCAATAAGACCCGGGCGAAAACTCCACGATGCAGCAGGAACAGATCTCAGGGCACTTAAATACAATCCAGATGGTACTATTTTTTTTTTTAAATAAATTATGGAGATGAATACCAAGAACTTCGAATTCGAATGACTAAAGATTTTGACTTTAATGTGCCATTAAAAAAGCTGCATACTCAGCAGCTAAAAATTACTAAGTCAAAGTACAAACTTCTACAGGAATTAAAATCAGTAATTCCTGAAGATAATCATTGTTTGTATGACAATTTACCAAAAGAAGACAACTAACCACCTTTAAGCATATTTTAACAATATTTTAAGCATATTTAAACAATGTTCCTATATTGATACCGAATTGAATTATTTATAATTTGTGTTAATTTATTTTTGATTTTTGTAATTCATTTTTTGTTTTTTTTTTGTTTTTGTTAATTACTTGAATTTTTTTGAATTTATTAATAAATTATTAAATTACTTTTATAAAATAATTTTTCTTTTATTGGAACATTAAAAAAATATTTTTTATATAATAACACGTATTTTTACTCTATCAAATTTTTTAATAACACGTAAGTTAGATAAAACTTGTAATACTTTATATTATCTTAAAAAATATTTTCCAAATAATGCATTACGTAATACATAAATAAGTTAGAAAAAAGTCGGGTTTTACAATTGATGACTCGTGAAATAATTCGTTTTTTCTCTCTCCTGAAAATTTAGAAAAAAATGAGATACGTGGTATTTACGATAAGCCGACGATATACGAACTACTCTGTTTCATATTCACCAAAATCAATAGAATTTTTATATTTCCAAAATATTTCCATCACAGCCCACAGCACATTCAGTAAATTGTATTATCAAAAAATTTTATCAAATTGTCCAACAAAACACTAAACTGATTAGATGATGATCGCATATAAGAACAAAAGTACTTAAAAAATTTAATTAAAATATTGTATAAAAAAAAATCTTAATTACAGCAAAAAAGAATAAATTATTACTCTACATTCTCAACCTTAAAAAATGTTTTAATTTAAAACTTTTATTAAATTTAATGCTTAATACTAGATTTATCAACGATAGAGGTTAAATAATCCGAAGAGAAAAATGTAAAATTCAATTTAATGTTTTTTTTTGTGCCATTTTATGTAAAAACATATTTTCAATTTTTATGTTTATTTTTTGTTTTTGTTTCATAAATATGAAAATTACATAATTTTAACATATTTCTGATAATATAATCTAATAATATTAGGGATACCTTTTATTGGTACATATATATATATATAATATAATGTGTATGTAGTAAAAAGTAGCGAAAAATCGAATCTTCAATGAGATTTCTATATTTAATAAATTCATTATAGACCTTTTTGTTTTTGTTTTTTTTTTGTTTAAACAAAAAAAAAAAAAATATATATATATATATATAAACATATATCTAAAATAAGCTTATTCACCCGTATTATCAAATCAAAACAAATATCCAAAATATCCTTTCAAGATCTACACATATATAAGCAATATTTACCAGAGCATATCCTTATTAAATATATTTTTTTTGTCATCTCTTTTTTATTTTTGTTTTTGTTTTGTTTTTGTTTTTTTATTAAGATTCGTATCTGATTATCTAAACACCAAAACCCTTATTTAGGAAAATTGTATTTTGTGTTTGAACCTAGAAGGTCTACATTATAGCCTACATCATATAGTGTAAAAGGTGTATATAAATATATATATATATATATACGTTACATATTATATATATATTTTAAAGTCAAAAGGATTAAATTAAATATCAAAATATCCTACATATATGGGTATTTTATAAAATTTAAAACCTTTTTTTTAAATTTGAAAAAAAAAAAATGAAAACAAATAATTTGGGAATTAACTTGTTAATAGAATTTATATGTTTATCTGTCGAAAAACGGGCGAGATGCAAGCCACTATATTATTGTACAAATTGTTAAATTTCATAGGGAATTAATAAATGTAACTTGTTCTCAATGAATATTAATATTTTCTATTGACGAACATTCATATGACTGTTCTTCAGTTATCATCAAATCAGATTTAATTCTGACCTGGTGATGACTGAACACAGATCGTAATACGAACAAAATAATTAAAAAATTTTTATTATGTTCAAATTTCAATTTTTTAACTCGCTCACCCTTCATTTTTTCCTACCTAAGTTCCACTGAAGATTATCCTGCATCTAATCATCAAATCCGGTATCCTTATGAACTGAAGTACATAATAGCATTAAAATAGTTATTTCTACAGCTAATGAAGCTGGAGTATGGAATAAAAGACTATGTTATGGTTATACAAATCAAAATTTTACTGGAAATGAAAACTGAGGATTTCTGACCCGGAACACACCTGATAGTTATTGTCAAGCACAAATGCCAACAATATCGCTAAAGAAAATAAAATCTTTCTTACGTTTATCAACATGATATAGGTCTATCTTTTAAGTCTATCAACTAAGTCTATTTAATTTAAGTCTATCTTTTAAGTCTATCAACATGATATTGATGGCAGGAACAATAATTGAATACTGCCTAGCAAAGAAGCGTTTATATAAAATCGACTTAATCGAAAACAGCTTGTGCAGAATATTTAATTTAGGTAAAAAGTATATTTAGTACCTGTTCTGTGAATTCAAAGGTCTTTGAACGTTGGAAGTTACCCAAAATACCACTGAAGAATATCCTTGCGTCTAATCATTAAATCCATTAAAGTCCATTTTGACTCAGATCTATAATTGTATTAATACAGGCAGTTACAATAATCCCAAAACAGCTGCGGTGACAGTGGGTCACACCAATTAATCTTTACAAGTATATGTACATATTAATTTCATAATATATAAATGGTTACAATAACATCCACTTTCAGCTTTCAAAGTATATATCTACAAATACTAATGGTAAGTTATAGTGGATATCTAAAAAAAAAATTAATCCTTCTATAAATTCATCAATTTGTATGAGTAATTCGGCTCTTTTGAAATAAATAAATCAAATAAGTAAACATAAATAAAAAATAGATAAATCAAAAATAAATCCTGCAGTAAGTTATTCTGTGTTAGGACATATTAGAAGAACAATTCAATGGAAAGAAAATATTGATATAAGGATTATCAATGATGCACCTAATATGAATTGATTTATATTCAAAAATTGATTTCATATACAGTATTGTATATATCTGTACACATTTATCAACTACAGTGTATTCCAACAATCGAATACAGTAAGCCTGAATAGGTTAACAAAATTAATTAAACAAGTTCTATCCAAAACTATGATAGTTATAATTTATAAGAAACCTTAGAAGTAATATATTGAGAGCAAAAGCTTTTCAGTAATATATTCAAAACCTTAGAAGTAATATATTGAGAGCAAAAGTTATATCGCACCGGCCTACTGGTGATATGATGATTTGCATTTTTGAAAGCTCATAATTAACATAATTCTGATAAAGCAATATCCAATATATCAGGATATTCCCAAAGCTTTCGATCAAGTATGGCGCGCAGCTTTAATAGCATATAATCTCTATATTTTTAAAATGGATTAAAGGTTTTCTCTTGAATCTTTCGATCGGTGCCTCAGTAAATTACTTCACGTTCAAAATTTCATATAAAAGTTGGTGTTCCAAAACAATCAATTTTTTCACCAACTCCTTTTTTGATTTTATTCAAAGACTTACTTAAAACAACATTTTGTTTCAATTCATAGATTTGCAAATGACGTTACCTTAGGGAACCGCATCTTTTAGGGAAATTCGTATCTCGTAATCATATTGTAGAGATAATGCTACAGCTCCTAATGTTGGCTATAGAAGACAATTCATGGATTAGCCATGGTTTTACTAAAATTTCTGTCGGAGACAAAAATAAACAAAGCTAAGTTCAGCTCATCGAAAACTGAAAACTGTCTTTATTAATTTTTTAACTTCTAGGAGTTGAACCTAATATTTCCTTCCAAGGTGGTTTTACTTTACTACATACGGGTAATCTAAATATTATTGGTATGCGTGTGTATCAAAAAATGTTTGGAATGATAATATTTTTGATATTGCAAAAAGGACTAGCAAATTTTCATAACTATACCTAAGTCAATGTACAGCTGTCTTTTTAGAATTTTAGAACACCTTAATATATCTATAATTCACAGCAAAATCTGGTTGGAGAGACGAAGTATCAGCAATTATATAAAATAATTTCATATCTTCAAGTGGAGAGAAGCCGACGAAAATTAGGTCTGTTATGAAGGGCAAAAATAAATTTATCTGAGGTTAGGATAACGATCTGATCCGATAACGACAACCTGTACGAGCAATTCGCCTCTTTTGAAATAAATAAATCAAATAAAAAAAAAAAAAAATAAATGAATTTTAAAAAAACTGTTATATTAAAAATTATTAAGTAGAATAAACAAAATAAGTAAAAAATATATATAACAAATATTAAGAAAAAACATGCAGTAAGTTTACAGATAGATTTTGTCTATTGGCCACCCAAGTAAGTAATAAGGTAATATCTATAAATCATGTATACGTTTTACGATGGACTATGATTCATATACAAGAACCAGCGCTTTCATTATATGCTTTATCCTTATCTACTCTTCGACATCGACATTTAATTGGAACTATGACCTTCTATGTCTACCTAAGCCACCAATAAATTATTTTATAGCCTCCCAATGGAATACAATTCATATGCATGGACTAGCGCTTCCCTTACAACCTTAAACTACCTTAACCGTGTTTAAACCCGCAAACCCAATCCTTTACTGAACAAAAACATTTAACTGAAGCTGTGATGTATACAAATACCGTCTACGTCTACCTAAGAGACCAGGACATTTTTTTCTAATTAATATACAAATGGAAATTGTGCAAATAAAAAATGAAGTTGTCCCCAATAGCACCGTTATAAAATGCACATAAATTGAAACAGATTTATATTTATATTTAATGAAATATTTTATATTTTATTTCGACTAGCTTTAAATTTAATCGCAGGCACTTTCAATCAAGTTCTAATTAATCACAGTTCTTATAGATATGTTTTTTAAGCGTTTCTATTTTTTTTTTTTGTTTTTTAATAAAATTTTAATTCTGTTATCACATAACCGCCTAAAAATAATTCTCTTGTGGTATACTCAGGTTTTTTTTTTTAACTTATTTTTATTTTTTATTTATATTCAAAAGAGAAAAAAAAAACAAATTCAAATAAATAAAATTATATCAAGGTAACCAAGCTGTAAAGGTATATTGTAAAATTAATCCACTTTCAAAAAACATACACTGTGACACAGAAATAATCAGAAAATACAAAAAAAAAAAAAAAATAACCCAACAAAAATATAAAAATTTTATACAATTAATACGAGGACGTAAATATTATGTATGTACGTAACTATATAGGTACATAAATGTCAGCATACTCGAAACGAAGAAAATATGTCGCCAATGTTCATGGGTTTATTGGTAGAAAATAACGACTTATATATGGTACTAAGCCTACCAAAAAAACAACATAAACAAAAAAAAAATGCAAAATAAAACTGTTTAAGGATTAAATAAGCCTTTCACATATTTTATTGTATTAAAATACACATATACATATATGAATACAATTAAAAAGAATAAATTTAATAATATATGTATGTAGCAGAGCAACTGTTGAGTATTTTTTTTTTTTTTGAGGAATTTTAAATGAATTAACAAAGTACAAAACACAAATGTATCTATATATATATATATATATATATATATATATATTATATAGTATTAATAACGGAATTAATATTACATATTTACACTTGTACATATATATATCAACTTTATTATAATATACAATTGTATGTATAGTGACTTGTATAATATATATCTGGAAGTTGATCAAAAGTTGTACCTATTATAATGAAATTTTATACAACAAAAAAAAAAAAGGAAGCATAGAAGATAAAACGGTGGTTTGATATCTTCTTACTAGTTAGTCAAAAGTCAACTTTTTTTTTTTTGCAATACAGATAACAATCATGTTTCATAGAACAATAACTGCCAAAAGACTATTAAAAATCAAAAATAATGATAGCGATGATGTTTTATACATATATATATGTTTTATGCATATATATATATAATTAAGTTAATTTAGTCTAATACAGTAGATTCTATTTAAATGATCAGAAGTCAATAATTATAGTATTAATTTTAATTTTAAATAATAATGGTAAATAAATATATATATATATATGCAGTTGTTAGGAAAAACGTATTTGTTTGCAGATGATCTATAGCTTTAGTATATTATGTGCACAACTATAAAAATCTTGAGCTTGGATGGATTGGATGGATTGGATCGATTGGATGGATTGGATGGATTGGATGGATTGGATGGATTGGATGGATTGGATGGATTGGATGGATTGGATGGATTGGATGGATTGGATGGATTGGATGGATTGGATGGATTGGATGGATTGGATGGATTGGATGGATTGGATGGATTGGATGGATTGGATGGATTGGATGGATTGGATGGATTGGATGGATTGGATGGATTGGATGGATTGGATGGATTGGATGGATTGGATGGATTGGATGGATTGGATGGATTGGATGGATTGGATGGATTGGATGGATTGGATGGATTGGATGGATTGGATGGATTGGATGGATTGGATGGATTGGATGGATTGGATGGATTGAACGAATTTCCACAAAATCATTGTAATTATGACAAAGGCCAAATATATGATGATCAAAGTTAAGAATGATTTTGAATCCTCTGTATACTATCTATAAAATACTTTATATTTGAATATAACTGCAGAAACTATTTAACCAATTGCATCCTACTATCTAATTTCTGTTTTAAAAATTCACACACCCTAGTTTGTACAGACACTTGCTAACATTTCCATATGAAAATATTCAATAAAAATATTTCACATTCAAATATTAAATTATCGAGAATCTACTGTTTGTATACATACATTAATTGCTTCAAATAATTTTACTTCTAAACTAGTAAAACAATTATTCCGAAAGGAAGAAATATTATAAAAAAAAAGAGATGTAGATGAAGTAATAAAATTCAAAAATATATACCAACCATAAGTATATTCTAATATTTTATATAAATAACCAAAAAACAACAACAACTACAAAACAAGCATAAAAAAAGGACTCCCTTTAACTAATGGATGGGTCTTTGTTTGTATGATGCCTCTATATATTTTATAATGTACAACCTAAAACTGTTTTTTCAAGGATAATTTGTTTGGGGGTTGACGGTTCAGTGACTTATTTAATAGCATCCAAAAATATTGTTAGTTCTTAATATGGTTGAAATTATAAAAAATGACAAAAGAAGAAAATAAAAACAGTATTAGTACAACACATACACATTTTTTTGTATTCAACTATATATAGGTATAGCAGAGCAGGTAAATATGTCATAGAGGTAAAAATTTCTATAAATTAGTATAAAAATATACAAAGAAAAACAAATTATCATTAAAAATCAGAAAATTATGTAATTTTTGTTTTTTTTTTTTTATGCCAAGTCAAAAATAAGTGAGGGGGAGGTGGTGGACCGGTGTAAAATGGAAGTTTTAAATTTCTTTGTTTTGTTATTTACAACCGGATATCTGAGTTGTTGATTAAGAATGTTTAATTGAGTTATTAAGTAATAAAAATAGTATACATAGAGTCCTTTTTTTCTGTAATATATGAAACAAAATAAGGATAAATAATTTTCGGGACCATTACCTTTTAAAAAATAAAAAGAAAAAAATTAAAAGCAAAAAAATAGGTTACAACTAAAAACGAAATAAGATATTTTATTTCAAGAGTTAGTTGAAAAATGTTGGCCTAATTAATAAATAAAGAAATATTAACTTAAAGTGGGAGCATATATAGAAAAAAGGATTTATTATGAAGTGAGTTGTAAAAGTGATATATGAGTCATTAAGTGTAGTTTGGGTAATTTAAAAAAAATGTTTGCTGTGCTGCTCGACGGGTATTTAATATTTATCTGTGGATGCGAATATTCAACTGAATAAGCTAGTCACAAGCACTGATGAACGAAGTATGTTGATTCTGAAAAATCAATATTTGCAATCAATAATATTAAAATAATTATTAGTGAACGAAAATCTGAAAACAATTAAATTATTTAATTTGATTTAGAAAATTTACTGCTACTTTGAAGTAATTTTATTTCCATTTCACAATTTTAAATAGTTTGTTGGGTCGGTTATGATTTTCTACTTTCACCAAGCCGGTTTAAAATTCAGGTTCAATATTTTTGTTCCTAAATGTCTAGCATTATCTATGCTGTCGTTCTTCTAATTCACTTTGAATTATATTTTTTTTCGATTTTTCTTTTCGATGACGGCTTGTCTATGCCCATCATGATTTTTCTATATCTATAGTTGGTAAAATGATGGAAAAATTCTATCTGACAATGTAGTAAGGTCAAATCCAATGAAAAATCGAAATTCGTCTCTTCTACTCAAGGAAAGTAGAGCAAAAAGCACTAATTAGAATAACAGTAACGGTAGAGTACAACCGAAAATAATAAAATTATGATTGGCCAAACTGAAGTCTCAGTCTCAGAACTACAATATCTGAACTATATGTTGAATATATATACCCTTAAAGTGTAGTGGAAAATGATACATTTTGATATTTTTTGTCTAAATATGGGCAAAAGTCAAGTTTAGACATGATCGTAATTTTGTCTAATTGCATAACACTTCTGTGTGTTTTATTTTCTTTGTTTGATCAGGGATGCCACATAATTTAAATAAATCTCGAGTATATTTATTGTTACCATTATCCAAAAATGTTTTTTTGCAAGGGCCGATTGGAAGCGTGGTTTGAAGAAAAGGGAAAGTGATATAATAATTATCATTGATGGATCTAAAATGAACTGTGGAGTAGGTGTAGAAGATTTAAAAATATCAAAGTCTTATGATGTCTCAAAATATGTTGTGTCTTACAAGCAGAGCTACTTGTATTTAGAAAAGCCCTTAAAATGCTTAATCATGTACATACAACCAAAATAAAAGTCATCATCTAGTCAAACCGCTATCAAATCCTTGGTTTCGGACACTAGTGCTCTCAGCTAGTGGAAAAATGTCGAAATGAAATTGAAAACGTAGATATAGCCATTTTTCGATATTTCTACTCTGAGTTTCTAATTACAATAAAATAGACTGGAATGAGAGAGCTGATGAGCTGCTCAGGAAAGTTTCCGATCTTGACAAGCCCTTGAAGAAAACTTTAACTGTCCAGAATCATCAAGGAACGCATCCATTCATACTTTCTGGCCTAAGTGAATGAAACGCGGTATAAAATAAATACCTGTGTAATAAATAGCATAGACTAAATACCTGTGTGATCTCGGGGAAAACATGACCTTCATAGAATATCAACCAAACCGAACAACTCTTAGCCAGGTCCCGTACCGATATATCAAGACTAGTAATCATCAGTTCGGGCCATTGGCGGTTGGGTAGCCACACTACACACGCTTGGTGGCGCAGTAGGTAGAGCGCTTCCCTTTCAACCGAAAGTCCTAGGTTCGATTCCAGATGAAGTAAAAAAAATGCTTTGTGGGTTTTTCGACCTGGTCCAGTACCCTTTGCCATTGCGATAAAATAAATGACAAAAAATAATTAAGAGTATAATCTGGTAACAAATTAATAAAATAAAGCTACTCTATTAAAGAAGGCTTAGTTCTTGACAATAGTAGTAGTTTTTCACATTTAATGAGTTGATAAGCCAGTAATTGTGATAAATAAATACTCGAAATATTGTTGATTGTAGTGTAAAATTACAGTACCGTACTTAATTAAGCACGAAAAGGTTCTCCCTAAGTTACTGTAGAATGTAAAAAAAAAAAAAAAGTATTCCTATCAATCTACATTGCCGTAACTGCAAAAATTACTTCCCCCACGAAAGCAAAATCGGAGATATGATCAACCCACTCAATCACACAGGGTAGCTCTATCACTGAGTCACTGGGGAGAGTAAAAAGGAAATAATGATCATCCACTGTAACAACTCATAACAACATATAGGTCACTGGAGTCACATATAGCTCACTGGAAAAGGCACAATTAAGTGCTAATTGATTTTGCAGAAGCAACTAGAATGGTCACTTCTACCTACCTACCTAATCCAATAATATCATTACACCGGTCCATTACAGCATTCTCAATTTCGGTTATCATTTACATTTTATAATATTCAGATCCATAACTGTCTTCCACGGTGATACTCATATTGCATATGCTTGTTAAGCAGGCAAAACAGTGACATGTAAATATACCCATTACTATTCTAAGATTAATTTTATTAAGCTGAAGCAATTTCCTGTCGTAGTCAGTATCCCGAGATATCGAAATTCAAATCCCGCGCAAAGATAGGACCTTAGATAATTAGTAAAAAGACCAAAAAGATCATTTCAGATTAAAATGCAATCAGAAATCAATTGCTTTTAAGGACGAAATCTCATTCTAATCTCATTCATTTTCACGTAGCAGATTTCGCCACTTGAAAACAGCGTTATCAGAACAATCCAGGAGCTATCCAGCATACCATTAAATATTATCATGAGTGTGAAGACAAAATCAAGTATCCTTAATGACTCAGATAATGATAAGTAGCAGCACTAACTAACACAATAAGCCCATTTGCGACTGCGATGATATGATATGCAAGCCAGATCCCCTCCCGAAATTACATAATCAAACGAAAACTTTTACATATCTTGGAAATTAAATAAATACAAGAATATAGAGTTATCAAATTATCAAATATTCTTTTATTCAAAAAAATATGTTCAAAATTTAATAAAAACGCAATTTAAAATTTTAATAAAATACCAAGTAGAAAATTTGGCAAAAATGGCGTATAAAACAAAATCGATCCAATCAACACTATAATACTATAATATTAGAATTTTTTTTTTTAACTTTAATATTTTGTTTTGAAATTTATTACAATTGAAATGAAATTAATTAGAGCCAAAAAAAAAAAAGGCAAATCGTAATTAAATATGTACGAGCATGTAATGAGGTTGAATTTTTATTGGGAAAAGTTAAATAAATTTATTGTTTGAAAAGAAATTTAATTTTTATTTATTCATTGTTTTTGTATATTAATAATTGTTCAGGATAAAAGGTATAGTATATTTATTTTATTAAGAAATATTTATTTCAATAGATTGTATAAAGATTAATAATGACATTTAGAAAATGTAATATTTTTTAATAAAACCTTACAGAAATTTTGTAAACAATAACATTTTTTGTACGTGTCAATTAACATCAATTTCTCAATAAGATAAATTAAAAGATTAAAAATATTACATTATTGAATAATTAATTTGTTTTATAATGCGTTTCTATATAATATAAAAAAATATTCATATTAATAATATAATATTTGATTATTTCGATTAAGGTAGTGGATTAATGTGCATTGAAACAATAATTAAGAATAGTAATTTTGTAAACTGACCACTAACACGAACATTTTTAATTGTTCGGGAATTCACTATTCTGTGATAAATTTAACAAAACGATGGCTCTTATTGCGATCTTCAGTTTTCAGTCGACTGATGACATCTGAGAAATTTTGTTAGTTGAGATTTTATTTAGTATAGTGAAGTGACACTAACTAAATTTTGTTCTATTATGAATACGCTCGGTGGCGCAGTGGTTATGTAACAGGATCCATGACCGAGGGTACCCCGGTTCGAACCTGGTTGGTTGCGATTAATAAAAAAAAAATCCATCATTAAATTTGTTAATTGAAAATCGAGATTAATCGAATGAAAATCATTAATTGAGATCGAACCCCTAATAAGGTAGCGCCACGTTGTTTTTTGGCAGCCTTACATGGTTGCTCCATCTCCTAGGACCGGTTACTGTAGGCCAATCACCTGCTTAATCGGTAAATCAATGGATTCGAAATAATAGAAGAAGAAGCCTCGGATACACGAATGAGACTACCTGATAACGACCTTTGGCACACAAAAAACATAGACATCCTAGGTATAAGTGAAATGCGATGGAACAACACCGGAGAAATTAACACGCTGGAAACATGGTAACTTACAGTGGAAGGGAAACAGGGGGTGAAAGTGGAGTCTGAATACTAATATCAAAAAAATTGAGACAAACATTGGTTTCTTGGAAGGCAGTCTCGTATAGAATTGTTATAGGGCGATTTTGAAATATGACAAGACATGTAACAATAATTCAATGCTATGCACCAATAGAGGTTGCTGAGAACCATATTAAGGATGACTTCTACGAACAATGAAGACACTGCGAAAATTGATGGTTTTTTTTACTATTAACATTTTAAATTTGTAGTTAGTTTTAAAGTTTTTTAGAATAGAAATAATTATTTAAATTAAAGTGTTTTATTAATAAAATACAAATAAATCAAATTAATTATTTTTTCTATAATAATTTGACTATTCTCCATTAATTAAACTAATCGCTTTGATTGAATTTTATTGCTGTAAGTTTTAACAATTTTACTAAAAAGACAGTAAATATTTTTAATACCGTTAAAACTTAAAAATAAAAAATACTTACAATTTTAATAAAAACAATATAAATAAAAAACAAAAAATTTAATTTAAAAAAAAAATTGTTTGTTTTATGCTTAAAATGCTTAAAAATGCTTTAAAATGTAAAAAAAACTGACTCTTACTGACATTCACAATACCAATTTTTTTTAGTATTCAAAATGTATCAGTATAGTTCGCTGCCAACTTATAATCACAATTTCGAATTTAAATATCTGCTGACATTACTTCTCAAATGTTTACTGAAACCTGGCACTTCACAATAAGGGCCTATAACACTAACTGCAGACTGGTCTACTAAGATGTCATTCTTCATAATATTAAAAAATAGTATCGAAAAATAAAATTCTTTACTATACAAAATATCTGCAAATAAGCTTGCTTATTTGTAATTTTTAAATTTTGACTGTTATATTATTTATTTTATTTATTTATTTATTTATTCAAGTAGCTTAATGATGGCTTAATGATGACAAATCAATTGACGCGATGGCGAATGGCTTAATATAAATTTCAAATTAACACAAACAACAAAGAAAAGAAATTTTAGAAATTAAGATGCAAAACAAGTCAAACACATAACTAAACTGAACTGAACACATTATATTTACTAGGTCTAAATTGTACGAAATATAACACTTTTTTAAGATGCTAGTTTCTGGTGTTGATACGTAATTGTACTTCAATGACATAAAATAAAATTGAGATAAAATTGTGATACTGTAAACACTAGTCAGGAAATATATTGGAAAATAGAATCCTTTTATTCATTCCCAACATAAAATTTGTATATTTTTATACATTCCCAACAAATAAAATAACTATTTTACATTTTGTTAAAATTAATGATGTCGTGATTCCATACGAGAATAAAGCTAAATATCTTGGCATGACCTTGGATGCAAAACTGAAATGGAAAGAGCATGTGAAAATCAAAAAACAAGAACTCCAGTTCAAGTATAGAAAAATATACCGGCTGATTGGGCGGAATTCTACGGTATCGACCTATAACAAAGTTTTGATGTATAATCAAATATTGAAGCCAGTCTGGGCATACGGTATTCAAATATGGGGATGTGCTAAACAAATCCATATTCAAACTATCCAAACGTTCCAAAATAAGGTACTGCGCAACATAGTCAATGCTCCATGGTATGTTCGCAATGCCGATATTCATCGAGATCTGAAGATCTCATCTATAAAAGACGAAATAATGAAATGCGCTGCACGGCATAAAACTCGTCTGATCCAACATGTCAATACGGAAGCTTCTAGCTTAATTGACAATCAAAACTTTGTGAAGCGACTAAAACGAACTAGACCACTTGAGTTAGGTTAAAACCTTTTATCTGTTAAAACCTTATTGGATTTTGGTAGATCAAAAGTATCTTAGTTTCTTTGAGTTAAATGTAAATTAAGGGTTAGTCTATAAGACTAGTTTTAATGTTGCAATAATGATAGGAGCTTTTAGTGGGTTAACAGTCCCACAGTCCTTCAAACTGCCTACCCCGGTAATAGGTAGTCCATGAAGCCTCTTTCGATGATTTACTACTATCTGGAAAAAAAACAAAAAAAAATTTACATTTTGTTAACCTTCATAAAAACCAACTAACATGACACAAACATTTAATTTTTAACCAAATTATTGAACTATCAATACATATCATTTATTATCTATCATCAACAAATTTTATTTTTAATCTACTAATTTTAACTAAATATTGTTATCCATGAAAAAAGCTAATATATTAATATATTCTGGGCCAAATTATTAGTCGAAAAATTCAAAATAGTAATTTTGTAATTAACAGTCAAATTGTATAAACACTTTAAATATAGATATTTCATTAGAAATAGATAGTACATGTACATTTTGTAAATGATTTATTTGTATGTTCTATCCAATACTGCGGTCTATTAAAATGTATTGTGCAATTAAATTTTAATTTAAAAATGATATCAGTATATTTCAATTTTGGGCTCCAAACCAAACCAAACATCTCTTGTAGCTTTATGTAATCCTGGAAATATATTGAAATGATTTCAGGATTTCATTTCCGACCTCAAAATCATATATCTTGTAAAATCCAAACAATTGGTGCAATTGGATAATTGAACAATGGATATGTAAACAATTCTTTTCAGAAGACTTACTCGAATATTTCATATTTCATTTTCCAAAATCTGTAAAAATTATCCATGATCATTTTATTACATTTTAAGTTGTACCAAATAGGTTCCTGATGGTCTATTACGCCATGCAAATTTTTTCAGGGATTATTTGCTATGTATACACTTTTTTTATATATGGTATAAATATTTTTAGTGAATTTAAATAATAATAAAAATGTATGAATTTAATTCGGGTTGGTAGTTATAAAATTTTGATATCAATTAATATATAAATCTACCCACTGTAAAATAAATTAAATGTAAAATGCTTAGATAATATTAAAAAATGTATCTCTAATTTGAGCAATATTCATTCAAATAGAGAACAATAATGAGAATATTTTTAGGTTGGTCCCAATATTATGCTTTAATTTAGTGAGTATGAATCTATTCTTTAATTAATTCTAATTCATTTGTTATTTGATTATGTCATCGCATCTAAGTACACTTAAACACAACAACTATCTTGACTTGAAGGCGTATAATGAATAGAAAAAAATTAATTTTACGAATGTTAATACTATGTAATGACCATTATTGAGCACCTTTATTTTCAAATCCTGAATTTCGCTATTAGTGAAAAAATAGATTATTCAAAACAAAAAAGATTATCGCTTCGCTTCTTGGCTTGCTACATATGGTAAAAAAATGTTTTCTCTTAGTTTTTTGTTTAATTTGAAGTGATTTTGTTGCTTTTCGAATCAAATGCTGCTATCATCCATAAATAACAAAGAACATACTACTATTAAACTATTTCAAAAAGATTGCCATATGTGTAATTTATGACAATAAAAAATGTTGTACATCCAATTACTATTTATGTACGTTTCGATTTGTCGATCATCTACTAACACTTAATGAGCAAAACAAATTGGGAAATTATTATACCAGTACTGAAACGGATTTAAAATGCAAAAAAGGTCAAATTTTTATGCAATAAAGTAAACATATCTTAATGCAAAAATGTAGATGATTATGTTGTTGGTGTAAAAAAAAGGAATAGCAAAGCAGCAGAAAACAGCAAACTAGTTCACAAAATCAGGAGAATTTGAATTGATATTGGAACACACCGAGTGAGGCAGTTAAATAATGTAGAGTAAAAATTACTAATTGAGCTACATAAATCAAGATTATTTGAAAGCATTGTACTGAAATCAATTTGAGATAATAATTCATTTAGTCTGTCAAAATCAGCACTACGTAAATTGAATTTGTAGGTATTTTCAGAATCATTACCATTCTCAAAAAAAAAAAAATAGAGATAAAGGAGGATGGTATAGATCGATTTTAGAAAGAGTGTGTTCGCTAGTCTCTACCAGACAGTTGTTTGCGTTACTTACGAAAATTAGATCCAGGTCTATTTAATTTTTTTTTTACCCAACTGATCTGCTGGAGGCCACAATCAGTAAGTCTGTCGACAAAAACAGGCAAACAGACATTACACGCAACATAATGTGTTTCATCTTCTGATTGGGTCCACTGTAAATCAGGTAGATTGAAATAACCAAAAATAAAAATGTCGTCCAGACCATCAGAAGAATTAATAACATGATCTACCGCGTCTAAGAACCGCTGATAAACATCAATGGGCCTGGCGGCGCGGACATAAAAGCACACAATGTAGATACTCTTACACTTCAATCTCATTTTGACACAGATGACTTCTATATCATCTGTATTAGGGATCTGAAACAAAGAGCAATCGTACTCAATTCGACTTGCAATTAAAACTCCACAGCCCCACAAACGGAATCCACATCCTTTCTAAAGACATCAAAATCAGAGGAAAAGTACTCGGTACTCAAGAACCTAATGCATTAATTGCTTCCAGTTAAGATAAACACATCGAAAGGTAGTTTTTGAGAGCTTAAAAATACATCAGGAGCCTTAGAACGAAGTCCCCTTACATTTTGATAATAAAGAGAAAAGCATTTCAGTTTTTTGAGTTATTAAGACTTTCAATTGGCGGCAATACTGCTGTATTCGCTTTAGACCTTCGGACAAATTCTTTGACAAAAGTGTTACTGACTGGGCCATATTGATGGAGATAATAGTAAGTTAAGCATAGAATCAGGAACATACATTTTAAAAGAAGCGACGCTACTATTGGCTCTAGAAATTTTTTTACACTTGACCAAGTTTAAATTATCACTAATGTTCAAATATCTAGACACTCACAACCCATATTATATGATATTTTATTTATTTTTTTATTATTACCTTTTTGTTTTTTGCAACCGTATACCAAAGTAAGAAAGGTCATACGTTGAATGGATTGAGTTGAAAAAAAATTATTTTTTATATACAAAAATGAATGAAGTGATAAAATTTATTTCAATTATTATACCTAGCGTGAGCATGGGACCTTCGACCGGTATATTTAACGAAATTAGCATTCGAATCGGCATCCTCTACAACCCCTAAAACGACTGAAAATTAACAAAAACAATTTTATTTGGCGTATGAAGCAAACCAAGAATGAAGCGATGATATGATAATAAACAATAATATCTACGATTACTTAAATAGAATATAATTTTCTTATACTTTCAGCATTTTATTGACATTGCAATTGCAAATTTTTATTATTTTTTTTTTTTTGTTGTGGTTTTATAAACATTCTGTAAATTACAATTTTGTGGCTGAAAACTAAAATACTTTATATACAGAAAACCAACATTTATACTAATACATATACATACTATATATTATATGCAATGCTTATATTATAGTTGTATTTGTATACAGTATTTTGTATCTTTAAAATTAAAAATTTCTATTAATTCCGTTAAGAAAATTATTTAAACAATCTTAATAAAATAATATATAAGTAATTGTTCAATATACTCAACCATAACTATAAATACCACACCAACCATAAAATAATTGAAACCACTATAACCATTTTTTAATCAAATTTGAAAATTTTGTTTAAATATAAATTATGAAAATTTCAAATACAAAATTTATTTTGGTTAAATTAATAATGAATATAATATAGTCAGTCATTAATTTTTCTTTTAAAAATACGATTATAAAATTCGATTATAAATATGTATAAAATCAAAAAAATAAATATTTTAATTTAAAATTAATTTATAAAATGATTGAAATTTAATTAAAAATTGAAAAAAAAAAAAAAATGTATATTTCATTTTATATTTCATAATTTTCATTAATATAAATAATTATATAGACAAAATGTCTCTTTGTGTTGTTTCCACTTGAAGAAGTCAAATCAATTTGAATGAATTTTAACTAAATTTTTAATTTTTTAATATTCTGTGTATGTTAAGATACGATTTTAATACCAGTTAGCAGTTACAGAGATTACAGTGCCTACTGTGATAAAATACAATTTTAATTTCAAATGAGTGGCTTGCAGTAAAACGGAGTTAGCTCTACTGTCATAAAATACGATTTTAATTACAATTGAGTGGCTTTTAGTAAAACGGAGTTAGCTCTACTGTCATAAAATACGATTTTAATTACAATTGAGTGGCTTGTAATAAAACGGAGTTAGTCCCGTTAGACTCACTGTGATAAAATACGATTTTAGTTACAATTGAGTGGCTTGCAGCAAAAAGGATGTAGTCACTGTGATAAAATACGATTTTAATTTTAATTGAGTGGCTTTAAGTAAAACGGAGTTAGCTCTACTGTCATAAAATACGATTTTAATTACAATTGAGTGGCTTACAGCAAAAAGGAGGTAGTCTACACTGTGATAAAATACGATTTTAATTGCAAATGAGTGGCTTGTAGTAACACGGAGTTAGTCCCGTTAGACTCACTGTGATAAAATACGATTTTAATTACAATTGAGTGGCTTGCAGCAAAAAGGATGTAGTCACTGTGATAAAATACGATTTTAATTACAATTGAGTGGCTTACAACAAAAAGAATGTAGTCACTGGAATAAAATACGATTTTAATTTCAATTGAGTGGCTTGTAGTAAACGGAGTTAGCTCTACTGTTACAAAATACGATTTTAATTACAATTGAGCGGCTTGCAACAAAAAGAATGTAGTCACTGGAATAAAATACGATTTTAATTACAATTGAGTGGCTTGTAGTAAAACGGAGTTAGCTCTACTGTCATAAAATACGATTTTAATTACAATTGAGCGGCTTGCAGCAAAAAGGATGTTGTCACTGGAATAAAATACGATTTTAATTACAATTGAGTGGCTTGCAGCAAAACGGATGTAGTCACTGTAATAAAATACGATTTTAATTACAATTGAGTGGCTTGCAACAAAAAGAATGTAGTCACTGGAATAAAATACGATTTTAATTTCAATTGAGTGGCTTGTAGTAAACGGAGTTAGCTCTACTGTTAAAAAATACGATTTTAATTACAATTGAGCGGCTTGCAACAAAAAGAATGTAGTCACTGGAATAAAATACGATTTTAATTACAATTGAGTGGCTTGTAGTAAAACGGAGTTAGCTCTACTTTCAAAAAATACGATTTTAATTACAATTGAGCGGCTTGCAGCAAAAAGGATGTAGTCACTGTGATAAAATATGATTTTAATTTCAATTGAGTGGTTTGTAGTAAAACGGAGTTAGCTCTACTGTCATAAAATACAATTTTAATTACAATTGAGTGGCTTGTAGTAAAACGGAGTTAGCTTACTGTCATAAAATACGATTTTAATTACAATTGAGTGGCTTGCAACAAAAAGAATGTAGTCACTGGAATAAAATACGATTTTAATTACAATTGAGTGGCTTGTAGTAAAACGGAGTTAGCTTACTGTCATAAAATACGATTTTAATTACAATTGAGTGGCTTGCAACAAAAAGAATGTAGTCACTGGAATAAAATACGATTTTAATTACAATTGAGTGGCTTGTAGTAAAACGGAGTTAGCTCTACTGTCATAAAATACGATTTTAATTACAATTAAGTGGCTTGCAGCAAAAAGGATGTTGTCACTGGAATAAAATACGATTTTAATTACAATTGAGTGGCTTGCAGCAAAACGTATGTAGTCACTGTAATAAAATACGATTTTAATTACAATTGAGTGGCTTGCAGCAAAACGGATGTAGTCACTGTAATAAAATACGATTTTAATTACAATTGAGTGGCTTGCAACAAAAAGAATGTAGTCACTGGAATAAAATACGATTTTAATTACAATTGAGTGGCTTGTAGTAAAACGGAGTTAGCTCTACTGTCATCAAATACGATTTTAATTACAATTGAGTGGCTTGTAACAAAAAGGATGTAGTCACTGTAATAAAATACGATTTTAATTACAATTGAGTGGCTTGCAGCAAAACGGATGTAGTCACTGTAATAAAATACGATTTTAATTACAATTGAGTGGCTTGCAGCAAAACGGATGTAGTTACTGTAATAAAATACGATTTTAATTACAATTGAGTGGCTTGTAGTAAAACGGAATTAGCTCTACTGTCAAAAAATACGATTTTAATTACAATTGAGCGGCTTGCAGCAAAAAGGATGTAGTCACTGTGATAAAATATGATTTTAATTTCAATTGAGTGGCTTGCAACAAAAAGGATGTAGTCACTGTAATAAAATACGATTTTAATTACAATTGAGTGTCTTGTAGTAAAACGGAGTTAGCTCTACGGTCATAAAATACGATTTTAATTACAATTGAGTGCCTTGAAGTAAAAACTAGTTAGCCCTACTGTAATAAAATATGATTTTAATTACAATTGAGTGGCTTGCAGCAAAACGGATGTAGTCACTGTAATAAAATACGATTTTAATTACAATTGAGTGCCTTGAAGTAAAAACTAGTTAGCCCTACTGTAATAAAATATGATTTTAATTTCAATTGAGTGGCTTGCAACAAAAAGGATGTAGTCACTGTAATAAAATACGATTTTAATTACAATTGAGTGCCTTGAAGTAAAAACTAGTTAGCCCTACTGTAATAAAATATGATTTTAATTACAATTGAGTGGCTTGCAGCAAAACGGATGTAGTCACTGTAATAAAATACGATTTTAATTACAATTGAGTGGCTTGTAGTAAAACGGAGTTAGCTCTACTGTCATAAAATACGATTTTAATTACAACTGAGTGGCTTGCAACAAAAAGGATGTAGTCACTGTAATAAAATAAGATTTTAATTACAATTGAGTGGCTTGTAGTAAAACGGAGTTAGCTCTACTGTCAAAAAATACGATTTTAATTACAATTGAGTGGCTTGCAGCAAAAAGGATGTAGTCACTGCGATAAAATATGATTTTAATTTCAATTGAGTGGTTTGCAGTAAAACTGAGTTAGCTCTACTGTCATAAAATACGATTTTAATTACAATTGAGTGGCTTAGAGCAAAAAGGATGTTGTCACTGTGATAAAATACGATTTTAATTTCAATTGAGTTGCTTGTAGTAAAACGGAGTTAGCTCTACTGTCATAAAATACGATTTTAATTACAAGTCAAGAGATTGCACCAAAAAAGGTGGAGCCCCTACACTGGAATAAAATACGATTTTAATTTCAAATGAGTGGCTTTTAGTAAAACGGAGTTAGCTCTACTGTCATAAAATACATTTTTATTACAATTGAGCGGCTTGCAGCAAAAAGGATGTAGTCACTGTGATAAAATACGATTTTAGTTTCAATTGATTGGCTTGCAGTAAAACGGAGTTAGCTCTACTGTCAAAAAATACGATTTTAATGACAATTGAGTGGTTTTCAGCAAAAAGGATCTAGTCAGTGTGATAAAATATGATTTTAATTACAAGTTAAGAACTTGCACCGAAAAAGGGGTAGCCCTACACTGTAATAAAATAGGATTTTAATTGAGTGCCTCGAAGTAAAAACTAAGTAGCCTTACTGTGATAAAATACGATTTTAATTAGAATTGAGTAGCTTGCAGTAAATAATAAGTAGCCCCACTCTTATTTTGTAATATACCCTCTATGTTAAGATACGATTTAAATTTCAATTAGATGGCTTGCAATAAAAGCAAGTAGTCCCATCGTGATTAAATACAATTTTAATTATAATTGCATCAATTCAAAAATTAATATGGTACTATTGATGAAATATACAAAATAGCAATGATGTAATCAAGTTAAGTCTAGAGCAAAATAAATATTGTTCAGCAGTTTTTTGGTTATTTAGCCAATCATTTGATAAAGGTATGGCATGACTGTACACACTTAAACAATTTCTTCCACAAAACTATTATTTATTACAGAAGCATTATCAAGTTATGTCAGCCGTACTACGCAGGTACGATTTTATACATCATCTATACTGTGAACTTACCAGTAATAAATGAAACATGCACTGCCACTTTCGCTGATGATATGACCATATTAGCATCGCATAATTTTTTATTTTATTTTACTTAATTCCGAGCTTAAATCAAGCAAGTTATAATACATATTATCTATTTATTACAATTTAGGTTAAGTTTAATTAGTAGAAGATTACAAGTTAAGAAAAAATAATAATAGTTTTAATAAAAAAAAATAAATAAACTAACGTGAGAAAAAATATAAAAAGAAAATAGAAACGAGAAAAAAAAAGAAAAGAAAAAGCAAAACTAAAAATTTATTCTAATTCAAAAAAAAAAAAACAAAAAAAAAAAACAATAATCAAGTACATGCAACAGATTCTGCAACATAGCATAAAACAAATTTAACAATGGCTAAAGAAGTGGAGAATCAGATTGAAGGGACCAAAATTGACACATGTACCAAAATGTAACATGGCCCAAAATTTCATATTTGCCCTGAACAGAAAAACTTGTCTGCCGGTGGTGGTACTATACCTCCTATTTTTATTTTTTTCAGATAAGTTAACTCTTACTCTTATTTTTGATAATATCGAATTTTATGTTAAAAAAATATTATTTTTGAAAATAACTAAATTAACAATATACCTCTCAATTGCATTGTAATTGCATTGTGGGTAAAATGAGCTAGCTGCCGAAGTTATTTTGATATTGATTAGCACTTTCCCATATGATAGCAAATGTCTAGTGAGTAATATATTTATGTTTTTTCCCGAAATGGTGTCGAACCCCTCGCAACAATACGAAAAACAATCGTATTGGCTAAAACAGTTTGATTAAAATTATATCAAAACATATTTATTACATTATTAAAACAGTTATTATTAATACACCAAAAAATAGTTATTATTCATACACCAAAACTCATTAAAATAAAAGCTACCTCGTGTTTGTTGTAAACCTTTAATTTTACGAACAAATTGATTAAACTCATGATTTAAATTTTTTAATTATTTTTATATTATTTTATACAGGCCCGAACTTTGTTTCAGATATGTTTAATAGTTATTATACTTTTTATCAGCTACGTTTAATAATTCGGCCTGGGTATAGGGCATATTACATAAACTCACACTGCAAACATTACATTGCGAAAAAGAACTTGGCAAAAAAACTCGTTTCGCAAAAACGCATATTTTATCAAAAATGGTAGATGACAAATTTTTACTTTCCAAAACCTCCATGTCCATCCATATATTGAACCATGTTTTAAAATTATATCTTGTATGTCCATGACTTATAACAAATTATATTATATAACTTCTTTATGCAATTACTGATATAGATTCAATATCATTAGACTGAGCTAAAGAGCATTATTTTCTTAATAATTTTATTAAATACATTTATATATACATTTTTTTTTTGAAACGTACCATTATCATAACTTGACAGATATTTTATTTTTGTTTGCCTTTACTGGTTTTTTCGTTATTCAAAACGTTAACTCACAAGATTACCAAACTAATCTGCTTCAAATGAAATATAAAACAATATAAAGAATATTTTTTTTTTATTCTATTTATTATTTTTTTTTACAAAATTTATTACATATATATTTTTTATTGTTTAAAAAAAAAAAAAAAAAATTCTTAAAAAAGGATATCATCATCATCAGATACATGTCCATATATATATATACAAGTATATACATTATGTTCCCATCATATGGATTATTTTTAATGAGATCACATATTATCATTAAAGAGCATTCAAAATGACATTAATACTTATGTCATGAAATTACTTTATTCCTTTATATAAATATACATTTTTTATATACTATATATATATATATATATTATATAATATTATGTATGACCAATGATGAGTACTTGTAATTTTTTATATATATTTACGTATATATTATATCTCCGGTATACCAGACATCAGTTACATTCATGTAATACAATATTTTATATATATACATATATATATATATATATATACATAATCGGAGATAATGTATAATGGAGAGATTTCACTGGAAAATGTGAAAATCGAAAACAAAAAGAAACAAAATAATAATAATAATAATAATAGAAAAAATTATAATGATAAATACTAAATACGATATAGTACATACGTGATTTTACAGGATAATAATTATTACAATTACTTTAATTATATTTATATATATATATATAGATAGCCATATATGTAAAAATTTAATCATATCCAGTTGTACAGTGTAATCAGTATTACCTAATCTTAATAGAAGCTTAAAATTATTTAAATTAAATTTTATATTATAAATTCCAAACCTTTTTCTAGTTACTTCCGCAATACAGTTTGTATTCTAATTTAATCCTTAAAAGAATGTATAAAGGATTTTCAAATATTCGACTTGCAATTTATTTCGATTTTCATTTTGACGTTTTTCAAATGGCTTTGGATCGTTTCATAGTCTTTTTTGAGTTTTTATGTTACAGTGAAATAAGACCGCAAAATTTAGGTTCTTATTTCATACTAATGTTGGTGCGATAATATTTGGGGCGTTAATTCGTGAAGTTGTACTTACTGAATAGGCAATAACAAATATGATCGCAAATATCTGGTATATAATATAAAGCTGAATTCGACTATTGCAAAAGATTGTATTAAAAACTATTTTTCCATTTTTTGTAAATAAACTAACTTGGAAATTTAACTACCATTTAAAATGTAGCTTTGGGTTACTTTAAACCATCTGATAGATTAGACATTTTGGCAACATTGTATTTTAATGTTCATTATGATTTTTTTCTTGTTTCATAATAATGTCCTTTTTATCCTAATCATTTAATGTTGTAAATGTGATTATATATATATATATATACATTTATGTATAGAAGTCTAATACGTTTATTATAATATTATAAGATTTTATATAATGAATACTCTGTACAATAATTATATGGAATCATTTAAAAGTTTAAGTGAATAAAATATTTTTTGGGTGGTAGCAACAACGATTATACCTACACAACACAACACTCTTTAACGTTTTAAATTTCATATTATTTAATGGCTTAACATGGTTAATATGGATTCCCTAAAGAGAGGCTATTTCATTTAAAGTAATAATAATTACTATAATTATGTAGATATTTACTATGTAATTATGTTTTTTATATAATATGTATAAATATATTTTTATATAAATTATTTTTGTAACATATATACACCAATGTATTCATATCAGAGATTCTGCATAAATATTGTAATGTATCAAAAAGCTATAATGCATATTTAAATAAATTTATTCATTCTAAATAGACTTCTGTTTCTATTTATTATAAAAATTAAAATTAAATAAAATTTAAAGATGGTAGACATCTCTGGAGTAAAATTAATGGTTCAAAAATGTTATAACAATGCACATCAATGTTATAAATTAAATTAAATTAAAGTAAAATTGATATGTTATTAAAGTAAAATGGAATGGATAATATTCATATTCAATCCATAATTATTGATATTTTATTATAATTCGAAAGTAATTCATTTACTTAACAGAATCAAATTGATTACCAGCCGACCGATATAGTGTCTAACTACATCTAACTATCATTAATAGTATTTATAATAATACTGTTAATATTCAATCGATAATTATTAATATTTTATTATAATTCGAAAGTAATTCATTTACTTAATAGAATCAAATCGATTGCCAGTGGACCGATATAGTGTCTAACGACATCTGACTATCGTTTAACTGTTAGTTTTAATTAATAATACTGCTAATATACTATCTTAACAGTATTTTCAATCAATGCTAATTAATATAGTTCATGAATAGTATTTTTAATAAAATCTACTTAACAAATGGTACTTGGTTTGAATCATGCTTGGCCAATTTTTTTCTTGGAGTTATTTATTATATTAATAATTTTTTCTTGTAATTTTTTTTTTATATATACAATCTGATTGTCATTAATACTAAAAATGAAAATATTCTATTATAAAGTTGAAGCAGTGTAAAAAAACATTAAAAAAAAAATAACATATTGTTGTATAATTGTTATAACATCCAGACTCTGCATAATAGAAATTTAGGCTTTTTATTGGTAATAAATAAAACAGTTAAACTACTGGTACTACTTTCTGCAGCTCATTGTAAAGTAAAGCGAGCCTTTACAAAACCCATTTCATTCAATGCCACGACAGCTGTGTCCCTCTTCAATATTGGCACCCTTCAACACTTTTTCTCCAGGAAATATTTCAATGACCACGCTTATCATTTTTAATATAAATTTTGGCTCTTTTTCATCCGTAGAGCTTCAAATAAACACTTGTTTACAGATTTTAGGTAAATCTATGACCTTTGAATGCATATTTATATTAGGTTCAGATTGAAATTGTTTGTATATAATTTCTATTAGTTCTATAAGTAGATATAAGAATTGTAATAGCGAGATGGCCCACATCATACCCGGAAAAGGGGCCAATATTTTGGCCATGTGCAATTGAAATGATGAAATTATAAAATTAAATTAAATTTAGTCTTCGTATTTAGATTAGCCTATACTTGACTTAGGTAGAGACATGATATTTAATTGTTGTACATTACTAAATAAATACATAATAGAAGGGAAATTAATCTGTCAAAAAAATTGCAGAAATGCACAGTATCCTTACAAATCTTAAATCAATTAAATATTTATTATGAAAAGAATATATTCAAAATCTTACAATAGGCTGAACGGTGCAGTAGATAGACCGATTATCTGTTAACCGAAAAGTCTGAAATTTTTGTCTTCCTTCATAGGTGTTTCGAACTAGTCTAGAACCCTTTGTAATTGAAATAAACTAAATAATCAAAAATAATTTAGAGCATAATTCTGGTAATGACTTAAATAAAATAGAACTGTCAAAAACATGAAAAACAAAAAAAATAATGGATATTATACATATATATATTTTAAAATATCAAAGCAAATATTTTTTTTTTTTAGTATCACTAATGATAACCAAAACCGGTAGGTAATAGAAACGACATGAAAGTCGGATGCATTTTAAAATTCTCAAATTATAGAAAAAAAATAAACTTGTACTTTTTGTAAAAGAGTCAAAAACCTTTTGATGTATTTTGGAATACTGAAAAGCTGAATGTGCACTCAAAGAAAAAATTTTGAAAAAGTTACAGTATCCAAGTCCTGAGAGGAAATCGAACCAGTACTCAGATTAGTTCTCAGATTAATACAACGATTTGACTACATCGGAATAGTAACTATATAATGAGACGATTCATTTGTTGAGTATACAACGATTACACTACATCGGAATAGTAACTATATAATGAGACGATTCATTTGTTGAGTCAAGCGGATCTATAATGAGGTAGATGTGTTAACTGCGCCACGTAGCTTTCAGCAAAAAGTTGTATTTGATCTGCCTAATTGCGAATTGCACATTGACTTTTTGAAAAAAAAAAAATTAAATTAAATTAGACTTGCATTGTTTACTAAACTGAATCACCTCCTAAATATATTTATGTATATCCCACTAATAGAATGCACCGACTCTATAATATATATATGTATATATATGATCTAGACAGTTTATTCTATAGATATATATATATATATATAGTGTGCTATACATACTCTATATACTATATACATATTATATACATACTATATTAATATATATATATATAATGAAAAGTCTAGATTGGTACATTGAAACTGCAATTTACATACACATAAAAACCCATAAATTATAAACACATACCATTGTTACACAAATTTAAAAATTTTATTTCAACATTTTGTACAAATTTAGCCCCCATATTGCTTTATCAGACAATTTTTTTTTTTGCATTTTTTTTCTTTTTCTTAAGTAAATAAGAATACTGAAAAAAAAAATTCAAATTAGATACATATCTACATACAAAAGCTTATAGTTTTATATCCTTCGGCTGTTTTATTTTTATATTAAAATTCTGAATTCTATGAATTAATTTGTGAAAGTGTGAAATTTAATTTGACTAAAGAACACAAAGTCATGTTATTATTTTAATAGAATTATTATGTATAAAATTTAATTTCATATAATTATGTAGGTTTTAGAATATAGAAAATTTGTGTTTGAAAAGAAAAACTTTTGATTTTTATTAAACTTAATTTTGTTAATTTTACCGGTAGGTAATAGAAACGACAAGGAAGTCGGGTGCATTTTAAAATTTTCAAATTATAGAAAAAAATAAACTTGTACTTTTTGTAAAAGAGTCAAAAACCTTTTGATGTATTTTGGTATACTGAAAAGCTGTATATTTTTATGAAAATTATGAAATTTTGATACAATTATTTGAATCGTTTTAAATAAGTGTGATTTAAAGGAATTTTAAATCCTTTTTGAGTTCGTATTTTTACTTTGATAAAAAAATATCAAAGTAAGGTATTTAATTTTAAATTTTGAACATGTTAGAAATGTGATTATTGCTATTAATTTATGTTCAATTATAAACAAAAGTTATCAATTATTAATATATATATGTATATTGTTATATATAATATATATATATAAATATATAAATCACTTGAACAACATTAAATGATACAGGTTATTAAAAGGATTAAAAGGACATTATAAATCAATAAAACATCATGGCTCTTCTAAGAGAGATGTTGTACCCGCGTTAGACCTAATTAGTATATCCCAAAGATAGCTGGCGTTCCTAGCTTTCCATAAATTTTTGGATTTAAGCTAGAATTAAGATTATCACTAGTTTAATTATCGCTAGTATAACTAAAATTATGATCATTACAATGCCATTATAATAACATTATAAAAGAATTATATTATAATGCTGTTATAACAGCATTAAAAGAGACTTATAATAATGTTATAAGTACACGAAACAAAAATAATTTTAAAAAAAAAAAATTCATGAAATTTAAGAGGAGCGCTAAGTTGATTGTGTTGCTAGAAAAAATGAATTTTTTTTTTAAATTTTTGAACAAGCTCTATTATGTACTTATATAAAAGCACTATATAAGTCTTATTGATATTCTTATAAGACTCTTATAATTGCTTTATAAACATTTTGTATTAGGCTTATTACAGCTACACACTGCCCTTATAAAATACTTACAAAAGCATTAAAAGCGTTTATAAAACCTTTATAAACCTTTATACCTTTACACACTTAAAGCGGTTCTGTAGAAGCTTATAGAGCAAAATTATAAACTTATAAGAAGTTATTTAAGCCAATTATTAGATTTTTATTATATCTAAATTGCTGGCTGGGAAAGTAAATGTTGAAAGAAAAGAAAAGCAGAACGTTTTCTACCTATTTCATTTTCGAACAAAATGTTCCTTTCCATCACATACCGAAAAGTATTCTTAACTGCTGAGTCATCATTAAGTGGTGTGTACAAAATTGGCGCTCCTGCTTCTTTACCTTTTGCATCATACTTTTTAAAATAATAGATTGCAATATCACGACCAAACTGAATTTGACTCAACTGATCTTGATATTTTCTATGGAACTGCCAAGCATTTTGAAAAAACTAATAAATACTAGTTAATTTTAACCTTCACTTGGGCAGGATTAACGTATGTTAATATTTACTTTTTTACTTTTGCATAAAAACTTCATTATTTGGCCATCAATCTTAATGAAATTAGAGATCAGTGCCTAATTTTTTTAGTAGATATTGAATATATAAAGAAAAGTTCGGAAAAACGTGTCTATGTCCAATTTTTCGGCAATTTAATTTTTTTTTCTTCGTTGTTGGACAAGATTAACATATGTTAATATTTTTTTTATTCATACAAAATCTATGGCATTCTATAAAATTTTTGTAATTATTTCGATAAAAGTTGAAAAATAAGATAAAAGGTTCTGAAACATTTTAAATTGAAATAGAAATATATTAAAATTATTATATTTTAAAACATAAAGTAAAAAAAGCACCAAAGGTTTTTTGAAAAAAAATTTTGTTTTGAATTTTATTTTTGGTATTTTATAAATAGAAAAATTCTGCTACGAAGTTAAATTAAATATTTATGTCAACCATTGATGTATTGAAAATTGCGGTGATGTTTCACAATCAGTTAAACTTTTTGTTAATGGATATCGGACCTATCGATTTTTGTCGAAAAATATTTTGTTGTCTAGTCCTTTGATATGTTGATGGAATTTTATTCCACTTTGTGCCATCCTTTCCAATAAAATATTGATTTGAATCAACAATGTGATTATTTTCTTCTTGTAGGTACTTTGGATTCATCATCTAGTGACTCAGCCTCAGAATAATGACCATCACTTACGTCTAATATGCATTTTTTAAGCATCTGATTCTGCATTTTCATTTTTCGAAATACGATAATCTTCATTTTTATCTTTGTCATCATTATCATCACTTTCGACTCTTGAGGGACCAGCAACTGCTTCAAATACTATTTATTTCGGTGGTCCGACATCAACATGTTCATCATCTAGCACATGTTCTACCAATCTAGAGAAATATGCTTGTTCTTCTTCAAACGATAACCTGTAAAAATAAGTTTTTTGTATCTTTTGTGTGCATTTTTGTTTTTTTTTTTATTGATTTTTTGTGTTTCTCATAGTATAAATCAATAAGTTTTGATAGTTTTGATTGATGAAATATCAATAGTTTTGATTGATTCCGAAGAAATTTATTGATATTTACACCAAAATGTAGGAAATTTCAAAAAATTTTTGCACTTTTACTAAAAATTACAAAATTTACTTACCCGCCTAACTGAACGTACATAAAATTTTAAACTCTTCCATATTATTGCAAATATTGAAAATTCAATAAATAATCTTTCCAAAATATATATATATATTTTATTTAATTTTTTTTTTATTTCACTGAAATAGATACACTGTTGTTGTTGCAACTACTAACTCTGTTATAAGTACCTTGTCACAAACGGAAGTCCCCAGTAGCACTTCCTTTTTCTAAAATACCGGTATTTTCAAAAAAATATCTTAGAGGATAGATATTCGCTGGTAATAAAAGCAAACATAAAAGTAACAGTAATGCACATACAAAAATAATCATAAAAACATAAAAAACACTTATGTAAAATTCTTCATACAAAATATATGGAAAAACTAAAAATATTAACATATGTTAATCTTGCCCGCTCACGTATATTTCATTTGCCGCCCAAGTGAAGGTTAAATAGATATTTCGTATATGTAATATAAAAAAAATGTTGAAAACCAACTTAATATAAAACCATTTTTTTTTTTTTTGTATTTTAAAAATATAAATAACTTATAACAACAAGATAGACAAACGAATTATTGTTAATTACTTAAATACGAACGAAATACTTATTACTTTCAACACTACTTCAACCCTTAGAACACTAATATACATATACATACGAATAGACTAACTTCTCAATTTCAACCAACAATAATTTAGCAATAACTTTTACTTAGAAATAATTTCACAATATATTTCGCAATAATTTAGTCATATTTATTTTTACAATACTCATAAATCATAACATAACAACTGTAAAGTGTGTTGTTTATTAAATGAGCATAATGATAATTATTATCTCTTCAAAAATTAACTTAAATTCAAGAGAGTCACAATTTCACCATTATCGGCATTATCACAATAATTTCACAATAATTTCACAATAATCAATCAGATGAGAAAAACAAAACAAAAACTGATTGCTTGTACGTACTGTATTTGTTCAACATTCAGTATATGTGTACTGCACAAGTTCAATACTATTCCAGCCAGGTACATTTTTTTTGTACATCGTATTTTGATTTTGTTATACATATAATTTAAGAGAAATTTATAATTCTCATCATTAAAGAGAAACTATTGTACGGTTAGGTTACGTTAAATTTTAAAATAACGGTTTTTCATTGTCATTGTTTTACAATAGCTATTTTTCAATTAAATGTAAAATGTATAAGGCAGGAATGGAATTTTGTGAGGGGATATTTTTAAAATGACGTAAAAAAATGAAAATGTGTAACAAAATGCAAGCTAAACATATAATTATAAAAAAAACTTACAAAAATATATGAAATTATAGTTGTGTAAGAGAAGAAGAAATAATATTTTGTATAGCGATAACAACAAATTTGTTTTCACTCTCAATTTAACAAAAAATGTTACTATCGCAGTGATAAAACCCTTACAAAATGCCGAAAAAAAATTTGTGATCTTATCAAATGCCACTCCAGGCTACAATTCCAAAATATTGGCTTAAATCATAATTTGCGACTATTCTAAATAAACCAAATGTTAAAACATGCAGTCATTTTAGAACAATTAGCTTGATATGAGTCATCTTTATGTGCATTACTCACCAGAGAATATATAACAAAGTGGATGAACAGGTCAATTATACACAAAGGACTCGGTTCTATATTTTCGTAAATGACATGGAACCACAAATGTTTTATATTTAATCCAAGTACTTTGTACAGTTATCAATCACGTTGTAATTTTGTTTCATTAACTTCGAAAAACCCTTTGATAAGGTAATTGAGGTTCTCGAAACCACGGAAAACGATTAAAATAGATTTACGGATAATAGAAAATTTATATTAAGCACAAACTACACGTGACCGAGTGGAAAATAAATTGACCAATGATATAAAACTGATAAATGTGTTCATATAATATACAAGAAATGTTGTAAGGCACAATTCAAATTGAAAATTTGCTTCTTGCATAGTTGTGAGCCATTTTACCTCCATTCTAGTATAGTTATAAAGCAGAAGTAAAAAATTAGTCGATTTGAGGCACAAATAAAGAGATAAAAAATGGAAAATATGGATCCAAATTTGCAAATTGACATATTGAACTATTCAAATATATTAAAAAAACTTTCAAAGTTTTTTTCTAAATATCCATAGATGGATTAACGTACAAAAAATATCTGTTTACAACATATATTATCACAGTCAAAGGTAATATTCAATTATTATTATGTATGTACAATTATGTAATATACAATTATTGTACAGGAATTATTATTTATTGGAATTATCGCTCTTGTTGTAGTTCAAATACAGCAGAGACAAAAAATAGAACAAATTTAATCACTTATAAGGATTTTAACATCTAGATTCCTTCTATATACTAAATTAAATTATATTATTTATTTTTAATCCGCTAATTCCAAAAACACATAATTGAGTTCAAATATATTTATAGATAGCTATTTAATTTTAATAAGTTCGTGGATACAATATTGGATAAAAATATATTTTGAAAAACGATAGAACAAAGGTGTAACGTAAAGTTCAAAATATTGTTGAATTTGTGGAAAATATTTCAATTGGTAGGATTAAAACGGATTTTTTGCAAATTTAAAATAAAAAAAAAAAAAGAAAAGCAACAATACCTAGACGGTATATTTTTGAAATAATCTGTTACTTTTGTAACTAGCTAAGACCGTTAATAGCGTATCTTATATAGACCGTTATCTTACAAGATAAAAAAACTGAATATGATATAACAGTTTATATAAAAAAAACATCAAAACAACAAGGATACTTTCAAATGTCCTTTTCGTCTTAAAGATAATATTTCCTGTATTTTTTGACAGCTATAAACACCAGGTATCCTTGGGATATATAGTCATTAGGTTCTAAGATTTTTTATTGATTTATAATCCCCTTTTAATCCTTTTAATATCTTGTATCATTTAATATTGTTCAAGTGATTTCTATATATATATATTATGTATAATAATATACATATATATATATATTAATAATTGATAATTTTCATCAATGATCATTACAGTGCATTTTTAAAATACATAATATTGACTTATCACTATCAACATTGTAAAAAAAAAAATTACTCAGGTTTTCACGGAGCCTCAACAAGATCGAATTTTTAAGCCATGATAGAGATCGAAATCTTTTGGTAGAAAAGCATTAACACAATACGCCCAAAGCTTTTTTACACTTGTATTAGTACAATTAGCTGTAGCTATAGTATACTTATACATAACACAATATTGTAACTATCATTTTATATCGTTTTAATCTATAATCCAATTAAAAGTTGAATTTGTGTTGTAATCAGTTTTAACCTAAGCATCCCCTAAAAGTCATAATCTATACATCGGCTGACATAAACGATCAAAATGCTTTTACTCAAGTAAATTATTACATATTATGCCAGTTAATTTTTGAAATGTTAGTCAATTTATTCAGAAAGCCATCCACCCTATACTTAAATAACCCCATATTAAAATTTAATTGAATTCTCAAATCTAAAATAATAATTTTCAAAATTCAAAAAACAAAGAAAAAAAAAAAACAATCTTTCACAGATCTTCATAAATCTTTTTTCAATTTTCTAAAGGAATTGATGATTTTATAAAATGAAAATTTCAATTTAAATAAAAACCAAAAAAATACATAAATACTTATGTAATACATATATCTAATATATTACATATGTATATATGTAAAATCTAAAGATTTAATATTTAAATAATTTTAATTTTGATCATAAATCTGTTTCTGATATATACAAGTATGTATTTTCAAATTTCTAATTCAAATTTTATATGCATTCAAAGTAAATTCGGTTGGTGTCGGTAATTTAAAACCAAAAAAAAAAAAAAAAAAAACAAATAAAAAAAGAAATTTAAACCAAATTCCACTCTAGGTAAATTGGTTCAATAAACTTTCAAAATAAAATTTATTTTTTATCATTTATTTTAGTATTATATATACATATATATATATTATATATATAAATAGATAATATATTGCAAAAAAAGAAAAATTCAAATAAATTCATTTGTCTTCAACAATATTTGTTTGGTGATTTATTTTGTACATATATATCTAAGTAATAATACATACATAGTAATTCTAGTTAAACCATTACCATCACACAGTTATGTAGTGAAAAATCAAGTTTAAGCTGAACAAAAACATATAGTATAAATTGCAATTTGTATAATCCATATCTGATTTAATTTTCAAAGAAAAGAAAAACTAATATCAAAGGACATAATAATCCTTGTAACTGTTATTCTGCCAACCTATATAGGCAACCTATACAGAGCTAGTATACGAATTTGACTACTTATCGGTAGATTTTAGCTTTAAATTTCACTTAAAGCATTGTTATTTGTTAGATTTTTCAATCTTATTGGAATTTTCGCAACAAAAACAGTGATTAAGGATTCGTTTTTTTTTTTTAAATTATATAAATTTATGTACAATTGATTTATAAATTCGATTCTATAACTTATATTTTTAAAAATTAAATTAAATTTTTACTTATTATATTTTGTTACAGATTAAATAATTCGAAATAGAATGAGGGGATAAGAAATAGAGGGTATGGTTTTGCATGTTTTTACAACTTAAAAAATGATATTTTGATGAAATAAAATTAAAATCAACCTGTTTTTAAACAAATAAAAAAAATAACAATTAGCTAGTTCACAACTTTGCCTTTATATACCTAAGATATTTCAAATATATATTTGAGGTTGTCTTTGACCTAATAAAATTCGATTAAAGAATTTTTAGATAAATAAAATGTTGTCTGTTGTAAATTGTGTATGAAAACAAATTTCAAACAGTTTCACTCACTTTATTATTTTTTATAAGCCGATGTGTTTTTATTGATATAATTAATTTATGGAATAAAAGTCGAATTTTTATGTTGCAAATATATTTAATCTAGTTTTGTAATCTTTTTCCTGGATACGATAAATAGAAGTAATAATAATAAATAAAAGCAAAAAAACAAAAAAAAATAAATAAATCAATATTTCGGGAACGACTTACTTCTTTCATTATTTCATATAGTTTCACTCACTTTAAATAAATAAAAAAAATTCAATTGTCTCTGATAATCTTCAAACTTTTTTCATTGAAATACAGATTAGAAAATATAAATTTAAATTGTGGCGATTAGCAAATTATTAAATTTTTGTATTTTGTCTGTTATTATAAAGATCCTGAAATCAGCCGGTATTACGCACGAACCAGAGAGCATCATAAACGGGGTAGATTTTTTCATAATAAATTTTCAAAAGCTCAATTTGACCTTTAAATGACATTGTGGCCAAGAACGGTCTTCTATGAAATATTTGTGATATTTATAGGTACCGTTATGTAAAATTTCGTCTCACTCGGACGATTTCCAAATTTCCAAAGTTTATCTACCACGATTCAAAGCTTATCCACCACTTTGTTTCACCAAGTTTTAATAATTATTTAATTACATTTTTTTATATTGTAATATAAAAATGCTTCACTAATAATTGTATTATCATAATAAGCCATGCCTAACCGGACCTAATAGTTCTTCATAAGATTTGAGATTTGAATTTGAAACCGGATCTAAATATCTAACCTTTTATATAAATTTTACAAAAAATAAAACAAAAAAATTGTATTCCTACCTACGAGTAATAGATTATGGCACTGGAATGAAATTATTTGTTATTAATTAAAATTAGTCCAGAATCCAAAAAATCAATATATCAAAAATATTAAGTATTGATGCCTATACGTACTCAAAGAAGTTTTTATTTTATCAAAAAAAAAAAAAAAATATAAATATAAATTTTCTAAAAGTCCTTTACAATAATTTTTTTGTTCAAGGACTTCTAACATTAAATTTCAAACAACTAAAAATCAATTACTTAAATTGAACAAAAAAAAAAAATAATTCCATATTTTAGAAAAAAAAAAATTCCAGAAAAATTCTCATATTATTTTCTTTACATTTAGAACTAAGCCTCTACCACCACCATTCATAAGTTGTCTTTAAAATACAAAACTTCAAAAGAAAAATTGAAAATTCTTTGAAATTTCTGCTGTTAATTAAAAAATAAAAAAAAAACAAAAATGAAATAAAAAGTCAACTTTTGATGTATGCTTCTTCTTTAGATGGAAACCCTAATTTATAATTAATTTCTTTATTTTTTTAATTTTTTTATAATTATATGACAATTTATTTCTTTAAATTAGAATATACCTACATATTTTAATTAATTTTACTTTCAAATGCATGTACACCTATTTTTATTTCAGAATAATATTAAATCTAATTCTGTGGGCTTTGATAAAAATTTCCTTTATAAATTACCGCTCTCTTTTTTCTGTTGTTTTTGTAGATTACAGTATAGTTATACCGTAGTTATACCGTAGTTCATTCAATTCAATTCCAAAGTGCACAAATTTTGAAATCACTTCAATCTGTTTTGTTCATCAATGCTCAGGACATACTTAGATACTTATTTGACAATCAACTTGCAAAATATGGGCTACAAAGTCTTATCAGAGTAAATACAAAAATCGATCTACGTTTATTGGTCATGCTAAAATGTAAATGATTTTAGGAAGTTATTTAGCGTCTTTTAAAATTTCCACAATCCTACCATACAAAAAAAAAATTAATTTTTTGGTTAGCTTATTGCACTACTATTCTTTATATTTTGATTAATTTCAATTAGGAAACGGGTAACCGATTAAATCTCATTTAATTTGATTTGAATAAAATTAATGCGCCGGGATTTATGCAATATGACTACAAATAAATTTATATACAAATAAAAATTATAAACAACTTAAAAATGTTTTGAAATTTAACATTAAGTTACTTGGAAAATCAGAAAGACATACGAAATGCCTGAAAAACAAATTCGAATAGACCAATATCCCAAAGGACAAAATCCCTGAGTACAAGATCTCCAAAAGACAAAATCCTTATAAAAATATTGCCTATAGTTTATTTTATTGCGAATTGCCACTGCTCTTTATAGACAAAAATATAATTTTTTTTTAGGATCTTGGGATGACGATTTCGTATCCAAACCGAAATTTTGATTTTTATTTTCAATATCCAAATGAAGCTTTTATAGGTATCATCACCACTAATATCACAGAAATCTGAGACAAGTATGTAATACTACTACTACTGCTGTAGGAAAATATTTGTGAAAGACATGTTTTTAGCAAGAGCTTGTCATATATTAAAATCGCCCCACAAGTAATTGTACCAGTTTGGGTGCCTCAATTTACCATATTCGAGCTAGGGGTACAGTAAACTGTAGGATTTACGACAAATTAATAAGAGATAGCATTTTTTTTTATTATATTCTTCTACAGGATCATATGGATTCCAATCTGGGAGTTTTCGGTTGAAAGACTGACACTTATGGCCCAGTTTGTTAATATAAACTCGATTTGAATAATTTAATTTTTTTTTTTATATTTAATTATTTACTTGTAAGCATTAGTTATGCCTTCAAATTTCTGGTGCTGACACAAGACAGACACTCTACCAACTGTACGGCTCAATTTGTTAATATAAACTCGATTTGAATAATTCAATTTTTTTTTTATATTTAATTATTTACCTGTAAGCATTAATTATGCCTTCAAGGTTCTGGTACTGACACAAGACAAACACTCTACCAACTGTACGGCTCAGTTTGTTCATATGAACTCGATTTGAATAATTTAATTTTTTTTTTTATATTTAATTATTTACTTGTAAGCATTAGTTATGCCTTCAAATTTCTGGTGCTGACACAAGACAGACACTCTACCAACTGTACGGCTCAATTTGTTAATATAAACTCGATTTGAATAATTCAATTTTTTTTTTATATTTAATTATTTACTTGTAAGCATTGAATTATTTACTTGCCTTCAAAGTTCTGGTGCTGACACAAGACTGTTATCAACCAACAAATCCAATTAAATAAATCAGTTTCAAGGAGACATCAGGTGGAGATTTTAATTTTTTTAATATCTACCGATTGTTATTTACTCCAAAGATTTGGTTACAGAGTTTTTACAAAACAAATCGACACATTTACGTATACTGGTTTTGCAAATACGACACTAGAAACTGGAAACTATTATTTAGTCGAAACATGCTATGAACAAACAAATTATTTGGATCTTAAACAGTTATAATAGGTCTTAATTCTTAAAAAACATATCTATCAAATTTATTTAGGACAGCCACAATACATAACCATTTATTTATTTATTTACTACTATTTAATTCAAACAGTTTACAAAAAATATAAAATTACTCATTATTGTAGGTTCAGACATCTGCCCATTTTGTTAAACGAATTTGAAAATCTTTACCAGCCTATATCCGTAGTACATATTCAATAACGAAATTTTGTAAACTCTCTAAACATTTTTTTTATTTCACTAAAAGACTAACCCTCTTCTGAATATTTGTATAGCTATATAAAGAAGTGAGTAAATAAATAAAAAATAAATATTGGGTACAGTATTTCTAATTTCGTTACGCAAGCTTAAATTGTTTTTTAGTTATACACAGAGGCTCTTCACGTCTATCTATTCACAATATTTCTACACTATTTAAAGAGCAGAATTTTTTCTCTTCGTCTAGTAGAATTGGCTTTCTTGATCAGTTTTTCATTCAATTTATTCATACTTCACACATTCAAAATACTTAGCTACTTCTTATATTGCTATACTTAGCTATTGACTGTGTAACATATGAGTGAAAACAGTCATTACAAAAAATGAATTTGATTAAGGGATTATTATTGTTAAACAGAGAGAGAGAGAGAGAAAGATACGAAAAAAATGGAAATTTTGTAAATGAAGACGTTTAGAATGTCATATTAAAAATATTTTTTGAAAAACAATTCCATTATAAATTCTAAGAAATTTGCTTATGTAATATTTTATAACTGTAAAATATATCAACTTTCTCATCATATTTGCGTTATATTATTTGTCTTTTTTTTTCTTGTTTGTTTTTATTATTATTATTATTTTTTGATTATTTTAAAATCGTATTTGTCTTATTTATATGCTTTTGACATATGAGTCCTATCACGTTTTATGTCTTAGAAGAGGATAAAAATGTCAGGTACATCATGAACATCATGTTTGTTTTCTTCACTGTTCTGAATTTAGATTTTGATTCATTTTTTTTATTTTTTTTTATTTTACAGTTGTTATTTTTTATTTCTTGTAAATCCTATTCTTTACTCTTACTTGCATGGTATTTTTATCCTACAAATAATTTTCTTTACATTTTTTTTTTCCATTTTCTTTTCTAAGATTCGCAATATTTTTTTTCCATTTTTATTTTAGAATTTCTGTTCATTGTTGCTTGAAATTTTAATGTAAAAGAAAATATTTTGTTTTTACTGTTTTCATTATTATATTTTTGTTTTTTTAATATTTGAAATAAAAAGAGGAATTTTTTTTTTTTATATATGAAATATTAATGGAATATGGCTTTAGAATGAAATAACAGAATATTGGTTTAAGGTTTGCGCAATAAGATAAAATTTAAATCATTTATACATAAATATTATATCAGAATGTATGTAAGTGTGTCTGAATGAGCCATGTTATGAAATATATAAATTATTGTTGTATAATAGAAAGGCTTATTCATACATGTCTAGATATATTCATACACATACATATGTGTATATTAAATGAAGAGATCTTGAAGATTTTCTTTTCTTTATGATGATTTAAAATGAGCGGAAAAATATTATCCTTTTAAGTCCTTATGATATACAGATCTTATAAAGTGCTTAAAATTGTTTTATAACAGAGTTTTCTAACATTTTTGGTTTTTATTAAATTAGATAAGAAAACGCTGTGACCTATGTGACCTTGAGACATGAAAGGTCCAATGATAAAGTGATTAGTTAACTTGGTTTTTGTTAATTTTAATTTTTAAATATTCCTTTACTGTACTCATTCCTATTACAATATTTATTTATTTATTTATACAGAAAGTCGTATGCAAATCAACATGGTGTATAAAATTATTAATAGAAAATTGGATTGCAAAATTCAAGTATATAAATGAAGGTCTTGATTTCGAATAACACATTTTAATAGCTAATTAATTTAAGGATTTTAGGGTGACAGTTTAGTTATTAAAATATAAGAAAATAATTTTGTATACTAAAACATAGGTAAGTTAAAAAAAAGGATATATGAAAAGGAAGCGCAAATATTATCAAGGACTTTTGAAATCTAATTTTTTATATTCTTTTTAGCTATTTTAAAGTTGTAATGTTATTTTTAAAATCCATTTTGCTACATATTGTAGCCAAGTAAAGATATATTCCAAGCTATTAAATTAATTAAGCTCTTACTGGTTTTACTTATTCACATATTACCCTCAAAAAGAGCTGAAAAAATATTCAAATCCATAATGCCCACTTAATTTCAGAACTATTGGGTGAAATTTCAGTTATAAAAATATTATAACATAATTTTGTATATTTGAACTTAGCTAAGTTAAGAAAAAGGATATATAGGAAAAAAGTTCAAATATCATCAAAGACTTTTAAAATAAATTTTTTTATATTCTTCCAAATTATTTTGAAATTGTAATCAGGTTGAGAAGCCAATTTATATATTGAAACGTTGTGATATATTGTATCCATTCCAATTTAATAAATTAATTAAGCTGTTGCCACTTTTACTATACTCATTCTTATATATTTTATGTGGGCAATATTTTTTCACCCACATATCATAATGAGGATAATCTACAGTAATAATAATAAAATAATTTTATAATATTAACCTCAAAAAGAGTTGCAAAAATTGTCAAATCAACATGATCTATAAAATTCTGAACAATAAAATTTATTAGAAAAATCCAGTAAATTGAATGAAGGTTTTATTTATTGCAAATAGCATTACATACCAATTATTTTTTAGAATTTATAGGTAAAATTTCAGTTATAGAAATAGCATACTTGAACCTAGGTAAGTTAAAAAAAAGGATATATGAAAGTAAAGTGTAAATATCAACAAGGACCTTTGAAATGTATTTTGTTATATTCTTCTAAAATATTCCGAAATTGTAATGAAGTTAAAAAGCTTATTTAGCGGAGCCATTGTGACATATTCTAGACAAGTAGAGGTTCATTTCAAGTTAATAAATTAATGTAGCAATATTTATTTATTTTTGTAAAAATTATTGACAAATAAGGTAGAAAAATTCACGAAATTAAATAATAGTTTCAATTGAGAATAGTGCTGCCAATTGATTCCACGATTTTTGGGTGAAATTTCAGTTATAAAAGTATTAGAACATAATAAGTTAAAAAAAGGATATATGAAAAAAAAGTGTAAATATTACAAAGGACTTTTGAAATTTAATTTTTTATATTCTTCTAAATTAAGTTGAAATTGTAATCAAGTTGAAAAGCTTATTTATCGTAGCACTGTGACATATTGCAGACACGTATAGATATATGCCAAGTTAAAAAAATAATTAAACTGTATTTAAAATCGGTCCTCTCTGTAATAATTGGCAGAAATAGTTACACGAAAACTATTGCTTCAACTAAAGGAGTATTTCGTTCAGCAACGCTACTAAAACACATAAAATACAGGTATTATAGTGTTAGTCTACCTAGCCAAGCTGTTTGATTCTGATTAACACCATAATTTATATATACTTAAAAAAAATTATTTTTAAAATTTTTAAAATTTCTGTTGTAATCAGATATATGAAAGAAATTCTAACTTGGATTAAAACTTGAAAAAAATCTCATGATGGATGAGTCCGCATGGGTTGAAATGAGTAAAATATTACATACTACAATTTTGTACCTATCAGTTATTATTAAAACGGTTACTGACATATTGAATTGTGTCATTTATAATGAATGCAAACTTGAAACACAAAAATATTGATTTCACCTACATTTACCAACAACAACACAAAACCTGAACAACTACTACAACATATATATTTAAAACATAGTCTGAAGACCGGAAAAAGGTGAAGTAAGCTATTGTATTGTAGTATATTGCTTATCCATATTATACATACATTGCCATTAAATAATTATCATCGCAAACTATTTTTTTTTTTAATAAATTTCAATTAGTTATACACTATACTCATAAATGATCCACAATTAAAATGTTATAAAACTCTGCATTACATAATATTAAAAATACAATGTATGTAGGTGGTTTTTTTTTTGTTATAATATATTATCTACGACGTATAAAAATGTTGATTAGGTATATATTGCATAACATATATCATCAAATATGTATATGTACCTACTTATATCTTATGTATATATAAATATAACACAAAAATACACAATTTATAAATATATATTTTTTTTTTAAAAATCGACGCAAAAAACACCAAATGGATATATGCGGTTTCGTTATATCATACATACATCCATCCATACACACATTCATTCAATATACAAACCTACATGAAATGTACGGATAAATGATGATGAATGAATAAATAAGACATTTATATCTTCACTTAAAGAAAATTTTTCTGCATGATGGATAATCCAAAAAAAAAAAAATAAATAAAAAAACAGCAAAAATAACAACGAAAAAAATAAACGCAAAACCAAAACAACATAAACAACATAACAAAAAATTAAAAACAATTTTCTACCAAAGTACAGAGAGGATTAGATTGCATAAAATTCTTTAGAAGATACGAACATTTTTTAGGTACACATTCCATACAAATTATAATAGATATTTCATTCATATTTTGGATGTACATATAAGTATTATTTTGTTGTTATTTATTTTAATAAACAACAACAACAACAACAAAATCAACAAAATAATATGTTCACCAAAATAAAAATTTGTCTTTTTCATTATTAATAAAAATAAAAATAAATAAAAAATAAAAACAAATATTACATTATGTCACTCAACATAATATATACATGTATGTGTTAATTTAAAAGAACAATTTTTACAAAAAAAAATAAAAACTAAAAACAAAAATTTGATGAATAAACTAAAAATGTCGCCTTCAAACAAAAAAATTAAGGTCCGTGTTCACCAGTGAAATATGAATATTCTTAGAAAATAATTAACAAAATTTCAAATGTAGGTAGGTACTTAGATATTTATTTTAAGACATTTCGTAAAGGTGTATTTTTATTAATAAATCTAACACAAGATAAGAACAATACAATTAATGAGTAAATATTAATAATTAAAACACCTGAGATTTTTGTAATGTAATTGATGATAACACTGTAAATAATTTGAATCAAAAAAGCATATGATTACAAGAGAAATTTTGATAAATAATTTGATAAAAAGAATTAAATATAGTGAAAATAGTAGAAATGTCAAAATTTTAAATTAATAGTAAAGTACAATAGAAGAAAAAAAGAAAATACAATAACAATTACTGACCATTATTTTCTAAATTAATCAGAAAACATACACTAGATCATAAGGGTCCTTAAATATAATATGACTTCCGGTTGGATAGCCCTTTGGTATAATAACACAGAAATAACAACAAAAAAACTTTAAGTAGCTACTCAAAACAAAGGTGACTCTAGTACGGAGTTCATTGGTAAAGTGATCCCATAAAACAACCAACAACAACAACACGTCAGTCAAGTTCTGGAATCAAAGAGGAGCAATTAAGTGATATTTATTTTTCAAAAACAACTGTAAGTGTCACTTCCCCTTACCTACCTATTCATAACAACATTTTAGAATAAAATTTCGGTCCGATTTGTGTATATTACAAAATATTTGAAATAAATCTGGTAGTTAGGTGTTGTGGCATACTTATAGTAGAAGTTATGCTAAGAACAAATGCCCCAGATAAATGTAAGGTAAGTAAATGAAAATTAATTACATGGGCACCATTGTATCATTAGTGCTACAAGACTCCCATATGACTCCCGATAAGCACTAAAGCTGTTATAATGATGCTTTTATGGGAATAATGGAATTAATATTGCTTTAAGCATGTTCTTATTCAAAACAGAGAAAATACATTTTTTGGAATAAAATTAGTGTCCGAATAAAATGAATTCAAGTTATTACAAAATATTTGAAATAGTTCTGGTTGTTAGGTGTTGTGGCATGCTTAATGGAAGTTATGTTTAGAACAAATGTATCAGATAAATATAAGATTGGTAAACGAAATTTTATTATATGCGCAGCATCGTACCATAAGATAGAGGTGCCAAAATGGTCATTGTAATCCGCATCAGCAAAGTCTGCACTGTTTTCGGGATGCTTGTAAAATTATGGCATGCAAACCGATATGTTATTTGCCTGCATATATTTGTGAGAATATTCTCATTACTCAATGCTTACCGTTCACTAAGATAAAAATCTGTAATTCAAATCTAAAACCTGTTCTCTTATACAAAACGTGGTAACATGGAAAATTTCAGCAAACATTAACAGGAAATAACAAGCGTATATCAATAGATGTCTCCGGTGCATTCTAAACATTCCTTGGCCACCAACGATTTCTAGCATAACGGTGTGGCAAACACCAAATGAAAAACACATAGACAATGGCGTTTGATCTGGCATATTAAGAGTAAATATACTTACAACATCGCAAAACCATTCCAGAGTACATAAAAAACAACAGTCTTAATCGCAATAAAGTACTGAAGAGTATAGTTGTAGTTTGGAGGCCATAGAAGGACATTTTTTCCGCACTATGCCTCACAAACGAATTTGCAAGACAATGATGATAAACTAAAACAAAAGCTAAATACATTTTTGAGTACTATACTTTAATTTAATAACCTTTTTTTGAAGTAAGTAAAATAGATAGTGAATAAAAAGGAAAATATCTGCTATTACAAGTCAGTGTGACAATGGTTGAATATAATAAATGCCGTTTTAGCTGATGAGAATAAAGTAGAAGTTCCAATATGTTAAAAATATAAAAAATTCACAAATAAAAATTATTTGTTTTTTTATTTATTTATTAGTCTTTCTTATAAGAGGTTTAAAGCTGAGCTTAGATAAAGAAATTTGATCATAAAAATTTTGAAATAATTAAAATATTAAACATTAGAAATTAATAGTTATAGTTAAGTAGTAGCGACCTCTTCAGGTTTGGCATATTCCAGAGTGAATTCACGTTGAAAATGAAGATGTTTAGCGAACCAGAGATGAGATAAATGTTTAAAACATCATTTAATGAGTCCCACAGAAAAATTACCTCTATGTATTTATAACTTTGCAATAGTTTTACTTCATATCAAAGTTTAGATCAAAATTGAATCTTAAATTGAATTTTAAATACTGACAATTGCACAATGTTGTTGGACTAGTAGGTAACTACCACTTCTTGCACTTCTCCTAATAAAGGAAATCTATTGACATTTGGAATAGCTCAAAAAAATAATTATTAATTAAGAATATAAATATATAAATAGTTATAAATAATAATTATAAATATTAATAGCATATATGTGTATACAAGTAGGGATATAGGTTCCAGATGAAACAGAGTTTTAATAATAAATATCAAAAAATGTAGGTATGTTTAACTAGTTTGAAACATGTATTATTGACTGTTATTTGACATATTACAATATACATAAGTGTACAAAATTAAACAAACAAAATATAATTTTAAGCTTAATCTAATTCTAGATTAAGATATTAAAATTGACATTTATACAATTTTGTAATTTATTACCAAAAAATGTTAGAAAATTATAAATTTATACTAACTCTAAGATATATGTAAGTGCCTTTCTTTTTAGTTGGGCTGTGTTTAGTGTAAAATCGATATGATGTTTTTGTTTATTTATTAAAATAAACATTCTATTAACAGGCTCATATTAACCATAATTGGTACGATGAAATATTGGACGAAATTTTCCGATATAAAGCGGTTTCTGTTGTTAATATGTAAGTGGATCTAATCTCTAACATAAGGAGAATCAATTTCATTTTTTAAAAATTTTAATAATGAATATGACATCGGCAACCTCCCTTCTGAATTCTAATGATTTAAAATCCAATAACTTTAACCGGTCCTATAAGGTAGCAGAATAACTGGATTTGAACAGTGTAAATTACGCAGTGCGAATCTCAAAAATTTTTTTTGTGTAGCTTCAATTCTTTGGATATGATTAAGGTAATGAGGTGACCACACTTGACTGGCATATTCAAGATTTGATGGAACAAGAGATGTAAAAAGTGATTTAAGGACGTATGGATCGTTAAATTCTTTAGAAAATCTTTTGACGAAGCCTAGCCTGGAGTTAGATTTATTTATTATGAAATTTAAATGTTGTTTGAAACATAATTTATTGTCAAAGAGAACACAATAAGGTCTTTAAAGTGTAAGACTCGTTCAATAGATGTATTTTTAAAAGTATAATCAACCATTAATAATTCAGAAGAGCGAGAAAAAGTTATTAAAGCACATTTATTAATATTTAAGGTCAGATTATTAATTTTACACCAATTTAAAAAAGAGTTTAAGTCTTATTGAAGAAGGGATGTGTCCCTTGCTTATGTAATTTTTTTATAAATTTTCATGTCATCTGCATAAATAGTAATTTTATTAGAAATAATAAAGAGAAGCGGACGTAAATGGCTGCCTTGTCGAACGTCAGAGTTAGCTTCAAAAGGTTCAGAAGTAACGGATCTAAATAATACGTTGTATTTCCTATTAAGTAGGAATTAATCCAATTGGTAAAAGAAAGAGGCAATCCCATTTTTTTAAATTTTAGTATAATAATGGAATGAGGAAGAAGATCAAAGACCTTACTTAAATCGGTGTGTATGACAACTGTCTGAAACCCAGCTTCCAAACAGTTTTTGAATTTAGAACAACATTCTATTAATATGGTTACTGTGGATCTTTTTTTCATAAGACCATGCTGGTTAGGGGACAGTAAGTTTGAACAATGATCATTAATAGAGTCAAATACTATTAATTCAAATAGTTTAGGAATATTTGAAAGTTTTGCAATTGGGTGATAGTTTTTTATATCATTCTTAGAATCTTTTTTATGAACTGACTGATATTAATTAAAATCTTTTAATTAGTATTAGTTTACAACTTAATTAGTAGATTTAATTAATTTATTTTTTAATTTTTCCCAGAATATAATTTTTATAAATTTAGTTTATTTTTATAACATTATTTAAGTGGTCTTTGAACACAATATAGGTTTTTTCAGGCCAGATCTTTACATTATTTTTTTTTTTAAATTTCGTTTATTCGTATAATATAATAAGCTTTTCTTTGTTAATTAACTGTAATATATATATACTAATCATTATATATATAATATAATACGTATATTAAATATTTACATTATATATATATATATAAATTAACTTTACATTCATAATATAATTTTCTGAATTATAAGATTGAACAAAATAGACTAAGATCGGTTATTTTCAGCATTTTTACCATTAAACACATTTTTTTTTAATTTATTTTAAATAATTCAAATTCATAATAATAAAAAATTAAATAAATAGAAGACTTACAAGTAAAAATTGTAACAATAAAGAATTTAATTTAATCACAACAGTCAAATAAGTTCTTTCAATCCATATCATCATTGAATTTTATTAATCTGAAAGTAAAAAAAATTAATATTGAATTATTATTAAATTAGGTTTTTCCCATTTTAAATAAAATATACAATTATTATTAATTTCAAATGATTATCATAAACATTACACAATGTCTTTAATGAGGTAAAGCATATCAATTTGTTGATTATTCATATATTTTAATGTACCAAACCAATTTAATCTATATTATTAGCTTATTTAGATGAAGTATCGGCAGAAATGAAACTATTTAGGATATATTGAACTGAAGTGAAGCCGCCAGTGATCGACAAAAATGAAGGAAGTTGATAAGTCAGTCCTACGACTTGTGTGATCTGTTGGCCACTTAAGTAAGTAAATATTATAATATAGACAATTAATACCCAATTAATACCCAAAAATGTATTGTTCCAAAACAAAACTGAAATAAAATGTCAATAATTTTTTTTTTTTTTTTTTTTGAAGTTTTCTTTCACTTGCCTGGGAATTTATTTGATTTTATTTGGAGTGATAATGCAGTAAATTCTAATTCATTTGATGGACAATTAATGTTTTAAATCTTACAGAACGATTACGTTATAATGTATTTACAACTGCGACTAACTAAAATTTTTGTTTATTTTTTAACCTATAAATATTACTAACTTAATTAATAATTTTAAAATTTAAAATAATTAATTTAAGTTAATTATATAAAATATATTTTTTAACAATTTAAGCCTTGATATTTACTAGTTCGGTTTAATTGCTTAAAGTATTTTTGATTATAGTATAATTAAATAAATATTGAAACTATATAGGGATGTTTCACAATTTTATCAAATATCTTAATCGATTTCGGTTATTACATATGAGACTGACTGATATGAGTAGACTCACAGCATATTCTATAAATTATTAAGGTATATAATTTTGGCATAATATGTATTGACTTATTGTTTTTATAATTTTCTACTAACTGTATGTATCTGGTTTAGTTTATTTTAACAGTTTTCTAATGAAAGATGGCGGTGTTTTACTCTACGATTCAACTCTACTAGTTAATGATATATTGCACAATCAAATGTAGCAAGCTTTCGTTTTAATCTCACAGTATAATGTTCGAAGCGTTAATTTATGGAGCCAATTTATATGATTAAATCGTCTTCAGCATTTTATTTTAAATCAAAATATTTTTTTTTTAAGTTCAAAATTCAGAATTTTTAATTCAAATTAATTTAATTTTGGTATAAAGTTAAATTTCGAATTGAACAACTTTTGAAATTCAACTTTAAACCAAAATTTATTTAAATCCAAAATTTTGAGTTTTAATACAATTAATAAAAATATTAAATTTGAAAGAAGCCGAAAGCCAGTACCGTCGATATAAGTACTTATATATAGTATATATATATGGGTATAGGACAGTTTATCAAAAACATATGGCAAATGGTCTTTTTCCCAAAACTCTCTTGGCATAAATTCACGTTTCGCAAACTGCCCAATTAGCATAACCATACTTTACACAAAACGATTTTTGACTAAAAGGGACATTTGGAAAGGCAAACGGAAAGAAAAAGTTTAAGAAGTATACCATAATTTATAATATTATGTATAAGAATGGTTTGCAACAAATATATTTTGAGAAGTGTCTCATTAGAAGAAATGGATTATGTACTCAATTGGAGTTTTGCAAGAAGAAAACTGGCGAAAATTTTAAGTTTGATAAAAACAATTTCGTTAAAGTGGAGGTTGTAAAATAAAATTTGATAACTGTCCCGCTCCCAATATATATAATAAAAATGATAATTAAATTTCAAATTTCAGTATATACTAAGTAATATTAAAATACTTTAAAAATTGATACAAATTTTTGATAAATCTCTATACCATTAATATTTTCAAAATTTATTTAATTTAAAGTTATTGGGATGGCATGATAAATAAAATTTAAAATCAAAAAAATTTTACTAAATTGCGAAAATAAACTAGTTAACAATAATGTCAATAAGGAACCTTTAAAACAAAAAAAAGTATGCTTTAGGTACCTAGTTATATGTATGATTATGTGGAATCACAAAATCAAAATTCCATGCAAATATCGTACTTGTTAACCAAATTTAAGCTTTTAACAAAAATGTTTATCTTTACAGCCTTATACCCAGACATACTATTTTTTTTCTGAGTTTTGGAAAGTTATTTCTACAACTCCAAATTATAAACATATTAAAATTCAATTTAAAAAACAAAATAAAAGGTCGTTTTTTTCCGAATGTCTCTTAATCTATTCATGACACATTGTGAACACATACCTTAATAAATTAATTGGTTTTTTTTTCTATGCATTTTAATTTAAATTTTCTTAAAGAATTTAACCTAAACGAATTTTAAATATATGAAAAAAAATATACATACATACATACATATATAAAATTTTATTTTTTTAAGATAATCCTCTTTTCAAAACAATCTTTTTTTCTCATTAATTTTCAAAGGACATCATTTTTCTGCTCTCATACGCCATAAAGTCTAGACCTAGATAATATTATAATATAAAATAAAATCATTGAATTGTTATATTATTTCTCTTTAAATCATATAAAAACTCTTTTGAAAATATCTCAACTTTATTAAAAAATATCTATCAAGATTAAGCTTCCTTTTTTTTTTTTTGCTTTTTTAATTGAAAATTTATTAATTTCCTTAGAAAATCTACTTAATATGAAAACATATTTATGAAGAACAGGTTATTCAAAATATATATATAAATACTCAGATGAAGAATCTGTTGTATTCATTGTTTTGTAGACCATGATGATTTAGGAATACGTAATATTATTGTATAGATGTTGGTCATCAATCAATTACAGGGTTGGTTATAGCTAAACCTAAAAACAATTTAAAATTCATTTGAAAAATTAAAAAAAAAACAACCTGATATTTTCTTTATTCCAAATGAATTAAATTACTTTCTGTGTTAATGCTAATCTTAATTGTTTCAATCCTAATCTTAATTAATTATTTAAAAATTCAAATCTCAGAATTATTATTTTAAAACTAATAGTAAAATTATTTAAACGTACTAAAATAAAAAGGATACCTAAAAGACATCATTTGTAATTGAAATTTGGTATGTATACAAATTGTTTCATACTATATAAGTTTCTGGTATATTCAATTGTTCACTCACAGTTTGCAAAGTATGGGAAATATTAATTTTTTGATTAATTTTAATAAATTAGGTCAGAACTTCGTTGCAAGAGGAGTTCAAACTAACAAAAAAAAACAACATTTTGAAAGAGTTTGTTTTGAATCGATATTCGATTTATTTATTTATTTCTTTTATTTTATTTACATCTCAAGATAGCTAAAAGCTCTTACAGAGTATATATTAATTCCATTTTTGTTTTTTTCTGATGTTATTTCATATTAAGTTTGCTTTTAAGACTAATTTACTAAATAAACAAAAAAAAATCAGTGCATACAAAATAACAATTTATACAGTTCAACGTTTGATATTCGACAGATTTGATTAACTCCATATGATCACAGGTTGAATTTATTACATCTTAGTTCACTTGAAAAATGCAAGTATTTTTAACTGAATTAATCAAAAGAAACATTTCTTCTACCCAATTACTCGTTAAGTTCAACTTTTATTCTAACTAGAGATTACGATCTAATAATATTTAACTTACAGTTTCATAGAACTAATTTTGGGAAGTATGAACTATTAATAATAGAAAGATGTAACTCATATTATTCCCAACTACTAAAAATGCATTCTTTTAAAAGTAAATATATTATAAATTCATCACAAAGATCTACTTTTAATAATTGTAATACAATATTCTTTAAATAATTTAAAATTAATTTCTATTTGATTATTGATTACTCGTGGAAGATCATTAAATATTTCAAATCCTTTGTACACTAATGAGTTATACCACCATGTTGTTAGATATTGTTCCAATCGAAAATTTACATCCGAATTATTCATTAACCCAGAATATAGTAAGTGCGTTTTGCACCAAACTAATTTTTTTACTAAACCAAACTAAATATTTTAAATGGATTCCTTGTCTCAAATCAAATATAAATATTAGTACATCTAATTCTAACCTATCGTTTATTTTCATTCATTTTAGTCAGCTTAACATAAGTCTTACTGATTTGAACCTGCTATACTTATTAGTATAATTCTTATTGCTCAATCTTGAAGTTTTTCTTTAGACTGTTTTTTGAACACAAATATAATAATTGTCGAGCAATATTCCAAAACTCAATATTCGATATCATGAATCAAACATAAAGGATTTGTTTTTGTTCTGATATCTATATTACTATTTTATTAACTTTTATTTACAAGTAATCATTGAAAAGTTGATTATCAATGTGAAAGTGTGAGATTAGATATCAATTAGATACAAATTTATTTACATAAAATTGATTAAATTTTTATAGTAATTAAAAAAAAAGTTTTGACAATTAAAAATATATGACTTTTGAAATTCAGTTTTTTATCTATTATTACTCCCAAATACTTAATTTCATTTACTATTTCCATTTTCTCACTATCCACACACATTTCAACATTTAGAAGATCACTATTAATAACCATAGCTTTAGTTTTGTTACCAACCACTATATCATCAATCTAGCGCGCCATTTAAATTTCATCTATTTTTTTTTCTAATAAATACTTTTTGTTACGTATATATCATTTTTATATTATCATTAATATTACATTTATTTTAATAGAAGTTTGCAACAAGCAAACTTGGATCTGAAGGTAATTTTGTAGATAAACATGTTTCATTTAAACAAAGTAATGACGATTTAAACTCTGAATTTTATATTTTATATGTCAGTGTCCCTACTCGTAGCTCGTAGCAAATAATTTTATCTATGCATTAAACATTTTTTTTATCTCATCTTCTGACATGTCATTATCCGATAGTTTAATATTCAAAATACATTCTTCTGCGTTATATTTAATTTCAAAAAAGCAAATATTAAATAAATATGCATTTATATTTCAAATAAAATAGATTTACCGTTCAAAGTTGTTGGAAAAGATATTGAATTTGCAATAGTAGATGGGGTATTTTATAAGTTGAAGGTATTCACTATAACTTGATTGTGCAAGATTTAAAAATTATTTTGCCTTATTTCTGTAATAAATACCACTCCGTTTAAATTTGCGCCATAAAGAACTATGCATTTTTTTTAAATTAGAAAATAAATTTGTTACTTGTTTATTTTACAAAAATATCATCAGCACATTAACAATGACATACGATAACGTATATTATAAAAATCTTAAAGGTAGCTGAATTAAACTAAATAAGACTATAATTACAAGACAATCAATCTTTAACTTTATAAGACTTCAATATTTAATATTTTATTAATATGGTATGATAAGCGTTTACTCGATTCAACTTATAGCACTTTACCGAAAAGTGAATAAAAAGATCTTTGCTCTTTTAAAAGCAGCTCTATCTTATAAGATTTACCTTAAAAGACTTTAATACTTGTTAGTTATAACATTAAAATTTTCCTAATACAGAACAGTTTTATAAGACTTTAGCTGTTTTATAAACAAAATAGTCTTATTAATTGCCAGGTAAGATTGCTCTTATAACTCAGTCTTGCGCCACTGCTAATTTTTCTTTTTTACTGTCTGAAATATCATTATTTATCCTAATTTATTAATATCTATTCAAACCACTCAAGTTCAGTATTTTTTACATCATATTTACTTAATTTTTAAAAAAATAAACCAATTTAATTTATTTTCTACTAAAACACACTGTAAAAATTTTTAAAACAAATAAAAATTTTCTAATTTATTTTTTTCTTTTATTTTGTTTATTATTTTTATTAATCTAACATTATTTATTTAACCATATCAATAGAATCCTTTTTTTTTTTTTGGTACTATATTTTAAAGACTAAAAATTTTATTTTCTTCATTTTATCGAAAAATAATCAAACACACTCTTATACTTCTAACCTCTAATAAGGCGTAAATTAAGAAATCAATATTAATCAAAATATTTATGTCCAATTCTTTAATTATTTCCAAACAAAAATAAATTAAAATAGAATAAATTTTTTTGCTATATAATAGTTTTGCAGGATTAAATAAACAAAAGGATATTATAAAAGAAGATTTTTTATTTAAATTAATTAAAATTATTTAATTTTAAATTCATAAAATAAAATAATAAAATCCGGAAATATTTCAAAAAAGAATTCCACCATCTTTATTTATCTATAATAAAATTTAGAGAAACAATTTTTCCGAAAAACTTAAATCATAAATCAACTTTTATTTTCATTTTTGTTATAATTAAGCTTTATTTGTAAATTTCATGTACCACCCTCAATCAGTCATTCTTCATTATTTAAATGACTATTAAAAATCATTCAACTATTAAACAAAGAAATTCCGTAAAAAAAATAAAAACAAAAATATAAAAATTGGCGGCCTACATTTTATACAATTCAATATTACAAGTTCAAAAATACTTATACAAAAAAAAAAACAAAAAAAACAAAATTAAAACTACAACAACAAAAAAATAAAATAAACAAAAATTGTTCATCATTCCATTCAAGGATCGTAAATTCTTTACAAAATGAAGTAAATACCTTTTTGAAAAATCTATAAAATATTTTTAAAAATTTATAAAAAAAAAAAAAAAACAATAAAAATAAAAGAAAAAAATTTTCTTTTTATATGGAATTTTTCAATTTCCCCCCACATAAAATAAAAATAATAATAATAACAAAAATTTTTATATGAATAGAAATTAATACTATAAAAAAAAGTATTCCTCATCAAAAATGTCCTGGTAATGATTTTTAAGCAAAAAATTTATCATATCCATTCAATGTCAAAAATTTTCAAGATTTTCTATTTTCGTACCATCTTTTAACCGCGATTGCTTGGACATTCAGAGTTTACAAGTTATTATTGATTTAGCGTTGTGATAAACAGTTTAAGTTTAAAGATTGAATGATCCGGTTTTCGGATTTAATATACCTATTCTCGATTTTTTTAGTTCACAAAAAAGGACTGTAATCCTTCCAATTATTATAGATGAGTTTTTTAAATACCACGAATATTAAAAATTTCCATCCAATATACAGGAATGTATTAAAACTTCATATTTAAAATCAAGAACCCAACATAAAATATTTGTTTTATACTAACTTTTATTTAAAAATAATTATTGAAAAATTGATTATTAATAAGAAGTTTGAAACTAGATATCTACTATATGCAAATTTATTTACCCAAAGCTTACACAAACTTGATTAAACTGTGAAAATAATTAAATGAAAAAAAGTCTGTTACATTTGAAAATGAAAACGCTACTGCGGTCGCAATAAACACTTTAAACGACGCCAAATATAATATTATAAAGTTATAATAAATAGATTAAAGTTAAATTATAATAAATAAATAATTTAATTTAATTTAATTAAAGCATTTGTAACTATAATCATTATATAAACAATGAAAAATCTGTTTTGAAAGAAAAAAAAAAAACAAAAACAATTTCCAATTATCTAAGAATTTCATTTTTATTTTATATTCCAGGCCAGCAGATTGGTTCAATGGATGATATATGAATAATATATCACATTATATTATATACATATAATTGGCTTAGTAAATAATTATATAATATAATATTTAATAGTTTTGATGTAGACTTGATATATAGGTAAAAACTTTTTTTCAATTCATTTTTGGTGTACCTATAGCTATACCTATTTCATTTATTATCAATTATTGTATTATACATCCATGTACTCAAATGGATGTATATTTCTATTTTCATATTTTTTTTCATCATGTACATTTTACAAAAAACCAAAAACAAATCAAATTGTGAAGCTGACCAAATTGGTATAGTTTTAAAATTTTGCACTCTTCTAACACGTAGAAAATAATTCAATCTCAATTTTAGTTAGACGTGTATCAAAAAAAATTAAAATAAAAAGGAGCTTTCCTTTTATTTCTTGTGTAAATAAAAAAAATAACAATAAACAAAAAAACTTTAAACAAATTTTTTTTTAACCCATTCAACGCATCACCTTTCTCGGCCTGGTATACGGTTGCAAAAAAAAAAAACGTAAGCCAAAAAGAGAAAGATATAAAAGATTAATATGATATTCATATTTATACATATATGCATATATAAATATTCTTATTTTCAAGTGTTTCAGATTTTGTGAATTATTTTGTTTGCTGCTGCTCTCCTATTACTATAGTTTTATGAACCAACGACGCAGTTCTTGCTATCAAGAAAAAAATCAATTAAAAAATACAAAATTTTATTTTTTTTATTTTATTTTTTTTTTATTTTTTCATTATTATTATTATATTATTCATTAGCCATAAAAAAAAAACAATAATTATGATGACATATATGTATATATGTAGATGTACACAAATTGATTACCTACCTACTTCCTAAATAAGATTTATTTTTATGAATAAAATAAAAATTCGGGTATTAAAAATAAATGAAAATAAAAAAATTTACTAAAAGAAATACATTGGTGTGTAAATGAAAAAAGTACAACAAAAAGTATGTATGGGAAGAAAAAAAAAATTTGCATTTTTTTTTAAGTGCCGCGTACAGTACCTATAATTGACCTATATTATATCTATATACTGTACCACCGAAATATGGATTGTGTATGCATATAAGCATGCAGAATCAAATTGATAGAATAGTTTTATACTTTTCTCACATATGCCCATATAAAAATATTCAATTTCAATTTTACATATTAGCTATCCTATCACAATTAATTCAAGATTATGTAGGTATATATATATGTATATGTAAAAACTTTTTTTTTAATTACGTCCTAGGATATGTGATTTATATAACATATACATTCATATTCATACATATATATAGAAACCACGCATCAATTTAATATTTGCTGCAAGTGTGGATTGTGGAATGAGAATTTCAAATTTTGTTTGGTGTTGTTGTTGTTACTCTTTTTTTGCAAGATTCGTTTTTTTTATATATGTATTGTATATTGTTATATTATAATTGCATTCAAAAACAAAAGTTTACTTTTTCTTCTTTTCTGAGAGCCCAGTAATTCATCGTTTCATCAATGAACTACCCGGCCCCCTATTTGTATTTAAGATATGATTTAATTTTATTTTATTTTATTTTATTTTATTTTATTTTATTTTATTTTATTTTATTTTATTTTATTTTATTTTATTTTATTTTATTTTATTTTATTTTATTTTATTTTATTTTATTTTATTTTATTTTATTTTATTTTATTTTATTTTATTTTATTTTATTTTATTTTATTTTATTTTATTTTATTTTATTTTATTTAATTTAATTTAATTTAATTTAATATAATTTAGTTTAATTTAATTTAATTTAATTTAATATAATTTAGTTTGATTTAATTTAATTTAATTTAATTTAATTTAATTTAATTTAATTTAATTTAATTTAATTTAATTTAATTTAATTTAATTTAATTTAATTTAATTTAATTTAATTTAATTTAATTTAATTTAATTTAATTTAATTTAATTTAATTTAATTTAATTTAATTTAATTTAATTTAATTTAATTTAATTCAATTTGATTTAATTTAATTTTATTTTATTTTGTTTTTTTTTTTTTTTTTTTTTTTTCTCCTATTACTCCGCGTGGTAGCATTTTATTTTGTTTAATTTAACTTAATTTTATTTTATTTAATTTTATTTAATTTTATTAATTATTATTATATTATTAATATATTTATTTAATTATTATTTAATTTATATAAAATTTACATAAATATTATTTAAATTCATTTAATTTTATTATTTCAAGTGCACATAAATGTACAGCCAAAATTTAGTACGTTTTTCCGGATAGGACGTAGACCATCACACCTATTCCAAATCTTATATCTATTTATTTAATACTAATAAATATTAAATACAAACGATTTCAATATAAACCTAATCTAATGTAAGTTTAATCTAAATCTAATTATATACATCTGTCTGGATATATACATATGTATATATCCTACATTATTAGTTTTTATTTAAAAAGATTTCCCTTTTTTTACTTTAAATTAATTATTTATTATTTTTATTTTTAAATTCAATCAATAAGGAATAAGTCAACATTTTAAATAAGTTGAAGAACACTCTAAAACTAATATGCCGGACTAAGAATGTCATTATTTGTTTAACCTGTAGTCATTAATAATGCTTTGTTATTCATACCTGTTAACTCTATTATAGCATTTAACAGGTGCTAATTTCTACATTTCTAAACGAAAGTTAGTTTAACTGTTTTTTTGGTCATTTGGTTGTTACGCGTGCATTTGCAGTCCAGGAGTTTACGTTGTTTTGTTAAGTTTACCTTACAATTTTTACATAATTGTTTAGTTGGTCAATCCAATAGGTACCGTTGTGTAGCTTCTGTACAGGCCAACCGAACCCTAGTGAGGTTCAAACCTAGTTGTCTTGTTCTAGTCATTAGTATTTTTTTTGTGTTGCCGTTAATTGTATGTAATCATCTAAATGAATTTTATTGATCCCATGCTTCTTGCCCTTTTGTCTGATTAAAGCTGTGTATACCTTGTTTTGCCTGTCCATATGGTTGTGGTGTTATTATTAGTAATGGTTATTAGTTGTTTGTTTTGCTTCCATGTCAGCTAGTTCATTACCCTCTATCTCTGTGTGTACCAGTATCCGGTATATTATTTTGATTTTACTTCTGTTTTTAATTATTCTGTCCCTTATTGTTGCTATGATGTGTCCTGTGTTATCAATGTTTTTAATTATTCGTATCGTGCTCAGCCTATCTATGTACAAATGTGGAACACTTTACGATTTTGCATGTCGTTCTTGGGCAGGGGTAATGCTAATATTCTTCTAATATATCGTTCCAATTTTAGTAGCTATATGTTCTGCCGAAGTAAGAACGGGGTTAAATTTATCAAATATATAAATTTACACACAAGTAAATGATTTGTCATGGCACACAGCATTTCATTTAAAAATTTGAATTGAAAACAATAGTACAAATTCGAGTTCCACAGCTCATTTTGACAATTATAAGTAAATAAATATACAATAAAAAATTAATTTAGCCACCCACAAAATATAATAAATAAAATACTCTTATATTAGCTGTTATGGGTTAAAAAGTTAGTACTTTGAGAAAAAATTAACAACTATAAGGTACCTATAAGCTATAGAGTATCTTAATAGAGAGGATATAACCGTGCTGATTGGTTCTTGTATTTGTTACCCACAATCATCATTCTATGGATAGATTTGCTCATTCCATAATTGGTTCGATGAAATGTAAGGATAAATATATTTAGAAGAGCGGAAGCGATTGGAAGTATTAATCTGGGCTAAGTTTGAAATATAAGGGGAGTTAATATTTCCAGTGATTAAGATGAACACCAAATGCTTATCAGTTATTGTAGAAGTTACAGCTTCTAAATAACTATAATATGTCTTATCACAAACATCTATTTATTTCATCAATACGAAATAAATTAGATTTTAAATGAGTTTAAGAACGTTAAAAATTTAATATTCCGAACTAAGAATGCCGTTATTTGTTTAATCAGTAGTTATTAAAAATACTTTATTATTTATTACTATCACTAGGGGCCCCTGTTGAGTAATTATAATTCAAGTAATTATAATAAAAGTTTAGTATTAACTTTTATGTAAAAATTGTATACCTCAGAAAATTGCATGTTAAATCAAATAAATGAATGACAGGGACTGAACCCAACTTCTCTATGTCAAAATTTGAGTGTCCATAAGTTGTTTTTCAATTGAAATTACTACTGATGAAAACTTTAAGCTGTAGTTATAGCGATCAGTAAAATTAATACGTAAAATTTTTTGTTTTCGATTTTACAATCGACGTAGACACAAAATTTTAGTAAAAAGTTATAGGTATGCTAAAGAATGTTTTCACAAATAAATTCTGTTCAAAATTTTAACATTTTAAGTTAACATTTTAATGAAAAGGCTATTTTATCATTTTACGAATACGTATTTTTTTTTCTGAGCAAAACAAAAAAAAATAAACAAAATGAAACAATATTATTTCAATGAAATACATTTAATTTTTTTACGGTCTCATTAATTCATTTGTATTTTATTGAAATTTACATTTGTTTACATTTGCGTAGTTGGTTTTTGTTTTTGCATTTCAAAGTGCTTCAAAGTGTTCACTTGGCATATGTTATGGTAATAGTAATATTAATAAAACTTCAATTTTTCATTTTTAATTTAACTGTAAAATCAACTAGTTTATTATTTCAAATTCAGAACAAGAAAAGGTTAAATTTAAATGACAACAAATTTTAATCAATTTTTCTGATCGCTATAACCATCTCACCATAAAAATAAAATATCTTTTCACTGTTTCATTTTTACGTATTCATTTTACTGATGGCTATAACTGCGGCCTAATGCAATGTGATCAACATGATTCATCCTTACAGAAGCAATTTGAATTAATGAAAATTAATTTAAAACTGTGTAATTTACTGTGTTAGTCCGTTTTATTTTGTTTTTTATTCATACTCCTAATTATAAGTTATTTTAAGCTCGATTGTACAAACCAAGATATGGTACTCTATGAGTAGAAAAGTTTGGAAAATACAGTTAAAATTTTGGAAAAGAATGCAAAAATTATTTTAGGAGAAGCAAGTAGTCTTTATCTACCTTACCCAACTACATTAAATGTACCTCATATGCACTCTCTTGATATTTGTAAATGAGATGGTGTGGCGGTTTATTTTTTTTATTTTCCCTTATTTTTAGTGAATTGAATTTTTATTGTGCAATTTTGAGGTGAATTCAACATTCTTCAACTCCAATGGGGGCAACAGATCTATTTTATATCAAAATTTCATATTTTAACATCCCAAATTGTATATTCTTATTTTTCCAAGCTTTAAGTCGTAATAAGGATGATATTTCGATATCATTTCTATATATCGTATATAATAATTAAACATATTTTACAAGTATACATACATGTATGTACCTACCTATCCTTCAATTATTTTTATTTTTTCTTATTTATTTAAATAAATATTGAAATATAATACTGACGTCTACTACTACTACTACTACTGCCATAATTTTAAATTTTATAACATATTTTACAAAATAAAATAAAAAATTAAAAATAAAAATTTAAAATAGAAGTAAAATCATTTTTTTGATTAATTTTTTGAATAAGGATATGCAATTAATCCCATTTAATATTCCATAGATAAATAGATCTCAATTCACTAAATTTAACAACAGTAAAATAAAAAATGATTAGAATTGTATTCAATACAAAAATATAGTTTAAATGTAATATTTAAAAAGTATAGAGTTAAAATATTTCTGAATGATTCATTAAATTCTAAAAAGGATATTTTTAGTATCTAAATACTTAGTTTTATCTAAAACAACAACAAATCATAAGAAATATTTTATTTCGATTTAAAAATTATTAAAATTTATTTTGTATATATGTATATAAATCAAACTAAAATCTTTGAATATTATTAGAATGTTGACCTTGAAAATAATTTTATTTTTATATAATATAGGATGATGACTGACATGGTCTAAAAGTTTTTAGATATCTATTTTTATAATTGGAATTTTATATATTAAAATTTTTCGAACTCAATGTATATATATATATATATATTTATATAATATTTATTTTAACAATTCAATGATTATATAGACTTATATGGTATTTAAAAATAGATCAAGAAATATCACGTACGGTCTAAAGAAAAAATAAACCTACTACATTTTGAAAAAAAATAGGTACAAATTTTGTGTGAGTTAAATTGTTTATAAATTTAATAATATCAAATTACTTAAATTATTTAATTCTATAAATTGAAAAGTTATAACAATTCTGAGAACTAAATGTTGAGAAAAAAATTAACAAGATAAAAGTAAAATGTATCTTAAATTAAAGTAGTTATTGTAAGTTGTAACTGTTGAAACAATTATATAGTAAGGCAAAATAAATAATTAAATAAACCAACGATATTAATAATAGTGAAAATAGTCGAATATTTTCCTCTTAATTTTACTGATATGCTTATCATACAGAGATATGCGTATTTCGTCTACTACTTGCAAACTTCTTCAGTGTTTTGTGCTCCGCTATTATACAAAAATTTTACTTTGACGCTAGAAAACAAGTTTTTATAACAACGATACTATGCCATGTATGGGTCCATAGCGCTCCTTTACAATACAATATGAATAGCACTAACTAGGCCATTATCCAAGCAGACCTTTAATTAGTTGTGACAAATTTGTGGATATCCTAAAAGTTTTTTTTTTTTATTAAAAGATTTAATATATCTGTCAGATTGTAAAACAAATACCCTCTCCATCACCTCAATCTAGTTTGCGCCAGACCAGTAGTCGTAAAAAGTATATTTCATGTCTTCCGGAGTGTCACGAATCTTGCAGATCGACCTTTACCATTACTGACAAGTATTTATTTATTTTCAAAGCAATCTGTTAAACAAATTAATATCATTTAAATACCATTTTATATAACTAAGGTAGGTGAGTCAATGAATATTCAAGCTAAATAAATGCAAATAATATAAACAATGTTTTTTTATTAATCAATTTATCTAAAACTGGAATATATAAAACTAACTTTGTTTGAGTACATTGTTTGACCAACACGCTGGGTGGCACAGTAGGTACATCACTTGCCTTTCAACCACAATGTCCCAGGTTCGATTCCCGGTGAAGTACAAAAAATACTTTATGGGTTTTTCAACCTGGTCCAGTACCCTTTGTCATTAGGATAAAATATATGACAAAAAAAATAATTGAGAGTATAATCTAGTAATCACTTAAATAAAATAAAGCTATGCTATTTAAGAAGCCTTAGTTTCTGATTAATTAATTCCTGAATATTAGTAGTTTTCTGCATTTAATGAATTGATAAGCCAGTAATTTGATGAATATATGCTCGAAAAATATTGTAGATATTGTAGTATAAACTTGCAGTACAATAATTAATTAAACACGAAAAGGTGATTCTACTTAAGTTACTGTCATGAATATATAAAAAAAAAATATATATATATATAATTAATTTAACTATCGCTTGAATTAAAATTATAAATAAATAATTAAATTTGTGCTGGATGCAAAACAAAAATTACACTATGTTTAAAATCAATTGGAGCTCAAAACATACAATTTCACAATCATATTTTAATGAAAAGTATATTAGGGTACACAATTTGGCTTATAAACAATTCAATTATTCTATTTAGAGCACTGATCAAGTGGATCCAACAAGCTGTACTAATATTCAATTGTTATATAATAAATAACACTTTATATTAGAATTATTAGATTAAAGTCAAATATACAAATAAAATTACACAATTTTTAGCTATCATATTGTTTTAGCCACATTATGGAATTGATTCAAGTGGGAACATAAAAATTATATAAAATTAGAGCTACGCAATACTTTATAACCAACTGTATGTACAAAATAGATTAAAAATTTATTATATAAGTATAATATTCGATTTCTACCGAAATAATTTGACAATAATATTCCTGAGTGGCATAGCCCTGAATCCTGTTTACAATAATTCTTAATGTAAAGAGTGTATAATATACAACAATATAACTACAGTGTTGACAAATCTCTTAAAAACAAAAAAATATATTTAAATACATTATAATCTATATATTTAATAAATATTTTATATATGTATAATATAGAAGAGCAGCCACTTCATTAATTTTATTGTGTACTAAGCTTAAAAAATATTCAATTTTCAAAATGAATTTTAAATTTTTATTAATTTTCATTAAAGCTACTACATATATATACAGATAATTTCTATTAATATTTTATACATATACATAATACATGTACCCGTATATATATAATATAAAGAATTAAACTTTTTTTTTTTTGTTTTTGTTTTCTATGTTATCGCTAAATATTGTAAACAATTAAACTTTACTAAAACTCTCAGCCTATAGGCTTATTATTATACATAATACACTTAAAGAATAATTTCCATCAAACTTTCGAAACAACAAAAACCTGCTCAGAATTCTAATTAGTTTATGAAAATCTTATATTTTTCTTTTTTTTTTTTTTTTTTTTTTTTTGGCTAAGCGTACGCACATAACCAAAAACATTTTTTCTTTTAATTTTTTTTTTTTTATACCTATAATATGTAAAAATATTCTAAAAATGTTGATAGGTGTTATTGAATTCATTTTACATTTGTAACTTGGTAATATGGAAATTTTGTTTCTTCGTCTACTTTAAATAGGACTTCTGTTTGTCAGAAAAACTTAATTTGAAGTTGGGATTTGAATTTTCAGTTGTTTTTTACATCACTTTGAAAAATGTTCAAATACTCTTGCAATTGGTGTTCATCTGAATTGTTCTAGTATACTATCATTGAATTCGTATGTGATCCTGTCAACAATTTTGTCCGTCTCCAGCCATATTTCTTCATTCCGAAATAACTTAAAGTGGATAACGGTATAAAATTATTTCTGATTTTCTGACTCTTGTATTAGAGTTATGATAGTGTGTATCTGATATCGAAATAATTCTATGTTTCTATCGAAATAACTACATAGTTTTCTTATTAAAATATATTCACACTGTAGATTAATTTTGCTAACACGATGAATAATAAAAAACAGAATGTTAAAAATTAAATCTTATTAAATCATTCTAACTAAAATGGTAGATTAATTAAGTAAAGTCTACCTAAGCATTACCAATAATTACTTAATATTGAAGTATAGACGTCAAAAGTAAAATATAAGAAAACAAAATGAAAATGTATGTGATGTGGCCTTGTTAGAAAATGATTGCATAATAAAAATTTGATTCTGACCGAATAAATAACACCAAAAATTACTCAATAGACAGATAACAGTAATTTAGAACTAACCATCATCACCATCTATTAGTTTTACAGCTCCTTAGTGAGCCTTAATTTTATTTACAATTTTTTACATTCCGATATATCCTGTGCAAATGTCCTACATTTTTTACCTGACTTTCAATTTGTGTTAGAAAAACTAAAATTGTAAAATAATTAGACCAGACAGCTAAGACTATGTCAAAAAACATTGATTTATTTAATGTATTATATAGTTTAAAGCTAGGTTAAGTAAATTGTATTAAAATTGAAATAAAGAAAAAAAAAAAACTGCAATCTGTCGACAGTAGTTGTCCTCAATTTTGTCCAGCCATTTTGATCTTGGTCTACCACTTGCTCTAATATTGTAGGTTATTGCATTTAAACATCCTTCGATCATTCATCCTCACCACATGTCCTGCCCATCTTCGTCTATATGTCTTAACAAATTTTATAATACTGTGTCCATAGCATCTCATGTGATCTTATTTGGTATTACTCACCATATCGTCATTTATTTTTGGACCAAAAATATTTCTCAGAACCTATTCTTCTTTTAAATACTTTCAATTTATTTTCGTCGCTAATTGTCATTATCCAGACCTCGCTACTATATGTTAAGACCTATAAGTTGTATTATGGTCTCGTACAATCTTAATTTAATTAGCCCGTTTAAAAAACAAATGTTAGAATTGACTAATTGTCCTTATTCAGGCTTCACAGCTTTTAGGCCATACTTCAGGCTTTAAAGCTGTAGGTTAGGAGAATTATGGGCATGTGTACATTCTTAATTTAATTACAGTGTTTTTAAAAAAATATTAAACCTGAAAATGTCTTTATATGTGTAGAAACATTTCTGTGGTGTTGGGTTTCTATTATTAATTGTCGATTTTTATTATTTATTACAGCACTTAGACCTATAAAGCTATTTAATCCGTCAAAATTGTTGCCATTTATTGATATTTAAATAACTCAGAGGTAAAACAATGTTGTCACTTCACATAAAACATTTACAGAATGTTAGGTGGTGATCCATCGAAGTCAAAGCATGTCCTTAAAACTGTATACATTACCCGGAAGTAATAGAACTATGATACAGACAGACCGTCTATGAATTAATTGATATAATTTCATAATAATAGAGTTGAGACTGAAAATTCAAAAGTAATCCACAATTTGAAAAAGCAAAAATTATCATCGCAAAATTGTGCCTTTTCAAACACAAAGATTTAGCTGGCGCAATTAGAAAATGATTGAATAAAACTAACCGCATCACACAAGAGCAATGCTCTATGCTCCACAGGGAATTAAAAATGGTACTTTAGGAGACTGAAACACACTTAAAGAAGAATATTGCAAAAAATAACTACTAAATCTTATTTTCCAACAAATTATAAAAAAAAAAAAAAAATTAGTAACCTACAAAACCACTTCAACTACCAGAATTTTTGTAGGTTCCATTTATTGGCAAAAACATAAATCAGGTTTAGTTGAGGAATTTGCAAAAAAAATAATCAAACAAAAAAAAACAAAATGAAACAATATTACCGTAATTTATAACTATAATAAATGACTGGTAGAGCATAGAAATTCTTAGAAACAGTTTATCGTATGAAGATTTTCATCATCAAAAAAAAAAAACAGTTCATCCAGGATTCTATCAAGGATTCAATAAATTATAATTAAAATCATCATTATTAATTTCTCAAAACAAATATCTCAAGCATGATTAGAACAATTGTATTCTTCAACATCATAACAATTTCGCTTGTTTATTTTTTTCATAAAAAAAAAAAACAAAAACAAATGTTAAAGAAAAAAAAATAAACAAAACAAAAATAGCAACAACAACAACAACAAAAACAATGTTAAATAATAAGAAAACAGAAAAGGATGTTTATTTTTACACAGTTTTCAAACAGCATCACATCTTGTTGTGTATACATAATATGAAGGATATCAGAATTCATCAGTCAAAGTTATAAAGCAAAATAAAAAGAAAATGTCAAAAAACAAATAGGAAAAAAAAATAAACAAAAAATAAGTAAAAAAACAAAATAACAAAAAAAACCAAAATATTATATGTGTAAGGTAAGATAATCCAGTCAAATAAAGGATATACAAGGAGTTCCAACATTTTTTTTTTGTATTGTGTTAATATTTATATGTGTATCTTTTTATATAGCCATTATATGAATATTATATAATTAAATACAGGGTGGCTTCTAATGAATTTCATTAAAAAATAGTAGAATTTGTCTAATTTACAAATGTTATTTTACAATTTGTGAAAAATTGTTGAATAATTTTATAAAGACAATATCTTGTTAACTAAGTTAAATACAGGGTGCTTTGTTACGAATTTCATTACTAAAATAATAGAATTTATCTTATTTACAAATGTTATTTTACAATTTGTGAAAAAATGTGTGAAATATTTTATAAAGAAAATATCTTGTTAACTAAATACACTGCCTCCCCCACCACCCTTGGCAACGAAATAATTTATTTATTTCTGTATAAAAAAGAATGGCAAAACTACATGAAACTGTTTCCGAAACGATAGTCTAAAATCATCAATACAAATATTTCTTCACTGTATAAAACTATCTTCTTTATTAAACCTAGGGCTTGCAAAATGACTTTATTGAACTCTAATAGATTAACACTAATAGATTAATATATATATATAGATTATAGATATATAGAGTAAAATAGATTTTATATGACAGAGTGTTTTGGAAATTTCTTTTTAGGTACACCATAGCCAAGGTACAATACAGTATAATTGTTGAGTGAAGAGGATGAGCATACTTTAGTACAAGTAACCTGAATATGGATTGAATGGGTTTTCTTATAACTAAACTGACATATAATTCTACAAAAACAAATCCATTATCTTGTTTGAAAGTTTAGAAATCAAATAGAAGTGGATAGTATAGTGCTTTGGAAATTTCTAGTGAGGCGATTATTGACAAGGGTACTACTGATTTGAGCAGACAATGAGCATAATTTAGTATGAATGAATTGAATGCAGATTAAGTCGGGTTTGTCGATCTAAACTAATCTATATCTTTACAAAAACAAAATATACTCTCTTCTTTTTTCTGGGTCTACAAAATTAATTTGAAATAAAGAGCATGTCATGGAGCTTACTTGTGGTATAGTATGAGAATGCTCATTAAACGGAACGTACAGAAATGCATATATTTTTTCACCAACATTTTGTACTAGGCTTATTACAGCTACATCATGCACTTATTAAAAGCGTTTATAAAACCTTTATACAATATGTCAAAGCTCTATAATTTTTTCCAAAATAAGCTTATAGAGCTGTATAAGCTCATAAAGCAAAATTATAAGCCTTGAGGACTTATAACAAGTTCTTTAAGCGCTTATTAGATCTTTAATAGATCTAAATTTCTGGCTGGGAAATGATTGAATCGCAATGATTTCATCAATTAAATTGGATCAAGCAAGTAAAAAAAATTTACTTAAGTATTACTGAGTACAAAAAAATAATAAAATTTAAAATTGAGAAGAATAAAATTGTATAATGGTATAATTTCATCAACACACTTTACTTCATTAGTAAACTACACACCCTGTATGTACACACTCATAATTATTTTGAAATATATAAAAAATAATTTTTATTTTTTTTTTCAAAAAAAGTACGAAAAAACAGCCCCAAAACTATGTTTAGTATTTTTCCTTCTTAGGATCCTTTTTTTTTTGTTTATTTTTAGTTTTTGTTATTTTTTCAAAACATTTACGTTGTTAAATTTATGAGTTCTAGTATAAGGTAGACTATAGTTTATATAAATAAAATTACATCGTAAAGACATAAACCTGGTGGTTATAGGTTCAAAATAAGAAATTAAATTTTATTTTTCGTTTTTTTTTTTTGTTATATACAACCTGATTTTTAAACAAGTATGTACATAATGGTATATAAAAGTACATAAATCCCACTCTATCATCGTTATGACACAACAATAATAGTAATAACAGCCAAAAAAAAAACAAAATGGTAATAACAATAAAATAAATAAGCGTATAGGAATATTATTGTATTGCGAAAAAGAGTGAAAGAGAGAGAGAGAGAAAATATTTTATAGTAGTGTAGTAACAACATATTTTATCATTATGTTATCCATTATCCTGACTCAAATCATTAGTCATTTTTCTCATGCCCGGTTTTGTAATGGTTATAAATGCTTAATTTTTTTTGTTCTTTTTTTTTTTTTAGAAAATTTATTCTAAGAAAAAAAAAACATTTTTTTCTCCTTCGTTTTTTTTTTTTTGTTTTTTTATTTCCTTTTTTGTGGTTATTTTTGTTTTTCTATTTTGGAAGGATAATAATATGTTTTTTGTTGTTTTTCTACGAGTCTATTTGGTATCTTGTCTAATATTTTTGTGTCTCATGAAATTAGAAAAATTTTAGACATATTTTTATTCATTCCCCATTACTCAGAAGCATCAAAACAAAATTTTTCTATTATTTTTTGTGGTTTGTTTTTTAAATTGGAAATTTTTGTTTTTTTTTTGCAATATTTAAAGATGAATGAAATGTCTTTGAATTTGTTATTTTTTTGTTGATTCATTTTTGTTGTTTTTTGAATTTTAATAAAAGAATTTTTTATAAAAAAAAAAAAAAAAAAAAACGAATTTTAAATTTGATATTTCAATGTCTTATAATGTTGACATATTGACATAAATATCCAATGCCAATTATTTTGACCTTCAGACTACCTCATTCTTTGGCCTACTTTGTAAATGGTAGATAAAATTAGTCCTTTTTTTTACTATTTGAGTATTTTTTTTTTTAATATGAATAGGCCAGAAACCCAATTAATATTCATTATTTTGATGATTTACATTTATAACAATTTTGAATATTTTAAATAGGTTGGAATTTACAAGTATGTTTTTAAAATCTGATTAAAACTCAACAACAATAATTGACAATAAATAAAAAATTTCATGACTGGGTATAGGTTGCATTAATTGTATTTTAGAAAAGCTTTACATAAATATTGCTCTGATACTTATAAAATAATTGACAGTATATTATCAATTATTATTCGTCGTTAGTTTTGAAGGTCCTGAACAACTTTCAGTTCATACATCCGAACTGTTTTCAAGCCTCTCAAAATGTATTTGAATACGCAATCTATTTTGATAGCTCAATAGTTTTTTCACTATTCATTTAAAAAGTATAATACAAAATATTCTAGCAATAGCCACGGATGCCAATGGATCTAAAAAATTTAACACAAATTTTAACATCATATTAAACCCTTCTGGGATCAAAGAAAATTATTTTATTTCGATTTCGATAACCAGTTTGTTCAATAATTTTTTTTTACATAATTAAACAATAAATCGATTTGTTTGTGACTTATGGGTTTTAAATCAAAATATCTCTTAATTATTACGCAGTATAAAAGCGCATTTCATTATATTCACACACACAAAGTTTCTTATTTTTTGACGTAGAATTCGAATTTACATATAAAAGTACCTCTTCCCATTTGAAAATCTCGATTTCGGCCAATTTCGGCGAAATTTGATCTTAAAAATCAAATTATTAACTATTTTATCAATTCTATATTTATCTACGGCTTTTATTTCAAGTATTCCCAAGATAGGTCTTTACACTTGGTGGAAGGTAAAATTCGGGGAAATGTCGATTAAAATTTAATTAAAATTAAACATAAACCTCTTTTCAGTTTTGTAAAATATTTTAGAAATAAAGAGAAATTTTCTTATTTCTTGAGGTAGGTAGCGATAAGCACTATATATAGATTCTAAAATGTCCACATCGAAAAAATATCAAATTTTAAAACACTGATTTGGACAAAATGTCAACTTTCAAAAAGCAAAGAATTTTCCACTAAATTAATTATTAAAGCTCTGAACTTGTAGCCTAGCTATAAAGTCCCTACTAATTCAAAAATATACATCCTACAAAATCCCAAAATGAAAAAATTAAAAAAACTTCAAAATAGTTTTCAATTTTCTTAATTTTGGAAAAAGGCGCATACTTGATTTAAAAACCAAATTTTTTTATTGAAAATTTGTAACAAAGTTGGGGTTACAACCCATTGTCTGTATTTAATTTGCTTGTATATTATTAATTGACAGTTGGGCATTTTCCTGTATTTCATTTGGCTGAATTCATTTGCCTACATTTCATTTGCCTATATTTGTATATACAATTTATCGGTTAACAACGAAATCCCTAAATACAAAATACCGAATGCATTATTCCAAAATCTGACTCTAATTCATTTAATGTTGTCGAATACAATCACTTTGTTCGTATTCGAAACGCATAAAACTGATTTAGGTAAATATTTTGGAAAAAGGACTAATTCAGAATCTCGTAAATAGATTTTATTAATAGATATTTATATTTATATAGATATTCTGGAAAAATAAAGTATTTACAACACTATTTTGAACCAAATAAGTGTTGACATTTCAATACTTAGTACACTCGACATTTTTTATAATGTTTTATTGATATTTTAAAAATTTTGAAATATTTAGTTAACTTTTTAATTGAAAAATTTTAATAATATACTTTAGAAACATAAAACAAAACCTATAAAACTAACTGTCCAGCTTCAATTTAGGCATAAAATACTATGAAGTATTGCCAACTTAAAAAAATAGTTTTAATGTTTATTTGAATCTAGTTTTCACAATTGTTGTAATATTTATTATCAAAACTTATACTTTAAAAGTAAGGCATAGTTTTTTTTTTTTTTTATATAATTCCAAGTCAATATGGGAGGAACACTCTAACTGCTTTTACACAGATTTGGAATAAATCACATACTATAGCTTTTCCAGTAGAATTTTTGTGGTATAAACTAATTTAAATGTGGAAAACTATATCTATTGTAGAGTACTTCGCCTTCATAATAGCATAGTTTGATTTTATTGTTAGAGACTTATAAGTCAGTCATTAGCTATCACATACTAATTATTGATGGAATAAAAAAAATATAACCATTCTAGTGTCAGCCACTTGAAAAATATTAAAAGAAATTATGTTATTCCAATACATTTACAACATAATAACAACAATCCAAAAAAAACATACAATAAAATAATAGTATTTTTGCGTTGCTACTATTGTGGAGTATATCATTGTTCACAAACACATATACAGCACAATAATAAAATTAAAAACTACTAACAATCTGTTATTTGTCAACTTACTTCAAAATAATTGCACGAATTCGAAAACATTATTACAATTTATATCGCGTTTTGTCGTATATCCAGAAATTTGGCATTTAAGTAAAAATAATAATAAAAACATCAATCTTGGTGTCACTTACCGAAAAATACCTAATATTGTGCTAAAACACTTCCCAGACACAATAATCGAAAAATATTGTATAATATTTAACAATTGTCTAAATCTAAGCTACTTTCCAAAACCTTGGAAGAAAGCAATTGTTGTCATAACAATAAAAAAAACCAGGGAAAAACCCCACCGATCCCTGTAGCTACAGACCTATCAGTCTATTACCGAATATCAGTAAGATTGATAAAATATTAATTAATAAATCTTTAATAACAGAAACAATAACAAAAAATATAATACCAGACAACCAATTCGAATTTCGGCACAAACACAGACACACAAACACAGCACTATAAATACTATTACCAAATTATCGTCAGATATATGTTGGCATATAAACAATGGTCAATGTGTAACAACTTGTTTTATAGATTTTGAAAAGGCATTCGATACTATTTGACTTGATGGTATTCTATACAAGCTATAGAAATATAAATATCCTCCACATCTAGTATATACTTAATCAACAATATGTTACGCAACAAATCTTTTAGAGTATCCTTCCTCAGTAAAAATATATCTAAAGAATTCCAATTGACTAATGGCCTGCAGCAAGACACAGTTAACTCGTCAATGCTATTCAATATATATGTAAGTGACTTGCTTGATTCTGTAAGCAAAAGCTCAGAGCATACTCACAGCATTGCATTTGCGGACGATTTAACAATTTATACGGCAAATTTCAATTTGAAAGTTGACCAGTATAACCTACAGCAGACATTCAATAAAATAGTTGCATATAGTACACGCTGGAATCTAAAAATTAACTATAAAAAATGCGAAACTGTCTTATTTAGAAACACAATAAATAAGTCAAATAGCACAATAAATAGAAACTGGAAAAAGTTCTACCTGAAAGCCCCAGATGGAACTAAAATACCGAATTCCAACAGATTTAAATACTTAGGAGTTTCATACACCAATTTATTTAAATTCAACGAGCATGTTAAAGACCAAATATCAAAAGCGAAAAAAGCCTTAATGACTCTAAAAAGGTTATTTTTCTGTAAAATCCTGTGTAGCAAAGTCAAGTTGACTACAAGTCCTTAATTAGGCCAATATTAACATATGGTTGTCCTATATGGTTTAACATAAGTGCTTCTACTATGGAAAACCTAAGGCTATTTGAACGGAAGTGCATACGCGCATACACAAACCTGAATAGAAAACCAACATCTAACTACACGCATTATTTCTCCAACAAAACAATTTACGAAAATGCAAAAATAATAAGAATCGATAATTTTATCATTCGTCTCATACGTAATCACATTCAAAGAAGTAGTACATCAACAGAAAATCCACTAATAAGTCACCCATGGTATGAATCAAATCAATATACATATTAAGTACACTCGATTCGGGATTCATTCCACCTGAGGCATTTATACTCAAACAGAGAAACATAATTATATAGAAAATAGTACCTATGTACCCATTATTTATCATTATAAAAGGCCGCATCAAATAAAAAGCTTCCATTAGACTTTAGCACTTCTAATTTAAACATTTGTGAAATATTTGTATTTGATAAATTTATTCCTAATTCTGCACAATTAATAAACAAAAATCCTTATTTTTGGAAATGAGTAGGTTAAGCTAGAATAGAATAGAGTAGTTAATTTAAGTCTAGTTTGTAATATTTAGGTTAAGATTAGTGTAAGTTAATTATAATATGTAAAAATGAAAAATTGGTTATTGGCCTCAATTTTTTTCCAATACTGTAAATCAATTATTACAGTAAAATCTTATATATTAATACGCTTAAACGTCTGTTAAACTTTTTACAAAGCTTTTACAACACGAAGCTTTTTTCAACTAGATTAGACAACTTTATTAGAACTAGAATTACGATAGTGTGAAAAAATTTATTTCAAGACATAAACCACGAAACGATAAAACCAAATAAAACCAAAAACAAATTAAAATTAACCTAAAAACAATTCACCTATTGAGCAATAGCATTGATTATATCTGATTATATGAATTAATTTAAAAAAAAAAAAGAACAAAGTAGCAAAGCCAAGAACCGAATTATCAGAATATTATTATAATAGCTTTGCTAAAATATTACGAAATTACGATATTACAGTAAAAACTTACCAGTGAAACAAATAGTCAATTTAGAAAATATAGTTTTTACCTCACCCAGACCATGTTCACAAATTTCAAAAATTGAAATTTATTTATTTTATTAACAAATAATTCAAAAGCATAAATTCAAATGCGCAGTAGCATTGAGTAAATATTACATTTTACATGGAGAATCATAAACCGAAATTTACGATCTGCTAAGAACAAGAAAAACAAAATATGTTATGACATTATTATCAAGTTCCAATTCAATACACGGCAAATTTAGTACACAAAAAAATTAAAAAAACTTTAAAAAGAAAAATCACAGACTATACCCTTACCTACATCAGAGACCCTAGCAGGATAACAATATAAGCATAATTATTGGCTTTACCCCTAACTATAATAGTCATATAAGGCGTCATATGATGTCATATGATACTTCGTTAAATGGCCTATATGATTCGATATGATTTAACAAAGTCGTAACCAATCATAACCTTTACTATAATGGTCATACCTAATCATCCAAAAACGTCAAAACCAAAATTTAAAAGAAGTGAAATATAAATATAAATTCTATAAATAAATGTTTTTGTTTTTTTATTTTGAGTTTTGGAATAGTTAGGGCTATTATGATAATAAGAAAAACACAAAAAACGTATCTATGGCTATTTTAATGTGTTTTTAATGTAGGTGTGGTATGTATTTAGTTTAAATGCATTTAATTTCATATCTATACTGCCAGCGACATCTCTGGTCGCTACATGTTGTTGAAATGTACGTCTCTATTAATAGTATTTGTTAGGAAGCGTTTAGACATCAGATTTTATTTCATGAAAGTTTTGTTTTACTTATTTTTATTACATTTACAAATTTTATTGTAATTACATCAAATCTTATTTCAAAAGTTTTAATTACATATCTCAAAGATAAACAAAAATAATTTGCAAAGTATACTATATTTCTTCATGCAAAATCCACTTTCTAAACTTACAAAATACGAAGATACGAATATTCGTTACGAGTACTAATAATAAATACTTATTAAATATAAATATTCAGTGTAATTTCAGAACATTTATGAAATATAAATAGTAAATCAATATTATTTTAAGTATTTGGATTGATAAATAAAAATAATATTTAATACACATTTTTTGTATTTTTTAATGTATATCTTTCAATATATTGGCATAACATAATTAGGAGTTTTCTCGCAAAATCACATTTTCAATTTGTGAAATACAAAAATGCCTGTCGAGTACTATTATTTAAAAAAAAAAAATTATGATATTCTATACCAAAGTCAGATGTCAAACTTTAATGAACATCATTTATATGTTATAAACACAATTCAAAAACGTATAAACGCTGTCTTATATAAAAGTTTTCTTCAAAACTATTAGCGGTCAAAATTTTCAATTTAACTCTGTGAAAGACAAATAAAATTATTATTTATTATATTATACATATTAAGTATATTATAAATATTGTAAATTATAACTTTATTCATTTTTTTATTCATTTTATTATTATTAATTAAATAACAATAATAATTACAATTATAATAATTTATGATGCTGTACGTATTATAATACCTATACCTACCTGTTGTGAAAATAAAATTTTAATGCATACAGTGAAAGGTGCTTTCAAAATAAAACAAAAAAAATATAAACCTGAAGTAGGCCTGCGGATTTATCTACAGGTCCACTGCTTAATAAATAAATAAATACCTAAATAAAAATATAAAAAAAATAGTTATAGATAGATCAAACAACATTGTAAATTACTAGCTATTCCCGGCGTAACATTCGCCCGCCTAGCATTAGCATCATAAATGAAACAATTTATTTTATTTTCTTAAAAAAAATCACTCTTTTACATATTTTTTTATTACATAACAAATAAGTTACAAATTGAAAACTTAAAACTAAAATAACATTTTAATACTTATTCAAATATTTCACTAAAAATACAATTCTCTATTTCACAGTTGTATGTTGCTTTGTCTAGAGTACGATCTTTTGATAGTGTTAGTGTAGTATAAAATATTGTGAAATGTTTGAATAAATATTAAAATGTTAAACTATTTTTAAGATATTAAATAAAGTGAATTTTAGGTTTAAGTTTTTCAATTTAACTTATTTATTATGTAATAAAAAAATATTTAAAACATTGATTTTTTTAAGAAAAAAAAGAAAATAAACAAGTAAAATAAATTGTTTCATTTATAATGATAATGCTAGACCGGCGAATGTTACAATTGCGTGGGGACGATATCTCAAAAAGCGCTAAATAGCTCGTACAGTAATACACATCGCCTAATAAAATTGATATCAAAGCAATAATAACGTCTATCAAGGACATAGACCTGTAATTCTAAAATAGATAGCAAACGGTGAAGTACAATTGATTTTAACATGTCACGTTTACATAGAACTCTCCATAAAAAAAAACCCCAATTCTAACAACAAACGATAAATAAATGTGAAAGACATGACTCACACCGACAAATCAGACATACTAAGTCATATTCAAAATTTAATATTACATTTTTAATAATTTGAAATATTAAACCTGGGCTTTAAAAACCAGAATACGGTGTAAATGTTTTATCACCGATTTCAAAATAAATTACGAAAATAAAAAAATTAAACCATCATCAAAAGATAGATATTGAAAACCCTAGACTACATAATAATCAAAATCAATCAAAATATAAAATTTTATAATCAAACAAACCAAATTTCATTAAAATATTTTTCAAATTATTTTATTTTTGCGCTCCACAACATTAGCTACATTCAGTAAAATAATATTCCCATACATATATGAATAAATGTCAACTTAAATAATATTGCATATAGCTAGCTACCTTTGCTACATAATGAACATCAAAACATCAAGAACATCATTTTTATTATTTAATTAATTTCGTAATTTAACATAAATAAACTTATCAAATCACTGTGTTACCAAAACCACAAATTCAATTACATATTAACCATCATGTAACCCTCATCAACATTTTATTAATAACATCAAAAATATTTTGAATCTGTAGATTTGTGCTGATGAAACGAATTTAAGAATAAGAATTAAAAAAAAACAAAATCTTTCACAAAAGCTTTACAAATTAAACCGTCATACAGAAATGAAAAGTGATTTGAATTGAATTAAAATTCCTAAAATAAAAATAAAAGACTATCAAGGATGTCTGGGTGTCTTGATATTTGATTCCAGGTAAATTTTCAACCGATTCCAAGGTTTTAAAATCAAAAATTTTTAGAAGAGAGTGAAGGTAATAAAAATTTTAATATTTCATAATTGTTAATGAAATTCAAATTAAGTTTAGAATAATTATTATTGTATATATATATATATAAAAAAAATTTTAATTCAGAAAATAACTGTAATTTTGCAACAGCTTTTAATTGGGTATATTTAGAGTATAATTATTTGCATTTTGCCAAGTTAAATTAGTGCAGTCATATGATTCTATTTACTTTTGATATACTATTTATACAACCACAATTGTTATTTCAGTTAGGTTGTTGACATTTTAGGCATTTTACAACTTCCTGAACACTCTTTTTACAGTTGTTCATAATGACAATTATTATTTTTATTGTTTTTATTATGCCAGCTATAATTTTGTTGCCAAGATTTTATTAATTTAATTCTTAAAATATCTAACATCTATCTGCCGTGAATTAAAACATAATGGATTTACAACTTCATTATGGTAAGTTCTATTTTTAACAAGATTATTGTAGGCTTTTTCGTTTTTTATTTTTTTTTTTTTTCTATTTTTTTTGGTTTTGGTGATTTTCAAAATCTAGTCAAAAATTTTCACAATTTGAATATTAATTTAATTTTTTATGTTTCTGTTCAAGTGTCTTTAATGTCAATCGCTGGAGCAAATAGAAAACAAATTCTATATTGCAATAATTTTTGTATATACAAATTTAGAATGACACTAGAATAGACAACAGAGAATTCACAAAAAATAATAAATAAAATTTTTTAAATAAAACAAAAAAAAAAAAATGTATGTAATTTTTTTTACCAGAATTTCGTTTGGTAATTTTAGTCAATTTATGGTGTATATATATTCACTTGACACCATATAAAATATATTTTAATATTCATATGTGGAAAAATTATATACATAATATATAATATGTACATACTAAAATATATTTTATATGAAAAGATCAAAATTAGTTTAATTCTACGCGCCCGTATATTGTATACAAAAAAAAAGCAACAACAACAACAAAAAATAACAAAATGAAAAACTCTACTAGAGTAAAACTCTTTCGGTGTCACTTTATATGGTTCAGAGAAAATTATCCTTAGGGATTCTAATTTTTGTATTTTTTTTTTTTTATAATTTTCTTTTATTTTTTTGTATTCTTTTTTTTTTTTGTTTGTTTGTTATTAATGTCTTTTTAGAACTCTTGGAACATATAAAGTTTTTTTTACTCTGATGTGTTTAAGAGGCGAAGATATTTTATGTTAACAGGAACAACTTAATGTTGTTCTCACACAAATTATAATACCAAAAATAAAAAAAAATAAAAATAATAAAAACAAAAGCAAAAAAAAAAAAAATACTAGAAAATATGTTGAATTCAAAAAGAAAATCTCAACAGGATAATAACTGAAATGACTGTAATGAACGCATATATGAGAGATATATGAAAATTGTAAAAACAAAAAAAAAACAAAAAATAATATTTTTTTTTCTAGATTCGTTTGAGCTTTAGTTTTGAGTTGGAGTTGGAGTTTGAGTGTATATAAGAGTTATTATAATTTTTTTTTTAAACTTTTTTTTTCGTATTTTGCTTTTTTTGTTTTTTTATGTATAATATGTATTATATAGGTTGATATATATATGTACAGTGAAGTCAAAAAGTATTTGTACATATTTGGATATAAAAGAAAATTTATTTTAAAAATTTTAATTTTATTATTTTAATAAATAGTAGGTCTAGGTAGTAGGTAGTAGGCGGCTGTACACAGTACGCCAACCCACTTAGATCAGTAAGGTTTATTATTTAAATAACAAATTATTTAATTAGTAAAGATTTTGGTATACAATGCCAATTACCATGCAATGAAACTAATTTGGTTAACAATGCCAATGCCAATAATCTATTTTTAGATATTCTTATTTTTCTTTTTAGCTTCTGCATAGTCGATATTATAAAAATTACCCATTTTGATAATGCAACTATCATCATAGTGTTATTTTATATACTTTTATATTATATAAAATATAATAGATTCAATTTATAATGTATTCAAGAGTGTATGTATTAAATAACAATATGATAGTTGTATTTTAAACAAATGAAACATATTTAAATAAATCACAAGCAAATTTTTGTACACCAGTATATGATTTTAATAGCAATCTAATTTTTGTAAGCCAGAAACATGATTTTCATTATATGAAATATTTAATTTACCACTATCTTGTTACAGTAATATTAAAAACAATCTGTATTTTTAATATATTTAACATTTATAATAATTGTTATCTATCTAACTTTATAATTTAAAATAATTTCAATGAAAAGTTTATTATATAACGGAAAATTCTGAAAATCATAAATTTTCCAACCTAAAAGTATGCAATTTTCAATATTTTGGTTATTATAATCCCTTTACTTGAATATTTTGTCCTTTTAAAGTTAGTTACTCAGAAATCGTAGTTAAACCTATTTTTGGGAAATTTGTTATTATATATGTTGTTAATTACTGGATATTAAAATAATATAAAAAAAAAAAACAAAAACAGTAGTGGACTTAAGTAAAAAACATTAAAAAATATGATAGTTGCATTAATTATATGGTGAGAAGGTCTAAAAATACAATAATTTTTGTTAAGGATATATTTCCTATGTAAGCTGTACGTTAGACAGAGATATTGTGTTAAAAGGGACCCAACTGAAATAAAGTATTGTATAGAATACATTGTGTTGAAGTTGGAGTATCTGAGTAGTTTTTTATCTGAGTATTTTGTATCTGAGTATTTTAGGAGCCCCATCTGGATATGATCATATTTTATTAGTGAGATTTTTTAAATATTTATAAAAATATAACAATGTTTAATACATTAATATTTTTAAAATTAATATTTTGAATAATTATTTATTTTATTAGATAAACAAAATTAGAATAAGGACTTGAGAAGTAGTGAGACAACAACTCAGATATAGTTAGGCTTACCATCCGTACTCTTTTAAGAGTACAAGTACACTTTTTGAGCTCTGTACTGTACTGTACTCTTTACTTTTTTTATCTTTTTGGAAAAAAATTTGATATTCTGTTTATAGAATAATTTCAAATCAAAAATTTCATAAAAAGTTGATCTGTTTGTAGCATAATTTTATTGAAACATTTGTTTTTGCATGAAATGTTTGTTGGGAAGTATTATTTTATGGTAATTATAACTATCGCTATTTCCTGTTCTCAATAGACTTCTTTAAATATTTCCTGCTTTAAAGTCCTTTTTCCTATCAGAAGATCAACCTTCAATTATTCTCAAAAACTTTTTTGAAAACTCATTTAACGAGAGTTACTTATAGTTTGCTCACTCCTTAATGACAATTTGTCATTCCAGAATGGAAGCAATGGAAAGAGACAAAAATTCTTTACTGGAAATTAGTTTAATTTTGAATGAGGCTCAAAAAATATTAACTGAAAAAAAAAAAATAATGAATTCTTACCAATGAAAGTGAAAGAAATAATAAGAAATAATAACGAAAATGAAATGATAAAATATGAATTTTTAAATGTTTACGAACGTGGAATATCGTAATTAAAAAAATGGACAAGCTCTTTTGACCAATTTAAAATATTTGAATGGATGAGACTAAACGTTGAACCATCGTGGAACCACATTGAAGAATCAGTTCAATATCTGAATGAAAATGGATCGTTCAACTTGATGAGAGTCTGTTATTTGACCAAAGTATCAATTTAAAAGATTTTATAAAAGATATGGAAAATAATATAGAATTTTCGGAACTATCATTAGATGAAAAATGCATTAAATATTTTAAATGTCGTACTGGCAGCACATCCTCCGCATTTTCAAAAATTTGCAGTTTTTTTTTCGCTATACCAGCACATAATGGAGTTGCCGAAAGAGTTTTTAGCCTTATGAATGCTCAGTGGGCTAACGAAAGAAATAGACTGTTACCAGAGTCAGTTACAAATTTGTTAATGGTGCAATTTAATTACAAAGACTTAACTTGTGATCAATTTTATGAGTTTTGCTTTAAAAGTAAAGTTTTATTAGCTGCAGTTCGAAGTAACGAAAAATACAAAGCCATTGAAGTTTGATATAATCATAAAATTTAATTTATATTATTTTTAACTATTTAATATTTGAGGAAAAGCAGTATTAATTATTTTTATTTTTGTTTTTTTGTATGTATATGAATAAATACATATTTTAATTTTTGTTATGTAAAATCATTTGTTAAGCAATTATTTTATCGGTTTACTCTATTTCTATTTTTTGTCTTCATAAATAAAGTGGTCGTTTTCCGATGAGTTTTTGTATTTGCGATACCCCCCTTCATCACTGAAATCAATGTGTCCTCTTTTTCCAAAAAAGAATATGGTAACCCTAGATATAGTCTTTGTATTAGTACTACAGTTTTGTTATTAAATTTCATAAATTTAGTGAATTGATCACAATCATTTCAATTTTCAGTTGGCATAATTTCAAAATAATTTAAGAATTGTTTTAATTTCCGATGATACATTTTTTTTTTTTTTTTATGATCTTGGATATATGGATAATACAACTTAAATTAAATACATTTAAATCGAATTAAGCTAATTCAAAATATTCTTCAAAATTTGCATTGAAACAAATCATTATAATTATGTTTTTTTTTCTATATAAAGTTAAGTTAAGTACAGAGCGGTCCGGCTTTGTATTGACAGTGTAACATCTGATTGCTCCATGAACCAGATGCACAACTGTCAAATTCCTAATCAAATGTTTACATTATTTCCACGTGGTGACCTTCAAAAACTATCCTGTACAGCAACTGCTTATACGATAGACCAAAAATGTAAGTGCGCAAAAAACCCTTCGGACTGAAAGTTGGCATTAGGTTAACTACTATAAATACTTTTTCAATATATATTGCAGTTAACAATATTATATTGACAAAATAATTATCCAATAAAATTTGGTGTACAAAATAAATATTTAACGTAAAGCTCGAATCATTTTTAAGGCTTAATTAATTTGAATGAAAAGCTCTAAACATTAATTGTTTGTGAATTATAATATGAAGGACATCATAAACTATTCTTATTAACTTTTATTTTGCAAAGTATATATTTATTTATTTATTTATTTAACAGTGGACCTGCAGATAAATCTACAGGCCAACTATAGACCCTTTTCCCTTTCGGGATGTGGGCCTTTAGAATATAAATGTAAAATAAAAATTATTATCTAAGGAATAATGTAAATGATTCAAATGAAAGAATTAACAATTCAGCAAATTAACAATTATTTAAAATTAAAATTTAGAAATTAACATTTTAGTAAATTAACGATTTAGAAATTAAGTTCAAAAATTTAAAATTTTAGTAAATTAACAAATTATCAATTGACAATTTAACATATTAAAAACAAAGATAAATGTAAATTTATAAAAAATAAAGTATATTCAAGTGTAAAGTCTTAAATAATGTAACAAGTAAAATCATGTAAAAGTATATATATACCTACCATTCGCTAGAATAATAAAAAATAATAAATAATAACTTTTTTTTAATCTAGCTGAAAAGCTTACTTTGAGAATATATTTTCTAAATTTTATATACAATATTGTCAATTTTCATTATTATCCTTGTTACATAACAATCATTTATTTTCCTGATACACATCAAGTATTAAAATATTATATAATAAGAGTTTTAAAACTATTAAATACATTAAATTAGTAGGTTGTAGACTTTTATTAACAACTGTATAATATTTCTATAATATAATATCCAGTAGTAGCACCTACTGTATTGTCAGTATTGATATAAGAGGTCATTATTCAGTCATTCTTTACAAATATATCATTTTTGTCTGATTTTATTGTATATAATTTGTTTTTATTATTTTCGTATACTCTCTTTTTTTGTCTTGGTTTTTTGTTTTTTATGTAAAGGTAAAAATCAAAAAAATGAACATATGAAAACTAATTTTTTTTAATGATGTCTACTTTACAGTGAATATATATATACAAATGTACAGATACGTTGTTATAACATTGTATTTGGTTATGTAAATGGTTGTTGAGTTGTCTTTTATTATATTTAATAATAGTAGTAATAATAATAACAATCAAATAAAATAGGTACTCGTACAAAGAAATTATATTTTTCTTTATTTAAAAATTGAATTGAAAATTTAATTTTATATTTTTATAATATAATTCAATGGATATAATTTTGTTGTTTTTTTTTTTACACAAAATAGTAAAAAATTCATCAAACAATAGTGTTGTTGTAGATTATGTAGATTATTTAAAAAAGCTTCTTAAATTTACAAATCGAGGTAAAAAATTGTTGTTTAATATTTTCAACAAGTTACATATTATGTATATGTAATATGTATGTATATGTTTTGCAACTACGTATATTGTAACAATAGATTTAACAAATTTTTTGTGGAAAAATTATTGTTTGAAAGAAATTGCAATGAGTTTTTTGTTTTATCATCATTATCATTATTTTATTTAGTTCATATAAAACTATTTACAATTACAATAATATTCATACATTAATGAATAATTAAAATAAATTTACTTAATATGAAGTTAATCTAATTTAATTCATTTAAAAATTATCCTTTACATGAATTTTAATTTGGTTTTTAAATCTACTCAAACGATTTTCCATTTTTAATTCTGTAGGAAGATTGGTATATAATTGCAAACCTTTGTACATGATCATATTTTTTGTTTTTTCATTTCTATAAAAATCTAGTCTAAAGTTAGCATTATTTCTTAAATTATATTCATGTATGTCTCCATTATATACAATTTTATTACATAAATAATTTGGGTAAAGCCCGTTTTTTATTTTAAATACAATGATCAAAACATTCATTTTCATTTGTTGTTCAATATTTACCCATTTTAACGTGTCCAACATTGCATGTACAGAAGCATAACGATTCAATCTCAGAATAACTCTCATAGACTTGTTCTGAAGTCTTTGCAATCTACCCATCATTTCAGAATTACACATAAATAATACAGAAGAACAATATTCAAAGTGTGGTTTGATCATTGTATTATGTAAATTGATTGCACACTTAATAGATATTTTATTTCTAATTTGATTAAAAAAATCTACTTTTTTAGCGATCTTTTTACAAACATAATTAATATGACTTTTAAAATTTAATTTACAATCTATTATTACTCCTAAGTACTTTATCTCTTCGATTCTTTCAATGTTTTTATTATCTATTATAATATTATGATTTTCATTTACCCTTCCATTAATAATTAAATATTTAGTTTTATCTATATTTAATTTAAGTTTATTCATATTTAGCCACCTACCTAAACTATTTAAATCAACATTTATTTTATTCACACATTCACTTACACATTCTCCAGCAATATATAACAATGCATCATCCGCAAATTGTATCAATTTACCATAATTCAGTGCCTTCTCCATATCATTAATAAAAATCAGAAACAATAACACACCCAAGACATTTCCTTGAGGCACACCATATGATACCTCGATCGGATCTGACAAGCAACCATTGATTTTTGTTCTTTTGAGTTCTTTCATTCTTTAGATAAGATTCAAACCATTCTAATTCTATATCACAAATACCATACTACTCAAGTTTACATAATAAAATATCACGATCAACAGTTTCGAAAGCCCGCCTTAAATCTAAAAATACGGCCACTATTACTTTGTTATCATGTACTGAAATTTTCCAATTTGTGATAACTAGATTTATTAATGCCTCATAGTTATGTCCTCTTCTGAATCCGGATTGATATTCCGATATTAGTTCATTTATTTCCAAATATTCTTCAAGCTGATGTTAAAGCTAAAATGTCTCTAAAGGAGTAAAATAGAACCACAATTAGATATATATATATTATCGCAACTACACTTGTAATCATGATAATCCAATGAACAGTTGTAGTCAATTAAAAGACTTCATAGTACAGCAAATTTTTACATGGTACTGTTGATGACATCGCAGAAGGTGCTATTGCAAAATGATATCAATAAATTTGTTTTGTATATTATGTTTTTCAACATACAAATTAATGTTGTCCAATATTGCAAAAATTATTTGTTATGAAAATTATATAAGGTACTAATAATGAGAGAAAGTTAATGTAAGCGAAAATGTAAAGTAGCATGAAAGAATAAAGCAATGAGAAATAAAAAAAAAACAAACAAAAAACAAAAACAAATAAAATCTAATATTTTTAGCATAAAATGAAACAAAAAAAACCAAAATAATTTTAGGAATTTAATTTATTAAATTGTAATTTTAATACTCTATAGGGCCAAACGACTAAAAGCCAAGGTCTATAAATTTACTACTTATTAATAATTTATAATTATAAATATATTACTTTTGTAAATATTTTAGATATAAGTAAGTTAAGATATAAATAAGAATTGAAATAAATAAAGAAAAAAAAAATAAAAAATATTGTAAAGAACAATGAATAAAATTTCAAACGTAAAATAATGTAAATGGCTTAGTATTCATCAATATATCATATGATAAGAATTCTAAGTCCATCTCGAAAATTTGTAAACTAACCAAAAATCAAAATCAAAATATTACTTCGATAATCAAGAATGGCACAAATTATATTACAAGCTTAGAGAAAGCTAAGATTATTAATGAACATTTCTCTTTGAAGACCTCTACTGTAAGTTGTAGCCATATGTCAAGTATTGTACAACATGACCTGAACTCACTTTATGAAAATCTATCCACAATCACCAACGCTGAATTAATTATAAAACAGAAGTAAAGCAAAATCTATCCATCAAGACTGTAATAAATTACATTACACATATTTTAAATTCTTTCTTAAAATTTAACTTCTTTCCTATACTTTTTGGAAAGCAGCCAAAATTATTGCTATATTAAAAATAGACAATATTTAGTTATAATTATAGCAGTATTAAAATATATTAAATCTAGAGCTTTTTGATGGTTACAAGCCACATAACCTTAATTAACAGCTTCTCTAAAATCTTTGAGAAAGTGATAAAAGCACGAATTACCGAACATATGGACTAGATTACAACAATATGTTGCCAAACGAATAGTTTGATTTCAGATCTGGTTACAATACATGTAAAGTTTTTATTAAGAATAAAAAGTTATGTAAAACATAACTTTAACAATAATAAAAGTGTCGGAATGGTAACATTTGATATGCAACATTCGATACTGTGTGGCACAAAGAACTTATGTACAAAACGTATTTTGCTTGTGATTTCAAAGGTATATAACCGAAGTAGTTGATAACTTCATCACAGACATAACTTGTAAAGTATGCATTGGAAAATTTCAGAAAATCCCCAATAATTGAATAGTCACTTATGGACCTGTTCCGGGTCCAGTACTTTACAATATATTACACATTTGATGTATCTCATATTCAAAACTGCTTATTTTCCATATTTACGATGCAGCCATTCACAGCGCCGGAATTTATGGTATTGAAATCACAAATAATTTACAAAGTGCACTCAACACACTAACTGAATATTTTACGAAATGGAAAATATCCATCAATAATAACAAAACTAGTGCATTATACTTTACCCGAAAACGTAAGGCCTGGCCACACACCTAGTAACACCCTTACCCTAAAATCAGGAGCTATTACTTGGGTTGGCTCCGTAAAATATTTAGGATTAACATTGGATCCAAAGTTTACCAGAACTCATTATCGTTATATTTCTTTTTATAATCATAGCGATTTTTATGTACTACACACTGGGTAAGGACTAACCATATTTTCTGCAATAATATGTGTCACTAGCAATTGTAAATTTAATATTATTTGTTGTTGTGCAATTTAATAAGATGGGTAATGTTATCAAATAAAAAATATGTTATTTTAAGAATTTGCTATTTTTCAAAATTTACATTGTCATGACATTATTTTTCTATTTTCAGAATTTAACAGTGGTCTATAATTCTCAATAATACATTTTTATTTCAAACTCAAAAATAATAAATATAAATAAATTCATGAATGAATTGTTTTCTTTTTCTAATTTACCTTAGAAATATGGTTATGTTTTGTGTAAAATATAGTATAAAAAAAATTCCAGAATACAAATTTATTATTTTTAGAATTTGATAAAATTCACGTTATTATGACAAATTTTTTAACAGTTAAATTTTTCACATAAAAATTTACAGAGGTGATCTGAGATCAATTTACAATAGTTATTTTTTGTAGAGTTATTATTGTTGTCAGTTATATTATTATTTTATTTATTTATTTATTTATTTGCAATATACATCCAGAAGAAAAGTCAGTATAATATGTATATGTATATTATAATTGAATGCGAAAAGGCAATGAAATACGATTTTCTGATACGAAATTAAATTCTCTTTCTGATGATCACTTCGTGTTAATTTGCATTGTTTTTTTTACATGACTACATCCCCTAAGCAAAATCATGTTTGTACCTCAGGTAATTATTTATATTTATTCTGAAGAAAGTAAATAAATAACAAACAAATTTTTGTACACCAGTACATGTTTTTAATAACAAGCTAATTTTTGTAAGCCAGTATACATGATTTTCATTATATGAAATATTTAATTTACTACTACCTTTTTATAGTAATAATAAAAACAATTTGTATTTTTAATATATTTATCATTTATAATAATTGTTATCTATCTAACTTTATAATTTAAAATAATTTCAATGAAAATTTTATTTATTAGAGAAAATTCTGAAAATAATAAATTTTCCAACCTAAAAGTATGCAATTTTTTTTGTTTTTGAAGAAAATTTTCATTATTTTGGTTTATTAATCCGTTACTCGAATATTGTCCTTTTAAAGTTAGTTACATCGTAATTAAATCTATTTTAGGGAAATTTGTTGTTAGATATGTTGTTAATTAATGGATATTAAAATAATAAAAAAAAATAAAAAACAAAAACAGTAGTGAACTTAAGTAAAAAGCATTTAAGAATAAAAAAAATGTTTTGTGAACTTAAAATAAAAAATTAAAATAAATAAAAAGTTAAATAAATTTAAATTATATAAAATTAATCATCTTTCCAATAAAACTGTAACCCACCCGTCTCTCAATCTTCCTCAATACTTGGTCATGTTTATATAAGTTCTGAATTTAAAAATGTTTCTTATATTGAACATATTTTTTTAAACATGTCCATATTATGATTGTAATCAAATAAATGTAATTACTACGATGTAATCAATTTAATATAGTTAACGTAATGTAGCCAATGGTGCAATCAATGAAAAAAAAAAAACGGAAAAAACATATTTTATGTTATTTTTTTTTTTTTTTTTGCTTTAACTTTTTATTTTTATTTTCACTTCATTTTTGTGTTACAATTAGAAAAAAAGTCTTACAAAATCTAATATTTATTCTAAGTTTGACAATAACTAAACCTGAAAACTACGTTAAATTTATTTAGTTTACATCATTCTTATAATTGTGTATTAGTCTTTTTTTTACAAATTTTTCGTAAGAAATATTTTATATTTGCTTATATTTTGGAAAACATAAAAAAAAACCAAAACTTGTTAAAATTTATTTTATTAAAAACCTTAGAACTAACCTAAATTACTTAAGCTATATCTATAATCTAACTAAACCTATGCTAAACCTAACTACCCTAAGCCTGTTCTAAAGTTAGATAATCTATTTATGTTATTGGTTTAACCACCAGAGATGAGTGTTTATTATTTTTTTATCGTTATCTGGGATATACATGTCATATTTGAGTGAATTTGTCTCTAAAATGTGCGAGTTATATTCTATGCACTTGCATGTAGCCCGTCTATTATAGTGATATAATAGAAGGACATGCTCGTGGTTTTGAATATACCATTTAGCATCAAGATAAATAAAATGTTCGGGTGCTATAAATCCCGTTTTCATGCTGTTTTTAATGTACTCTTCATTATGGTAATATATATGAGATATTAGACCATTTTCTGTTGTGGTAAGAGATCTATTAAAATGATTACGAATTGTTTTTATCAAAAAATTATCGAATTTTACGATACTAGCTTTTTGGTACAAACATTTATTTGAATAAAAATGTTTGTAGTCCGTTTCGGGTTTTCTGTGTAGATTTACGCAGACTCTTATGCTTAAATTTTCTTATTTTCTCCATTAGACTTGCACTTATGTTGAACCAAATGGGTCCACCATATGAAATAATCGGTCTAATGAGAGTTTGATATGCTAAAATTTTTACTCTTTCATTGATAATTTTATTATAGAAAAGTTTTTTGGACGCCATAAATGCTTTAGTCCCCTTTTCCAAATTTTTTTTAACATTATCAATGTAATTTAAATGTTGATTCAAAACAACACCTAAGTATTTGACTGACTTTTTCCTGTCAATTATGGTGTCGTTCAAAGCTTTTATTTGAAAGTTCTTCCAACATTTTTTGATATTACTGTTGGTTTTGTCAACAGTGTTTCGAAAAAGAATTGCTTCACATTTATCTACGTTAATTTTCAGTAACCATACCTTGCAATAATCAATAGTAAGATTAAACTGTTTCTGAACTTTTGCTGTTATTTGTGCTACCCTATTGCCGGTGGCATAAATAATTAGATCGTCGGCAAATGGTATAGAGTAATATGCGCCCTTAAAGTTTCCAAACAGTTCCAACAATTCTGTTAAATACAATGAGAAGAGAATCGGTGAGTTAACGGTACCTTGTTGCAAACCATTTTTAATCACGAATTTGTTTTCAATATTTGACTTATTGGCTATTCTGAATTCATTGTCGGATATCATATCCATTATTAATCTTGTTAAATTGTTTGGAAATTGATAATTTAATAATTTATATATTAGACCATTAATCCAAACACTATTAAATGCCTTCTCTAAATCTATAAGGCACGCGCCTACACCTTCCTTATTATTTATGTACCAGCATACATCGGAGGTTAGTTTATTTATAGCGTGTATAGTGCTATGCTTATTTCTGAACCCAAATTGATTTTCAGGTAAAAGCTGGCTATCGTTTACTAACTTTATTATTTTGTCATTAATTATAGTTTCATAAACCTTGCTGATATTGGGCAATAGACTGATTGGTCTGTAATTGTTAGATATTTTATGTTATTCATTTAAGTAATGTATATGTTTATATTATGTGTGTGACAAAGATAAAAATATGTTCTATATTTCTGTGGATCAGTAAAGTATTACCTAGATTTTATATGAAAAATTGTACATGTGGTCAGAAGAAATAAACTGCTTGACGAGAAAGGTTCAAAATTGTATTATTTTAATTCACAAAAAAAACCATACAGGATCGAAGACATCTAAATATGAAGTTTGTTGGCTACTTTACAGTTATGTTACATCTTGTCAGATTTAGTATTATATTTTCTGCTATAAATTACTTTGTCACACATAATTTTATATTGTATTTTTAATAAATATTTCAACTAATTTTTTATAATCAATTATAAGCTATGATAGCTGATCTAAATAAATTGATCAGTCCAGAAATTGTAACGTTGTGAGTCTCTCTGGGTTTTCCAATTAATTTATCATTTTTATTTATTCTTAACTCTTTACACCATATATACAAAATTATACTATCTAAACATATCAAATTAAGTAACGCAATTAAAGTTTGATTTTTATGTATCAACTACAAATCAATTTGTTATATTTTCAAATTAAGGATGTTGAAACTACGATTTTAAATGGTTATATTTTTTGTTTTATTTTATTTTTATTGACAACCTGTGCCCATATGATAGCCTAATATTATTAAATAACATTTAAATAAATTTTTAATAGATTTAATAATGTAATCAATTAATTTGTATGGACTTACAAAAACTTGTATTTCTCATGCTTTGTATTTAAATCAAACTAGGTTTCAATTTTGTCAGCCTTCGTATTTGATTTGATGTTTTTTACTAATTCAATTGCTATTAAATTGATGCATCAATGCAATTTGATGTTATCATTAATATGATAATTTTGAATTAAATCACTTAAATTTTTTATTTTTGTATCATAATGTAACATGCGTTTTTGATAATGTATTAGGATATCTCTATATCTATATTTCTATCTAATCAAAATATTTGAAATTATATACTTATTTGATTGTTTATAATATCTATCAATATTAATATAGCAATATAAATAATATATATATTATAACTATAAATATATAATATATCAGCAAATTGTGAATATCTTTATTTGTTTCATAACGATATGCGTTGTTGTTGATGGTTGTGAAATTCTACTTCTACATGTCAGGATCTTATTATCTTGATTCTAATCTAATTCAAATACATAAAATTATATGCTTGTTCGACTGTTATATTATCTGTTATATTATATATCAATATTGATCAAGAAAATTTGTTTATTTGATTAAATATCACATTTTTCGTTTTTTGACATTAATGTTTAAATTATTTATTAATATATTATCTACCGATTTTTAACCAAATATTTCAGATCAATTATATAATCATCTAAAAGTGTTGTACTGTCAACATAATGTATATTCTAAATAAAATTTTATTTTAATAAATTTATACACAAAACTGATCGGTTATTGAAAAATATATTTTTTGAAACATGAATGGTAGCAGACTATAACGATAACGAGCCCTGCTCTTAATTGTTAAATTGTCTTCTATGTCGTTATTGATTTTAAACTGTTGCAGATTGAAGCAAATAAATATTATTGATTAATTGTAAATTCCTAGTATCAATATACGTTATTTATACTATACAATATTTTCAACATTTTATCGATAAATCATGATCATGATCACATACATCCTTTTAGCATATTTCAATTGTTTTGCCTTACTGTTTCTATACCAAACAGGACTAGAATTTGAATTTTTATTATTTTTATCCAGTTAGCAATATAAAAACATTTGTTTTTCAAGCTTCAGGACTTTTTTTTTATTTTATTTTATTTAATTTATTTAATGGGCTCCAGCGTTTGTACAGAGTTCATTACCTTAAATAACTTTAAGTTCAGTGCCATTTTAAATTAAAACAAATTATTTTTAATATATGTTTTTTTTTATAGGATAGGTTATAGGTTGGTTTAGATAGGTTAATATGTTAATATGTATAAGTTATTATTGTTATTATTATTATTACTATTATTATGATTATTTTATTATTATTATTGTTATTATTATTATTATTATTATTATTATTATTGTTATTATTATTATTATTATTATTATTATTATTATTATTATTATTATTATTATTATTATTATTATTATTATTATTATTATTATTATTATTATTATTATTATTATTATTATTATTATTATTATTATTATTATTATTATTATTATTATTATTATTATTATTATTATTATTATTATTATTATTATTATTATTATTATTATTATTATTATTATTATTATTATTATTATTATTATTATTATTATTATTATTATTATTATTATTATTATTATTATTATTATTATTATTATTATTATTATTATTATTATTATTATTATTATTATAATTATTATTATTATTATTATTATTTATTTGATAAAAATAATCACTAATTTTATTGTGTATAATAATCATATATCTGGTAACTCATTATAATATATTTTATATGCTGTATTGTGCTATGTTTGTTAAATGTTTTTGGTGATGATACTATTTGGATTTCAGTTGCATTTCTAATAGAATATGTATGTACTTCATTATTCATCATTGGCTTAGTATTCTTGTTAATATTTTTTGTAAGTATGAGATGTATTTGTGTGACCTGTTTGCATTTTATAATGTTATTCAATTGTAATATTTCATTCTTTCTGTCAATTTCTTGCGTTGAAACTTGCATTTTATAACGAAATAGATTCTTTATCGATTTATTCTGTATTTTCTATAATGCCTAATTTCAATGAAACAAAAAATTTATTACAATACTGGGTTTTGAACAAAAAGTTCTATTGTAAATAAAAATTTTATTGTATTTAAATACAATTTAGACTTGCTATACATTTTAAGACTAGAAATTTAAAATTTCAATCAGCATTACAAATTGCAATGATCATCACCAGTACTTTATAAAATTTATTATTAAATTCAAATAATTTTATTTCAATTTAAATTTACATTTTAGGTATCTAGATCTACACATATATTTAAAATTAAACTTTTATTAATGTTATTTATTTTTTTTTTTTTTTTTTTTTTATTATTATTATTTTTATAATGCGTAATTTAATTGCATAATATAAAATGTATATCTGCAATTTTGAAAAATAAAATAAAAATATATAAATTTCTATTACATTAAAATAAAATGTCTGGTTAAGTATTAAGGATTCCTTATGTTATTTATTGTATATAAAATGAAAAACAAAACAAAAAAAACAACAAGTCTTATTCAACAACCAACATCTGTTCAAATACAACAAAATACGTCATTAAAATTGATATGAAAATTCACTTTAGACATAAATTAAATAAATATATATGTATGTAGATACATATATATATGAAAAACATATATGAAAAATAAAAAACAACATTTCTTTAATAAAATAGAATTTTGTGTATAGAATAAAAAAACAAAAATAAATAAACAAACAAATAAAAAATAGAAGGACTTTTTATTTTGTATACTAAATACACGCATATATGTATTTTTTGAGTAGATGTAGTCATGTTAAAATTAATTTTCATTTTTTTTCACTCTTTATATTAAACCTAAGTCTTTGTCTATTTTAAAATTTGAATATAAAAAAAAAAAAAAAAATTTTTTTTCATTTTCTTGTATATATGCATACGTTGAGGCTCGTTTTTTTTTTGTTTGCAAAATTTTTTTTTGTTTTTCCTTTTTTTTTTTAGAAATAAAATCACAACCCGAAAGCAATTTATTACAGAACAACATAAGAAAAATAAACTACAGAAACAGTATTTAATCGTCTGTCATTAGATGATATATATACATATACATATATATATATATACATGTATAACTATAAATATAAATATCTTAAGCATTTCATACTTAAAGAATGGTATAAATTTCTTAAGTATTTTCCAAGGATCATAATGGCCTCAAGAGAAAATTGAAAAAAAACAAATGTTAGTTCTGGTTTGTTTTTTTTTTTTTGTTTTTTTGCTTTCTTAGTTATTTCTTAGATCTTCAAAAATATTTATGTTTTACAGTACGAACTCAGTAATTCAAACATAAAATTATTTAATTTGCTGCCATGTGGAATCAAATAGAATAAGCCATTTTTCACCAAAAACAAATTTTTATTTTTTAATTAGTTTTTTCTTTACACAATACCCAAACACTAGAACAGGATGTCTATATACAAAATTCATGTAGGTTTGGGTAAGTAGATTTAATACCTGTTTTTTTTTTTAATATTTCCGGACCAAATCCAGCATTCATACATCCCTAATTTCGTTGCTACATTTATAATCTCTTAATGTATATTTACAGGATCAATCCAGAGCTCGTACTTCTGTAGTTCGTATTTTTTGTTTTGGTTTTGATGTGCTCGTGGTTGTATCAATAGCGTACGTCAATATGGGCCGAATACAGATTTTGTTTATTCTTGTTTTGTTTTCTATTAGCATGTAGCTATTTAGCGGCTTTTTCTGCTTAGGTTGTTATTTCTGTTTTCGTATTTCGAGAGCT